>JAEAOA010000812.1:627500-887501 GCA_016746295.1 Potamilus streckersoni | reverse complement strand
AATGGACTCCTTCCTACAGAACTATTCGTAGGGAGGAGGTTGTCATTGCAAGAATCAGAATCGGTCATACATACATTACCCACTCACACATATTAAAAGGTGAAGATCCACCAGAGTGCCTTCCTTGCAATGTACCATTTACTGTTAAAAACATTATGACCAGGTGTTCCGACCTGCAACCTACGCGTGATAAATACTATAATGTACACGACATGCAGGAACTTTTTGATACTATTCAAATCACTAGGTTTTTAAATTTCCTAAAGGAAGCAAATCTTTATTTTAAACTGTAACTGTATGATCTTACCCAAACTAATTTTTAACTAATACCAAGTATTATTTACATCTTTTCATCAAGATACATCATTTACATTTCCCGTTGATCGGGAACCAATATCTTTAACTGTTACCAACATTTACCATTTTATATTTAACTACTATGGATTTTCTACTATATCGCTGGTCGATATTGAACCTTTCTTTTTACAAATATGACCTAGTGTATGGAGCTAAATAGCCTAAAAGTGCTGGTGCGCCGTTAAAATTAAATCAATCAATCAATCAATCATTAATCGTAATTGGCACATAACATAGCCTTTCATTCATTTTTTCTAAACGAAAAAAATAATTAAAAATATTTCAGAAAAATTCTAACTAAGTTAAACTTTTGAATCCACTAGGTAACGCCAACAGGAAACCCCGGTCAAACAAATAAGGAACAGGAACAAAAATAAAATTGTACTAAAGAAGGATGCGAGTAAGATATTGCATGATAGATTTTACTGCACTTCCCTTTTACGATTTCGTACCATCTTTCATCGTCGTAACTATTCAACTATGCCAGCCGAGCGAGAAGGGTAGGTCAGTATAACTATAGTTTCGTTTTAAGGAACATCAGTAATTAACTTGAATTACAAACGTTAAATTACATGACAATATATGCAACATTATTTCATTAAGTGATCTACCAGCAATAGTGTTTCTTGCATTTTGCCAAGGTAATTATGATTGCTAACTATATCTCACTACAGTTTCGGAAGGGTATTAGGGCGGTGGCTGGACTCGAGAAACGGACAGAGACAGACACGTAGGTAAAGTAAGCTTTCCTTCGATAAAACAATATGAACCGTTCCATTAACGGATTATCTGTATGTATTGCCGTTTAATATTATGTTCAAACTGATTAACTCGGATGAGAATATACAATTGTCTTAAAGCTATTTCATCCACCAACGACAGAATCGGTATTTTCTTAGGCAACAAATTATAGTAAAAACATAGATTACTCCGATCCCACCCACCATCAACAGAATGTTCAGTATAAATAATAAATAACGAATTTCACCTTTAGCTTGCACCATATATTCCCACTTGTATGCTCAGATTGCTGTAAATACATGCATATTATACAAACGGACTTTTTAAGAACTAAGAGATATTTATGTATAAAACCGTGCTTAAAAATGATACAACAGTTTACCGAGACGATCTTTGCTACCTCTTTAGTACTCGGTATGCACTGAACCGGCTTATACTATATATAGCGCCTTCTATCTAAACAAAATAATTTTGCCTAAAACTTCATCCAGGATATAATATTTTCCTTGTATCTGAAACTGATTTTTCATTAACCTACAGACGCATATTAAGTTTAAGTTAATGCCTATCTCATACGCCTAACACGAGTCACATGACCTTTTGAAAACTTTAATACCGCGCGGTGAATGTTCTGAAGATTTACTGCCTTAAAACAACACACAGTTATTCAATGTTTTAATCCATATATCCATATGTAAACCAAGAATTGCTCTAGCAAACATAACATGAATGAATTTAATTTCAAAATGTCCTTGAGAAGAGAATTCACATTACAAATGTCACCTTCTCATCGGCTTTATTACAACACGAATACTTATTCCTGAGCAAACCACTTCATATATCATTGCAGTATTTCTTCCTTATCCGTAAATGTTAAAATCGTTCGCGCAGATTATTTCAGTTTTTCACTTTTCTACAGCATTTTTTTTAATGGAAAAGACAGAAAAATAGTGTTTAAAGAGGTGAATGTCATTATTTGGCGATATGGCAACATAATGTTTTTCATCCGATGCGGCGCGTTCACATCAGTCCAAAGTTTTTCACATGGGATGTCTTAAACGATCGAAATCCTTTTGAGTGTGAATTGGATTTAGTATCTTTTACATATTTTACATTTTTTATATTTTGGTTTCGAGACTTTTAAGCCAATGTTGAATCTTGTTTATATTTTCTGCAGTTTTCTTTCAATTATGTGTACTTTTTTGATTGATGCATATCAAAAAATCATCAGCTTCGAACGCAATCCACACTCGGACATAAACTCTTGGTAATGCTATTATGTTTTAAGTTGAAAATAAAATATTGAAGATAAAATATTGCCATGGGACACACCCGTCTCTTATGCGTACATGTTGGAGTTGGTGGGGTCCATTTACTTCTAACTCCTAATCTCAAACTAAGTTTGATAAGTGGATAAACAGTCTCATAGACATAAATCTTTCATGTCATTTGTGATTCCGTACTTTCATGCTCTATCATATAACTTTCAGAAGCAAGCAAAACAGCTACAAATGTTCTCTCCGGATAATAACAAAACTAATGACTGTTTCAAGTCTAACGCGATAAATATTTGTACTACATTCATAGCGGAAACCTCTTTGGAAAGGAGATATTAAATTATTAGTAACCAAACACCAAACATGTCATTCCTTAATCATTCCTTCCATTCTTTTATATTCACAGATCTGAGTGCTCTATGGTCTAAAGCACTCACTGTTACGTATCACTGCCAAAGCAATCATATTTGCATCGGTTCGAGTCACGGACTCGGAAAATGTCGTACGTTTGAAAGCTTGCGAGTAGCTTATCGTGGATCATTGGTTCATTTCGGGGTTTTCCAAGGTTCTTTTCCACCAATTTATACTGGCCGCCATGTATAGCCTACCCTGTAGTGATAAATGGCGATAAACCCAACAACAACATACCCAGAACGTCAAAGTAATTATATTTGTACTGTTCCTGACAAGTTTGTGAACAGGTATTACCATAGCAACGTTCCAAACTTTGGTACATTACCAGTGGTCCATCAATCATTAGAAGTTTCCAAAAGTGCGAGTTTTTAGAGTTCAGATAAGCGTTTAAAACAGCCAGCACATGTATCATGGACCTTGTTTCAAGCATCCTCAAGTTTCAAAATTGAAAATTGTTTATTATAAAGCTTCAAATAATTTGATGTGAATTTAAATGTATCTTCCCCTTTTTACTTTTCAGCCGTCGGAAATCTGCTGAATAGATGATGATAGATGATGATTAATGTTTATAAAAAGGTATGAGTTCGAAAATTTCCGATGTCAGTACTGGAATTCAAGCTTTTATTATTTAATTTTAGATGTCAGGAAGGGATGTTCCCCTTACTAACAAATTTGCGTAATGTATTACATACTTTTATTTTACAGAAGAACAAGAGTTTGAAGTAGAAACATGTCTTTTTCCACGATGAATTTTTAAATTTCTTAAATATGCGGCTAGCTTTATCCAGAATATACATTGGAGTTATGTGAGAATTTAGAATGATTCATTTTCATTCAGTCTTAAAATATGTGTAGCATGCGGAAGAGGGTCATTAACGGTTCTAAAATTATTTTTGTTAAGTCAAGGATTTAAAGATATGTCGCAACTGACCCCCTAGGCCTACACTAATTTTTCCATTCAATTTCCAGTGTGAAATTCCAATAATGACTTTATTTCTTGGAACATGTCAATGACTTAAACAACAATTGTAAAACAAAAAAAAGGTTTTTTGAAATTATATGCAGCTGCAGATACAGCTCGTCACCAGCAGATTAGCTTGACGCAATACAGGTAAATGACTGTGACAAACAAACGTCGGCGGAGAACTACTTTATTGTTGAGCAAAGTGCGTACTACAAATTCTGGGAGCTCTTAGGGTAATTTCTGACTAATATCAAGGCCCAACTGGATACTGTTTGCAAATGTAATTCTCTTTAAATGCATAATTTGTAACAGTAACAAATGCAAGGACAGTTTTTTTGCAGCGAAACATAAAACATTCACAATGCTAAAATTTCGTTGAATATCCAGGAGTAATAATAATAATAATAATAATAATAATAATAATAATAATAATAATAATAAACATTGCCTACCATGCACTTGTGTCAGTTGCTTTGCAACGTCATAATAATTTTTAATCAAATGTTACAACCAATTCTATATAACAAAGCCTATTTATGCATTATCTTGCCATTCATTCAATCATTCAACTAGTCCAACAAGAGATTACTTTGGTTCTCTTTTTACACATGTAAACTGCACTGACATTTGTGATTTAATTCTTGGTCAACATACTTGATTTGCTATATCGATCAGCATCACACATATTCATGGCAAACAGATGGATCCTGTGATTTTAGGATCTCCTGTAATAAAAGAACAAATAGATTGTTAACTAACACCTCATGTTTTGCAGTCTTAAATATTCCTGTCAGAAGTTAGGCGTTTCACCGTGGCCAGATTAGTATCCCCTAGAGACAGCAAAACTTTAAGACTGTCATGGATATTAACATTGACATTCTTTATTTTTGCACTACTATATTTTTGACCATATGGTCATTGTATTCAATTACCTAACCCTGGACCTAATTAGCAGAAATTAAAACTTAGGTTTTGTTTCCAAGTCGGATCACAGCATGAAGACGTTGGTTTGTGATTTCAAATGATGCTATCAGAGAAACTTATCTTTTTCGTCTGGTATCTTCAAGGGCTCCTCTTTGATTGTGTGATATGCTTCCATGGTAATATCTATTCTATGATGTCAAACATGTTCATAACTGGCATAATGACATGATTTTTTTTCCGAAGATGGAGACAATGCAATCTCTTATTCATCAATCATCCAAACATTCCATGGAAATGGAGAAAATGTGTAGTTGCATTTGTGTTCAAACTCTTTGTCATACAGGCAAATTATTTTATGGTTTGAATTAAGAGACAACACACATTCCCTTGGCAAATAAATTGTTCCTTTGTTAAAAGGAATTTTGTTTTACCAGAACAGCTTCCTTGATTGATACAAGATGTCTTGGTTTCCTAAGAATTCCTATCAGAGGCAGTTCCTTACTCCTCCAGAGACAACGCTTTCGGACTAACTTGAATTTTAACAATAATATCATTTGAACATTCCTTTATTTCTTGACCACTTGAATCCTGCAGTTTACTATCCCTGTCTGGCATATAAATGCAGATAATTGCTGAAAGTAATTTGATTAGAATATTGCATTTGTATAAAAGACAGTCGCTCGCACAAAGTACACTTTACAACGTTGGTTGTACTCGTTCTAGAAGAGTTCATCTGTTTAGTGGCGTTGTCCAGAACACTTTTGAATAATTCACAATAGTTTCTATATACTAGGATAGTCGGATGAGCACTTTCTATTTTCCACTGAACAGCCAAAAATTGTGTTCCCTCTCGAAAAATATCCAAATACAATCTAAAACAGCCCTGCAGACTTACAACAGTAATACAAGAAATAAAAGTTACTACATTTGATAAAAGGCCTATCATTAAGACTATTAACGTTAATTGACAACACACATAAGATTATATTTCTTGATATATGCAGTTTTACGCTCTTAATATTCCTGACACTGACCCTGATCACATATGACACTGACCCTGATCACATATGACACTGACCCTGATCTCATATGACACTGACCCAGATCACATATGAGACTGACCCTGATCACATATGCAGTTATTCACTACATTTCAACAGCATGAATACAATATATATATATATATATATATATATATATATATATATATATATATATATATATATATATATATATATATATATATATATATACAATATATATATGAATACAATATATATATATATATATATATATATCTATATATATATATATATATATATATATATATATATATATATATATATATATATAAGGGATGCTAAATGATGGAAGGGTTCCTGGCGACCACACAAATCAGTGTTTTGCACTACCCAGAAATACCAGGCCAAGCCGGGTTTTAAAATAAACATTTGGTCATCGATCCTATCAGGTCCCCACTGTGTCTTTCTGGGTGATGGAAACATCATTTTAAAAAAATCAAACATGAAGTAAAATCGTCTTTTATTATTGACAAATATTATTTGGGGGACCGGACATAATGGGTGTCGAGAAAGTAGACCTGGTACAAGACCGGCCTAACCAGACACGGTCCCACGCATAATTTCTCTACCCGTCCATCCCTATATTTCTATACAATTTCCGTAGAGTACGAACTAAAATTCCCTAATCTAAATGGTAATGGTTTTTGTATGTAATGTATTAATACATTGTTACTGAATTATCAAGCATTTTCTAGTAGAATCCAGGGATATCACTTTCTGTTCTGTCTGGTGTATATTTGTATTACTCAAAAATTATTCCTATGCATCTTGATTTCTATTTTAGGCATCCAGAATGACTGTGTACAGATAGAAGTTAATTACTAGGTGGATATTTGGGTGTATTTGACGTACATGGATATCTATACACTACATTATCGCATTAGTTTTAGTAATGTTTCGTGATCGTGATGATTTGGAAGTCAGTGCTTGCAGGTAAAGCAATGTATGCCATAAATTACCCGACCCAGGATCGAATCTCGCTTGATTTTCGAATTTAAATTATTTAAATTTTAACAACTGCATGGTAATACTTTTTATCGCATATATTTCAATAAATTTTGTTAGTCATACCATGTTGTCTCTTGTAACATTCACACATATCACCTTCTGTTTTGGTCAGTGTATATTTCTCTCTCTCTCTCTCTCTCTCTCTCTCTCTCTCTCTCTCTCTCTCTCTCTCTCTCTCTCTGCATGTATGTATGTATGTATGTATGTATGTATGTATGTATGTATGTATGTATGTATGTATGTATGTATGTATGTATGTATGTATAAAGAGAGAGTGTGTTTGTGTGCGTAGTGCCTGATTAAACCCTTTGTAGGCCTCTATGCAGTAGATATTTCGGGACACCGATCGCAAATTATCTCCTAATACGTCAAGATTAAATCAATTCAATATTATTTTGATTGGTTGTTGCGTGGCACCTAAAAAATGTGGGGCCCATAGGCCAGGTTCTACACTGCCTATTGGGTAATCCTGCACCGTGTGTGTGTTTGTGTTAGTGAAAGAATATTATGCACAGGGCTTGATAATGTACATGTGACTATTGTATAAAATTAGTGCTATTAATAGCAACACGGTTTTTCCACTTACACATCCTATTATTCTATGGATTTAGCCTCGATGCCAAACGTTGGGACAATGTATTTGAGATTACGTGTACTTTATTGTCCGATGAAGAAGTTGTTAAATATTTAGTTTTTGATTACATGAACTGTTATAGACATGTATTTATTACTCTTCTTGGTTAATCGTACAGGTAGACATATGTGAATATACAGGTGAGTGATTTTATACCGTCGCTTGATAACACCGTCGTGAATCTTTCACTAGGATATGTACATTAAAAAACGTTTCCTTTGGCTTATATTTTATCTCATCAAACATCACGGTCTATCACTTTCTAATATTCTGGTACGATTATATTGTGCTTTGCAACATGTAGTAAAGGAAGTTTTCCGTTCCAAAAGACCGTTTGTCTTTGTGGAAAAAACTTATAGTCATAAGCATTCACACCAACCCCTTCAGGTAGTTAGTATTTTGTGACAATATATTTACCGATTTATATCTGGCAAAGATTGGAGGGAATGTCTGCCAGATAAGATGACAAATATATTATTTAAAGCACAATGTGTGACAATAAGACACGAACACTAACGTATCAAACTATTGTTTGTTGTATCCCTTAGCACGGTGACCTATTTACATGTTAATTTCTTTGCTATTTACGTTAGCTTCATGTTATTCTCGTTTCAACAAATGTACAAAGGTGGATTCAGGTTTGACCGTATATATGCAATGTAATGGTCCTGGTCTACACCTTCGAAAACTAGCAAAGATGAGTAGAGCACAGACAGTGTCGTCTCCATTGGTACGTATGTGCACGTTGTGTATTTAATCAATGGAACTACTGTGACAAGGTACTATGTTCATTATTCTCTGAACAAAGAAGACTTTACAATTCCGTTGATACTGAGGTATATGTTACACATATGTGGATAGATTGAAGACATGAATAGCCACTTCAACACTTCAATCGCTTTTGTATGTCCTACCAACACCCAAACAAATTCACCAAGAATAGAAGTGTTATATTAACTCAGAACTTGCACGTCAGAAAAGTAAGGGATATAACCTTTCGGTTTACGTCCCCAGTTATAGGTAAATCTAGAGGTGCTTTCACTAGTCAAGCGAAACTTAACAGGACCGGTTGGATTAAATAAGCAATAAAAATACCAAAATTACTATAATTTATTATCATTTTTAATATTATCATTACTTTTGACATTGTTGCTTTTATTAGTAATAATTATAACAATTAAAAGAATAATATTATAATATTTTTTATTACCGGCGTATTAATATAAAGAGAGGTGACACAAGTATATATATATATATATATATATATATATATATATATATATATAGAGAGAGAGAGAGAGAGAGAGAGAGAGAGAGAGAGAGAGAGAGAGAGAGAGAGAGAGACAGTGTGTGTCAGCGACGTTGAATAATGTAAGAAAGGTGAGCAGTTACTAGATAATTTAGTGTCCCTTTTTTTTTAAAAGGAAGAGATTAAGAAAAGAGATCGAAATATTACTTACACACACACACACACACACACACATATATATATATATATATATATATATATATGTGTGTGTGTGTAATCTGTATCACTTTTATACAACGAGATGAACATTTATTTTAAAAGAAAACTAGGTTTGCCGAATTTCCTTTGAATGAAAAAATGATACAGCGGATCATTTATTTAACTAGTCATTGTGATTCTAACGGGAATGATAGCAGAGCCATCAACATCATTTCTAACTGGCCTAATGACCTGTTACTACCAGAAATATGTGCTTAATGAAGCACTGCTATATAAAAGACTATACATCCACATCATGGTACGTATGATAATCACCTTGACCATTGATTGATTAACAAATTGTCTTGGACACAGTCTTACATTAAAAACATTGTTAGTTACTGGTGACGCTTTATTACCATTAATATAATTTGATGAAAACTGACTGTTGTAAAATATTTCGACACTGGTTTAAAGGTAAACTAGCACTTGTTACTGTGGGAGAAGTACTTGCTAGCATACTTGAAGAATTATGCTGTAGTCTATTTGGCCCATTTTGAGCGGTATTTGTATTGAAAATGTGTAAGTCGATGAATCGTTTGCAAACTCCCAATTGGAGCCTGACATTTACTTATCTTTATGTCCCATTTTCTATACGTAAGGAGTTTTTCTTGATTCACTCGTCCATTGTTTGGATCTATAATCTATTATCCACATATGAAATTGATTTTTTGAGGGTAAGCAGTTTCAGTTCACAAAGAACTAGTTGCACTATTCCTTTCTTCACCAATTGGTCCAAACTAGTATTGTGTAGAGTAATTCTGTGAAGCATCATGATGAACTCGTTATATGCCCGCTACAAAATGAAGTTCTGTTGTTATTCCCCATTCCGTTTCCGAATTGATAAATTGCTTGTTTTCGTTTTTGAGATTCTGTTTTCATTTATACTGATGAAATAAATGCAAGGCACACTTACGATTTAAACAGGAACGTAAAGCATTACAAACAATCGGTTAGCTTCTTGAATATTAAATTTCATCTATTCATGTACCAAACGAGCGTGGAACATACGGAAAGAACAATGACCAAACAACAAGAGGGAATTTAAACAGTTTCAATGTATTTACATTTGATTTTTTTAAATTTAGATTTAATTAACCGAACATAAAATTGCTTTTATTCTACATCAGTATATACTTCGTCTTTTCGTTGGTCGGTTTTGACTCTCAACTTTCACCTTCATTCATGTTTCCTGAAACATCATAACGCGACACATGCAAAAATCCACAACACTAACATTTCACCAATCTTATGCCGTACATTGCTACGATTGTCGAGAGAGAGGATTGGGGGAATGATATGTTGACAGACAAACCAACATTGAGAGTGAGAGAGCGAGAGACACATTGTGTTTAATCTGATATGCTAACAGACAACCAACCGAGAGAGAGAGAGAGAGAGGAAATGTCGCCTTGTACGTACACATTGTACGTGGTTATGTTTATTTAACCATTATTGTGTGATTAATATTGAACGCTATTGTGAGTTGTGAATGTAGTTTTTTGTATACTAACTTCTGTAATGACTGTGATCAAGGGTTAGGAATGGAAGTTTATCCACCTGATTTTTTAGTTCATGGTTTAGTATTAAACTAGATTTTTACTAGAATTTGAGCTGGCACTTTAGAGGAATTTTGCATCAAAAATATATTTTATCCCATAATTCATTGCGCCGTAAGTCAGTGGGTCTTGTTATAGATACTGCTTTGAAACACATTCATTCGTTCCTTTTTTACGTCAATATTTGGGTACATATGGTCAGCATTGCTTTTGTGTTTAAATATAATTCTAAAATAATTATACATTTAAATTTTTAAATGGAATTGCAAGATGCAACTTTGGAATTGTTGAGAATTCATTCAAATACATTGTGGGTTGTATAATTGTGGATTATCAGGGTATTCGAGACCATTTTAATTCACTCAAAACTTTCTATTATTTCAAACTGCAATAGAACATTTAAGAATCTTAGAAATGTAATTCTCAAAACTGTACGTTTTGCATAGATTTTCTCTTTATAACTTACGTAAATAAATTATTTGTTGATTTTGATACCTTGTTCATTTCGCTTCGTTTTATTACATAGTTTGTGACTTTGTCTATGGAAAACCATGCAACATTATAAAATACTTTCTAGAAATAAGTTATTCCACACACATACCCACCTACCCACCAGCCCACGCTTACACTCATCCCCACAGACCCTCATGTGTGTTGGAATATATATATATATATATATATATATATATATATATGTATATATATATATATATATATATATATATATATATATATATTGCTCTTGTTATTACGCAGAATGGTGTTTGAATTTACATATTTTTGCGAGCTTCTAGAAATCAAATAATATCAATGAAAAACAATAGATGTGCTTGTCACAGTAACAACAGTAACACTATTTATCTATATATTTATACTATATTCAGGTCAGAATTCGTTTACGTACTTGATTTTATATCCAAACATATGTGTAAACCAAAATTAGGTCTGGACTCCAAAATATAATCAAAACCAATCACATAATTTTATTCAGCAGGTTAATATAATGGCAGAGTTTCTGATTAAAGAAGACGAGAGTGGTCTGGGTGACGGGGATTCATCGGATGCAATCATTCTACCCGCCCTATACAGTTATAGGACATCTCTCAGGCGTAAAGATGCCCAGGAAATGGAACTAGAGGTAAGACAAATAAGTTGTTGTTTCATACTATGATGAATCCATATATTTGTATCTTACTGTAAAGAAATACATAATTTGTCAAAGTTTATATCTTCAGACCTTAGCGGTCGGTACAGTAGAGTAGACCAATGTTAGAAACAACCTTTTGCAACTGAGACTCTAAACGTAAAGAGATAACGACGGTGTATACACGTTAGAGGGATTATCATATAATTTTGATCATCTGCTGTTGATCTTGAAAGTTGAACTGTGAGGCTAATTAATAGATGCGACCAACGGTGGGGCCTACATTGTTTAATACATGTCATGTTACTGTCATAGTTGCTTTTGATATCATTAGTAGTGTGTTGATATACAAATAGCTCAAGTGCAGGTGTTATGTTATTATTATAATTATTATTATTATTATTATTATTATTATTATTATTATTATTATTATTTCAGCATATCAGGTTAAGGGTGGAAAAAAAGAATGGAATTTTCAAAATGATTTCGAAAAGATTTAACCGATTGCAGACACCTACCACGTAAGTATATACAATTACAATCTCTACTACTTATATATATATATATATATATATATATATATATATATATATATATATATATATATATATATATATATATATATATATATATATATATATATATATATATATATATCTGCTGCCTCTGAGTACTAACATAAGCAAATACAGTGAAAAATTTTGTAGTGGTCTCGTCCATTAAAATGCACTCGCATTTGATGGACAATTCATGTAGACCCAGTCGATTCTCTGAGATATTTTACCACCCTCAGTAAAGTAGAAATCCATAAAAAACGATATTTTGTTTTGCTATATATTTAATGTTTGCGATAGATCTAGCCGCATACAAGACGCATATATTAAGGTTGTATGTGAAATCAAGAGTGATTGACATTTATTTCTTGCTTTCTAATTTTTACCTTCAGCATGATGGTTATATCTTAGACAGCAAATACGAACTATTAGCATGTGAAATACCATAATGTATACGTATCCTATGTAACAATGTATAGATATATCGTGTATTCAATGCGGGTCGAAACATTAAAGAACATTCTAATTTCAGGTCACGAAATATTGACGAGGAACCAATGCCGATAACCGGTCTGTAAACTTCCAAATATATACTTAAAGCGACTTCAAATACATTTACTTCGCATAACTATTATAGTTAACAAAAACGGCGTATTGACAGACTGACAGACAGAAAATGAAAAACACGTGGACGATGGATAGATGGTTGATTAAACAGATAGGCATATTGTGAAATATCAAGTTCAGCCTGTACCTGTCATCAAATTGGATAATTAGGTTTATAGGGATTTTCATTAATCTAAAAAAAAAAAACAAAACATTTACACAACGGATCGGCTCCGAGATAAATCTTCATGTAGAAAGTTAGTTATGATAAATAACGGGAATGTGACAAGAGACAGGGGAAATATCTTTTAAGAAAGTAAGTAACTGAGAGAATAACCAAATTTGTATGAGCCACAACGCATCTCTTTATATATATATATATATATATATATATATATATATATATATATATATATATATATATATATATATATGTGTGTGTGTGTGTGTGTGTGTAGGTGTTGGACGGTGGTCGAGCTGATATCGTAACTTAAATTTATGAGAAGATCTAGACGATAATAAATACGAGTATAATCGGATAGATTACCCTATGAGAGCGACCAGCTTATAATGCATTCAGATGGAGGGGGAGAAGTAATTATGATTATAAATCTGATTGTGTAAAATATTGTTATCAAATTTCCCAAAAGAATTAGTGAAATATTGTACAAATAGAAAACAGAAAATAAAGACTATCACCAACATATTTTTGTTTTAGATATATAGCATCTAGTGTAACAAATCTGCGAATACCTTCGTGTAGATTATCTTTTGGAAATGCATTCTATATGTACAACGTATGTACCAGTGTTTCATGGCATATGCATATGCAAAAATTAAAACATAGAAAAGTTTATTGGATTTTGATAAGGAAGACGGCTCAGATTGCTTATATTCTATTGTCAAAAGGAATAAGAATAGTGTACAAGTTGAGGCATTATATTTATTTTATTATATACATATTAGATACTTATGTAAATTATAACAAAGAGACAACAAGACTGTAAGATTTGTTAATTCAATGCTTTACTAGAATTTCTCTATATGGTAAAGTGATTTTATATTAAAAGAAGTTACTTATTTGCTTATTAGTGCTGAAGAATACACTTGATATCTTTATCAACAAGTCAAATTGTTTATATGTCTTTAAATATTTGTATGGACTAAATCCTTGTGTTGGATACTATTTATGTACATTTACATCTTCATCTAAAATTGTTACCAAATATTATTTTAGTGCTTTCAAGAACAGAAGAAAACAGTACAAGAACAAAAGGAGGAAAGCGTTTTGATTTAGAAAACCATCACAATTATGACAACGTCCCTCGTCTGGTCGATACTATTAACAAACTAGTGGATCGTTTAGACACTCTGGACCATCGACTGGAACAAGGGAACATTCGTTTGTGTGATCGTTCATGCTGTCATGAATATACGAAAATTGAGAGTGGTTCTGTAAGCTGCATCAATATCGAGAAGTTAGCTGACGAGTGTGAGTGCAGTGAAATCAAACACGCAAATCAAGGAACGCATGAGAAGATTAAGGGACATGTGGATATCTGTATGACTGATGCAAATCTACATAAGGAATCACCAAAAACCAAATCTGATTCAAACGTTGTGGAATTATATGAAATGTTACCAAATCAAGAACAATATGGTTCAGAGGGACATAACATGCATCCATCAAGCAATAATAAAGTGGCTGGAAAACTCAAAAATGATGATGAAAATCAACCAAATAATACTATGAATTTGGCTAATGATCCGAAACAGCTGGATATAAGAGAGAATATAATTACAAAGAAAATTTCTGATGAAGGAGAGTCATTTACTCAATTTATTCGCATTGATTCATCAGGTTTGAGAAGACTAAAAACAGATCCACAAGAAGACAATAGACAAAAGATAATTAAGGAAGATTTTAAAAATGAAATATCTACCCAGGTTAATGCTAAGCAGCATACAAATGCAAAACCCAGTCGCAAAGCTAATCTAAAAAAATACGAACATATTCAGTTTAAAGGAGACACGAACTGCTCAAACAGACAGAAGAAAATAATTAAACTTTCTTCGGACATCGTTAAGACCAATGACAAACCCAACACAGATGGCAACTTAGTGAAGACCGAGCGCTCAGCGGATAAGAATAGGTTAAAATATAGTCTTACCACTTTTTTGTTCCTTCATCGATCCTGCTATTCTGATTTATTCACCTACCGATTGATTGCTTAGATTGGTTAGAAGGCTGTTTCAAGTAACAAGCGATATTTAAAATGGATGTTTAAAAATGACAGCGTAATATATAAATAATATATCGGACAGACGAAACTATTATTCTAGCAGGCATTTGAGAATAAAGATGTTTATGATGGGCAGGTGCGACACGAAAGGGGAACTGGACAAGAAACAGAAATTCATTAAATATGAAATATTTTGTAATTTGCAAGCTTGCAAGTGATAAAAACTACTGTTATTCATTACTTTGGACTAGGTAACTTAACCAAAGTAGTTGTTTGAGATACCGATCAGCGATGTTCCTTAAACAGTGGTCGGTTTTCTTAAAAGGAAATGTCAATAACATTTTACTAACAAAAAATGTCGCATTTACTTGCTAAACTCACCTCAAAGAATTTACCTATTTACCTCTCTTTCTAAATACTGAATACAGGCATGCATACATGCGCCATTGCATACGATGCAGTGCTAATAATCTTTAAAAACAACTCCAAGAGATGGATGTACACAATGTTAAACTAATCGCATAGAGGTGTCCTCCGCCAACATTGTCCGTAAACGATTTTATATATGATACCAAGAAAAGTATTCACATTAATGAATATTTACAGACTTAAATATGTTCACACATGTCTACACCTTAAGGCAGCCTATCCCCATTAGCAACAATATTAAATAGTCCGATCGAATCAGTTACATACTCAAACTGCAATTTCGTCCTTGGAATTCCTTAAATAAAGTTATGATGACTAAATAAACACTCACAGAGATTTCATCAGTGATGTATTCTTCGATTACATTCAATTTTTCGGAAATGTCTTTCAGTAAATATGCTTACATTTTTAAGATCGAAAGCGATTCGTGAATTAACCTATGCAGCACTTTGAGATAGCGATCATAGATGTTTTAAGCTTTGGTATATTTTCTTATAAGAAAACATGAATAACATCTGTTAAACAATTTGTTTAGTACATGATTAAGCAATTAACCTTGAAGAACTTAATCGATTTATCTTTCTTCCTAAATGCTGAATATATGGATAGATATACGAGCCGCTTTATACATCTGTATCTTTAGAATAGTGTCGACAACTTTTAAAGACAACATCACGTGATATATTACGCTAATCGCAATGGTGTGTGCACCGAAAGCGTGTTGTCTAATAAGATCTCACATTATGAATAACTGCAAGACTAAACATCTGTTTACGTATTTATACACCTTAAGCCAGCATATCCTCAATAGTGACAACGATGAATGGTCAGATCGCATCAAACTTATAATAATGATGGCATTTAGCTATCAACTAGAACTCTTTTTTTCGTATTATCATTCAATGAGGTTTACAATATTTCACTTAAGCCTATTATGTTCTACTTTGTGCAATATGTTTGTGTGTCGAACCGTGTGGACATTTTTTAACATATGTTCTCATTCTTTCTGATTTAATTATACAAGCACACAGGCATCCGACAGACAATCACATACACCTACATACATACATACATACATACATACATACATACATACATACATACATACATACATACATACATACATACATACATACATACATACTTACGTCATTTAGTATTATTAAACATCTTAAACTATGGTCTTCCGCTGTTACAGGAACAAAAATAAAGGTGGTATCATATTAGGACCTGCTGTCTCTGGCGTTGCCAAGACCCTTACACAAGCAAGTAAGTCTCATTTGGATAGCTTGCTAGACGTATATTAAAATAACTTGTAACAAAATGAACGAAAAAGCTCATGCATGAAGACAAATTTCAGATAGAATGTGGTACTAAATAATTGATTTATCTCACAAGAAAATGAAAGCCTATCTCTGATTAAACATTGCGAGGGGGGAGATGCTATTCCTCATCCAAGATTATTTTTGTTTCGTGAATTTAACATGCTAATATATATATATATATATATATATATATATATATATATATATATATATATATATATATATATATATATATATATAGAGAGAGAGAGAGAGAGAGAGAGAGAGAGAGAGAGAGAGAGAGAGAGAGATATTAAAAAGAGTATTAAAGCGCTTTGATTCTCTCTGCACTTGACATGAGCATCTAATTTTTATTCTTTATTGACAGCTATATTTGCTTCCCAGCAGACGATAACATATCTCATGTTTACCTGCATTGACACTGTTTATCAGTTAATACTTTTTCTTCCATTATTGAATTATTGTTTGGAGATTATCCTATCTTTGAATCACATTGGAGTCCAAATAATCTCCTATGTTTGAGTTGTAAATTGAAGATGTTCTTTTCCTGGCAAAGAAAATATTTAGCTTGAAACGTTCATGCTTTCTTATGGTATTGTGCCCGGTTATCATTTGTTGTTCTTCTCTCTCTCTCTCTCTCTCTCTCTCTCTCTCTCTCTCTCTCTCTCTCTCTCTCTCTCTCTCTCTCTCTCTATATATATATATATATATATATATATATATATATATATATATATATATATATATATATATATTGGGAAATGAATCCCAAATAGTCTAAAAAGTTATATCATAAGTCCAAAACACAAAAATACCAAATTAGTGATTTAGTCCGAAAATATTATTGAGGACTATGTAATTGAAAAGAATATGTCAACTACATAAATGATCTCAAATTAAAGCACGGAACATAACTCACTAATATTAATTACACTAAAACTGATATTAAGATGCTGAAGTTGATATTATAATATCAACAATCTTGGTATAAAATCTGAGATAATTAAAGGACAAAGACGAGTGTCATTTTAATGGAATTTTCAAACGTTAAACATAATTCGCTTCTAGCAACTTATAATGTCAAAGTCAAAGATGTACCAAGAACTAAATACTATGTAAACATATTTACCCTACTTGACATCAGGCATGTGGACCAATACTCATCACTCATGCCTTGAATTCTGGACAAAGTTCAAACACACAATGCTCTCTCTCTCTCTCTCTCTCTCTCTCTCTCTCTCTCTCTATATATATATATATATATATATATATATATATATATATATATATATATATATAGATAGATAGATAGATAGATAGATACATAAATAGATAGATAGATCGAACGATAGATATAGATAGATATATAGATAAGCATTTAGTATGAGATATAGATGTTCGGGGATAGTTTCAGTACTTACGTAGGGCACCAGCTGGAGGTTGCAGAATGTGTGACAAATTTAATTCTGTGTAAGTTGTACAATTTGAAAACTATGATTATTTCCGTTTCGGAAGCATGTAAATAATTAATACATTACTATCCAGTATTTGTATTTGTATAACTTTTTTTTCAGATGTATCATATATAGAACCGACTCATTTACCAAATGAATATTGGGACTCAGTTTGGATTGAAACATACGAAAAAGGTATATTTGAGACATTAGTACAATAAAAGCATCTATATATTTGCGATTTTTTAAATATGAAATAAAATATACATTTAGCTTTGTAGACTTATATCATTTTATCAAGTATTCTCAGTGAAATTTATTGTTTTGTTTCGTTGTCTATAAAGACAACTGGCACTATCGGTAGTTTAAACAGCTGATGATTTCTTTTGAGAGTGAATATAACTTAGTATATTGGATAATTAGCGCAAATAGACCTTTCGCAGATGCTGTAGTTGAATTATCATAAAAGTCGTTCATTTTACAGCATTAAGCATGCGCACAACTGACAACAAGCAAACGTATGCATAATAGAAGTATATCAAAGAAATGCGCCTGAATGGGACAAAACTATATTTTAAAAATCGTTCCATTTAATGATTGGACGAAATTAATTTGTCTCCGGTCTACTATTAAGATATCTAAGTCTGGTGAATGAAAACTATGTTCCTTGACTTTATATACTATTTAGACTACGTTGTCTGATGCAAAATATGATATCATTATGCGTCGCGCTTTCGTTGAGTAGAAGTCCTGGTGACAATGTGATTTAACACTGCATCAGCATGTATTAATCATTTGGTAAATTATGTACAGGTATACATAAGAAGACGATTTTAAACGATAGACTATTCTGTTTAGAAACAACAAGAGACTTTTCTGTTTGGAATAAATGTTGTAATGGTAAATTAAATACAGGTATACATAAAGAGAATCTTTTAAACGACAGATTCTCCCTTTTGGAAACAATGTTTTACAAGACTAAGACTATGTTGGTTAAACATAAATTGCAGTCTAGCAGAGTCTGATAACAATGTTAGATTCATCGTATTCTAAGTACGAAATACACGTAAGTTTGCCTTAATGCACAAAATCTAATATGCCCTCTGCAAGTATAAATTGACATTTGTTTAATATATTTGTATAAAAAACATCAAGGCTTAATTGCTGCTACAAGTATTGCATGAAGTAATTAACATATCAATGGCCTTTTATTTTGTTTTGTTTTGTACAAGGAAACATTGAATTCAATTTACTTTCAAATACAAGCATTCAAGCAAAAAAATATATCAATTACACACGAGCAACAACTATGATACAGCTGGTTATCCGCATGCTTTTGTGACTTCCGCCGATTTCAACTACAAACACATTCATTTTTGGGATTTTAGAACAATATGTTTTATCTTTGAAACTCCGATTATGGGAATTTTGTGACATTGACATATTTGGTTCGGTTAATACAACTATAACTAGAAGAAATAGAAGAAACTGCTTCCTAATCAAAAGTTGAAATGTCTGCCGGAACAATAAGAACATACGATTTCGCTTTATTGCTTCCTAAGACCTTATAATGACATCATTAATGAAATTCCAAATAGTCCGAAAAGTTATATAATAAGTCCAATAAACAAAAATACCAAATTAGTGATTTAGGATACAATGATATCATGAATGATTTTTTTTATTATGTTGCCTGTTTACAATTAGTAAATAATATTTCCCTGCTTACAATTAGTAAATAATATCTCTATCTTAATTATTATTATTTGAATTAAAAATTTAATTAATTTTAGTGTTATTGATATCATAAAAATATATCCAATAATTATATAAAACTGACAGAGTATCTCAAATTAGTGATATATTTATTATAATTATTTAATTCTAAATATTTTTGCACATCAAAATGTTTTACTATATATTTATTATATAGTTTATGTTCTGATCAACTATTGAACATATATTATCAAATGGTGTCTATTATGTTGGCATCCCAGCAGAAGTCATCAAGTGTGGTCGCAGTGTGCTGTTCACACACCTTTATGATCTTCTCTGCCAGTGCTGGGTTGAAGGTGCGGTGCCTCAGGACATGAGAGACGCCAACATCATAACTCCGTATAAGAATAAGGGCGGCAGAAGTGACTGCAACAACTACAGGGGCATATCACTTCTCAGCATCATGGGTAAAGTCTTCGCTAGAGTCATCCTGAACAGACTGCAGACGCTTGCCGACAGAGTGTATCCAGAGTCTCAGTGTGGGTTCCGCGCAGAGATGTCCACAATCGACATGATCTTCTCCATCACGCAACTGCAGGAGAAGTGCACGGAACAACACAGACACCTCTTTCTGGCTTTTATAGACCTCACCAAAGCATTCGATCTGGTCAGCAGAGACGGACTCTTCAAAATCCTGACGAAGACTGGATGCCCTCCAAAGCCGTTAAGCATGGTCCAGTCTTTCCATGAAGACATGAAAGGCACAGTGCAGTATGATGGCTCATCGTCCGAACCATTCAACATCCACAGCGGAGTGAAACAAGGTTGTGTCCTTGCCCCCACGCTCTTTGGCATCTTCTTCGCTGTCCTGCTTAAGTACGCCTTTGGAACGTCCACAGAAGGGATCTACCTGCACATGCGTTCAGACGGCAGACTGTTCAACCTGGCATGACTGAAGGCAATGAGTAAAGTAAGGAAAGCAACCATTAGGGACATGCTCTTTTGCAGATGCTGCTGCTATAGTCATTCACACAGAAGCTGAACTACAAAGCCTGATAGACCGCTTTGCTAAAGCATGTGATGAATTCGGGTTGACAATCAGCCTTAAGAAAACCAACGCGATGGCTCAGGACGCAGACCCTCCTAGCATAATCATCAACAACTAAAAACTAGAAGTAGTCAGTAAGTTCACTTACCTTGTCTCTACCATCACCAACAACCTCTCACTCGATGCCGAGCGCAACAAGCGGATTGGAAAGTCGTCAACAACTCTCTAGATTGTTGTAGAGAGTGTGGAACAACAGCAAGCTGACATTGAACACTAAGATATCCGTGTACCGTGCCTGCGTGTTTAGCACTCTTCTGTACGCCAGCAAAACTTGGACCCTGTACGCCACTCAGGAGAAACGACTGAGTGTCTTTCACATGCGTTGTCTCCGTCGCATACTCGGGATCACCTGGAGCGATCGTGTGACAAACAGCGAGGTGCTTCAACAGGCCAAAATTCTCAGCATGGTCACACTCCTCCGCCAACGTCACATCAGATGGCTGGGCCATGTGCGTCGAATGGATGATGCACGGATCCCCAAAGACCTTCTCTACTCTAAGCTTGCCTCAGGCAGAAGATCAATCGGACGGCCTCATCTTCGCTTCAAGGATGCCTGTAAGCACGATATGAAAGCTCTTGGGATCGAGGTCAATACCTGGGAAGAGCTTGCCCTCGACAAGTTCAGCTGGCGACATGCTCTGTTCACAGGTCTGAAAGCCAGCGAGGAAAACTTACGACAGCTCGCCGATGATAAAAAATCTCCGAGGAAGAGGATGCAGTTCCAACCAAGACCTGACTCAACTTCAAGTGCAGCACCTGCCGCAAGGATTGCCACTCCGGTGTGGGGCTTTATAGCCACAGAAGACGCTGCACAACTACAAACTGAGACACCTTTCATGGGCACATTTGCATCGTCTCTCGATCCTAACGGAAGCCAGCAACAAAATATATATATGATTTCAGTTAATGCGTGTACATAACAATAAAAATATGAATAAAACTGTTTAACTATATTTATCCATTATTAATATAAAAATGAATATATATATATATATATATATATATATATATATATATATATATATATATATATATATATATATCGTAAGATGGAGAAAATATATTCATCATAATATTTGTCTACGAACTTATTCTGGTACATCGGCTTATATATGTATGCAGCTTTTCGTAAGTTTGTTTTGTTTTACTTTAAATATATATTTGAATTTTTATGTACTTGCAGCCAAGGAAATCATGAAATCAAGGTCCATAGGATTTGATACAATAATTTGTCTGGACACGTCAGCGTCAGTGGCTGAATACTGGGGGGATATCCAGGACTTTCTCAGGAACCTCATCAACGGTAGAAATATCAATAATTTCGTTCCAGTATATCTGTCCGTTTGAAGCAATCTAAATCTGTTAATATACCTTTCATATATCTTTAACATGAATTAGCCCTGCGAAAGTTAAAGTTATAAGAGCCTGATGTTGCTTGATGTTAAAGAGGGTGTGGCAACTCTAGTACTAAATATCATTATCTGTAGACTGATATAAGAATCTTTCTCCTTGGCCTAAATAGCAAAATAGCACATAAAAGATATGAAAATATTAATTAATTGTGTATTGATGTGCGGTAAGTTCTGTCATATGAAACTTGGTAACTTTGCCAACCTTCGTGATTTGCAGGCTATTTTGGCAACCAATGTATTGTTTTGAAACATACGTAATGGGAAATTAACTTTGTACATAATTATCCATTAAAATTCACTTTTACATAGACGAATACACGCACGCACAAATATATATATATATATATATATATATATATATATATATATATATATATATATATATATATATATATATATATATATATATATATATATCATAGTTGCATACTGTACCTGTCCGAATATAGCTAAACCACATAATGCAGGGGAAATATTGTAATATACAGAATTAAAGTATTATAACATAACTGTCGATAATTTGTAAGTCTTTGTTACATACTTCATACAGAAGACCTCAATTTCATTTATCTATAAAGCTAGCTTTTAACTTCTAAAAAAGTGAGATAATTAAAAAATAATGCGGAGGGCATTATTAATGAGCCATTATGTTATTAAACGCAAAGCAAGACCTCACATGTTATGCAAACTTTCATTAAAGTTGTTATTATGTTAAAAGGAAAAAAAAAAGGCATACATAATTTAAAAATTCGTTCATTGTGACATTTTATTTGATCCGTCTAGCTACTAATGACGATAATAATGACGAGAACAATACGACGACGGCAATTTGATTATTTTATTATTATTATTGCAGAACTTGAGTTTGTCTGTGAATATTGTTATTATTATTATTATTATTATTATTATTATTATTATTATTATTATTATTATTATTATTATTATTATTGCAGAAATAGAAAGGGTGCAACCGATGGAGAATGGACTAATGGAACACATTGCTTTACTTACTTTTGGCCATGAGACATATGTGCTTCAACACTTTACGACAAACTATCAGGAATTGTTGACACAAATACGTTAGTAGAATTAAAACAAGTTACATATTCTCCTGTTTCTTATTTCTGTATTATTTATTGATTCGTTTCTTTAGAATTTGTATCTTTATCTGTTTTTCGTTCTTAATGAAAATGGACTGGAAAGTAACAAAAGTTCCACTGAAGGTCTCCTATTGTGATAATTGATTGGAATGATGGCGCAAATAGATGCGCTTTAAGATCTCAATACGACTTCTAGAGAATTAAACTATTTTAAAGCCTAATTGTAATCAGGCTGAAACCAGCTTTGCTTTGGTGTATGTAATTAATGATGCAAATCCGTCGTGCCTAGGTGTAAAAATTATAGACATAAATCAGTCTAGCTATGGTGCACGCAAAAAACACATAAACCTGCCTTGCTCTTGTGTACGTAATACAGGCGTGAATCCGTATTGCTATGGTGTTTGTAAAAGAGTCAAATTAGAGGTGTATATATACTCTCTAATTTCAGATACGATTTATCCAGAAGGGTCCACTCCCATGTACTGGGCAGTTGATTTGTGTGAAGCAATATTGTTAGGAAGCGGTAAGTTTTTCAATCTAATTATCTTCTATTAACAAAATAAACTTAATATAGAGCAATAACGCTTGTATGGTAATAACATTATAAAATAATAATTTAATAATTCATAAAATTATATATATATATATATATATATATATATATATATATATATATATATATAGATATATATATATATATATATATATATATATATATATATATATATATATATATATGTACATACATATATACATCTTTATCTATATAAGGAGAGACAGTTTCTTTTGTCAAATATGACATTCGTCTTACATATGATTAGATAATGTTATCTATTTTATTGTCTAAGCATGCACAAAGTCAGTCTTTACCTACGTCACTAATTCACATCTTTATGTATATTAATCATTGCCCACATGTATAGACGAGTTTTGTACATGTCTGTAATGTTTACATTCGCTTTTTTGTTGTGCAGTTATATGTAATCTCTCTCAGGTTGTGAATTTCATATTGTAGCGTATGCGCCGAGATTGAGGGACTTCAGACTTTCACCAAGGTTGATTCTCATCACGGACGGACGACCAACATACAGATTTATGACTGGGGGACTAGATGAATCTGTGAAGTATTATGAAGACAAGGTTATAGTTTAGTTATATACAATCAGTTTCGTTGAATATGGCTTTTTGAACTTTAACGTTAGTATAAGCTTATCCATCCCTTAACTATATTTTATTACTAATTGTAAACCTCCATTAGAGTTGCGAACAATAAGAAAGAGTTGGTTCTAAAAAGAAGAATTCTAGCGCTAAAGAAATTTTCTCATAGGAATTGTCTTGAAGTTGAATTATGTCAAAATACAAATGGTGCCGGTTTCATGTTCAGTTTAATTCTTCGGCATCCGTCTAAGTAGGTCTTTAAAGCAATGCTATGTTTATAATTCCTTGCTTTTTAACAAAATGTTTGTTGAAAATGAAATCCCCTTTTTCATGGTATTGATCTTGTCTTTGACTTTGTATTTTAGGTACAAATAAATGATAATATGCAACCTCTAAATGTAATTATATGCATTGCTCCTCATGGCTAAATTCCGTTGAATTTTACGTCATTTGGTCATATGACAATATCACATTTTTTTGCAAAACTGTATTACCATATGCATACGTTTTTCATACGTGCAAGCAAATTTAAGCATATTGCATTTAAAGGACGTTTTGGGAACTAAATGTTAATTGAGTGTATCATGTTCTTTAATTCTTCTTTGATGACATCAAAAGACTACCAACGTATGTGTTTATCACCTGACGAAAACATTAACGAAACTTTTCGAGCTCATTATTTATATTGTTAAACCTATTATTTTTTGTCCGCGTGGATAATGATAAGTTTTATTTTCTAAGCGCATACAGGAAATGATAATCGCTAAAAGACATAAATTCTGGGATGATAATAATAATGAAGCAGATTGTTATCAACTACCCTAATCGGCAACATATTTTCAAGATGTAGTCAGGCAATATATTAGTACGCCCGACGTAAGACGGTGCATTTTTCTATGCCGTGGTCCATACATCTGTCCGTCCGTTTCTTCCCTATTTCTTTGATGCACAGTAGCGTAAGGTCTCTAGCATCTACCGCCACCAAAATCTCTGTCTCTGTCTGTCTGTCTCTGTCTGTCTCCCTCTCTCTATCTCTGTCTCTGTCTCTCTCTGTCTCTGTCTCTCTCTCTCTCTCTCTCTCTCTCTCTCTCTCTCTCTCTCTATATATATATATATATATATATATATATATATATATATATATATATATATATATATATATATAAAGCATGTCTATTTAGGAAAAGGAAGACGTTGCCAGAAAACTGATTTTGATTAGCGTGCAAATCCCATTGTTACGAGTTTATGCAGTGGCTGTTGGCAACAATTGTGATAAGGTAAGACATGTAACATTAATAAATAATCACTGTTCAAATTGGTTGATTTACTTGAGGGTTACCCAGTAGTAACTGTTCTAATTGGTTGAGTCACTAGAAGCTGCTTTTCCTAATATATCGTCAAATGCAAATAGATTTGTAGATGCTAATATTTCTGTTCCCGAAATAAAATATATTTATTATGTTTGAAAGCTCAACATACTGTAAAACTTAGTATAGTTAAAATATATTACTGCATTCACTACTGAATAACATACTATTATCCCTTAGTGGAGAAATGAATATCGTTTGCCAATAGTCGTTGTTCAGCATTTATAGTCATAACAAAAATCTGGCTAAAAATGATAAATTTACTGCAATTTATTGCTCAAAACTTATTCTGACCGTTGCTTAGACTGGACAGTGAGACAAACTTTAATTTTCCTTATGAATAAACTGCGTTCTCGTTCTGATTCAAAATATTAAAAACTATTGGAAGAGGTCTTATGTTGGAAAAGAACTGCTTGAACAAGAATGTTTAAGAAAAGTAAAAACAATGTATCTAACGAACGTAGATACAATACAATATAACCTAATGTATATATATATATATATATATATATATATATATATATATATATATATGTACGTATGTATGTATGTATGTGTTGTATTCTTACATTGACTTCGAAGACTCAAGCTAGATACAAGGAAGGAACAAGATGTGATTGTTATGACGTGATAAATCGATTAGAGAGTTTACTGCTCTTTAAATATTTTTAAAATTTGGATTAAATGACTTATATATTATAGGTGTCGAGAATGTGAGACTAAAATATGTCGGTCTAGGTATTTAGCCTCACAAAAATTGCAAACATATATTTTCCAGCCTTAGATTGTGCTCTTGTTGAAAACGTATTGCGCGCTTAATCGAGGGTGTTTTAAAATTCCAAAAGATCAACGGATATCTTATCTCAAGGCATCTAATTTGGTATATCAGCGTGCTTCCGGTACTGCTAATCATGTATATTTGTCGGTTATGCTTACAATCTGCCTCGTTATATCCTCGCTTGTGCTTGTATTACTTCTTTTAAAGACTTCCATTTACGGAGAAAACTATAAATCATTTTCTAAATGTTTGAGTTACGTTATTTGTTATAATATACATCAATATATGTCAGTGTTTCATCCAATGCAACTACCCCACATTTCTGTGATGTACAATATTTTTCGGCAATACGTAAAATTAATCAAATAAAACATATCTATGTATGTTTTGATTGCTACAAAGGATTTTTACATCTCAAGAAAACCAATTTACAAAACCACCTCATCGAAAGTCTGTATTCTAAAAATGATAAGCAAGTAATTGATTTATATGGAACTTTAATTTTCGGTTACACCTTTGACTTAACCATTAATTGAGAGAATTATGGAGACCCGAATCAACAAAATATAGTGCAGAAAGTGCGTCAAAAGTTTGACTTCTCATTTTACAAGTTAAAGTGTTGGTACAAGTTGATACAATAACTGCTCTGACAAACAAGTATTTAAATTCCTGTTTACGAACACACATAGGATGGAATCTTTTTGTATCCTCTTAGAAGCAAGTGTTTATGCTACATCATGACAACGTAGTAAAGATATGGTGGAATTGAGACCGAGTGCAGGAAAATATGTCACAAGGCAAAAGTGGTGAGCGTTTACAATTATTTACACTTTTATTAAATTTTTTGCAGGAGTTTCTAACAGCTATAACAAACTCGAATGGAGGAAAAGTAACATCTCTGTCAGATTGGTCATCACTGGCTCAATATGGGAAGAAAATGGTATGTAGTACATGTTGAATATTTACACAATGAAAGTTTTTGAATCTGCATTTATGACATATTACATCATGTGATAGGTATGACAAACAAACAAATCATAGTAATTTGCGTTGAATACGATCGTGTAGCGCACAAATATTCACAGTTGAGAAAACACAAGATTTAAAGCAGTTCCAAATATTTCCTCTTAGGCATACCCTGTAGATGAATTTCAGGTAACCTGTCATCACAGATGAATACAGTAGCATATATTACATTCATTTTCGAAAATCAGATTTTAGTACTAGAAATAAATGCATAAAAGAAAAGCACAAATCTGCGAATAATGAAGTGTTCAACATTAAAATGGAACTTTAGTATATGGTGACCAGAATGCAAACGTAACAGTCACATAAATTCAACATGTATTATAATATGATATATACCTTCGACCTGATTTTGAAGACCGTACAGTAGATACTATTTTTGAATCTGAAACAAAAGAAGGTCATTATCATGAGACGGATTGATATGATTTTTTTCTGATGCACTATAACTCACACCTAGAGAAGCTTTAATAGAATATTGTATGAAAAGGTTGGTCAGGATGGCTAATGTTTGTAAAGGCAACCAAACATGAATATTATTGAAACTAAAGAATTAAATGTAACTTGAATAAGACATTTATTTAACAATGATATATTATTTTCAGCCTTTCTTTTTTATTTCGTTTAGGAACTTGCTTCAAAATACTTTGGTCTTGCCAGCTTGTCACAAGACTTATTGGACAATGTGCTGAGGGAAACAAGCGGTTTGCCCCAGGAAGATATAGTAAGCTGGGTTCAAGTAGTATCATTAATTTTATTATGATTCCAACTTAACAAGAAACAACGTCATTACAATTTATACATTTATTTTCATGTTAGCACTTAATAGGACACAAGGAAGCAAACAAAGAAAGAATCTATCATACAAAACTCTAAATATTTTCCACCATAAATGGTCATTTAACTTTCTACCTTCCGAATAGTTTCATTGTCTTAAGCGTTATTTACCTGATCAATCCGTTGCCATAGGTGTTACTACATATCTCATAACTAGATATTGAACTATATAAGTGGAAATATTTATGTCGCCACAGTTCCAGAACAAAATCAGACGCTTAGGAATCCTGTTATTTACTTCATATGATCTTGCCTGTCCATTTAGATACTGCATAAGTTTGCAGTCATTCGCGGACTTTACAGTAAATTAATAAATAATGCAAGTATTTAGTACACTATGTTCAAGTCTTATTTGCCAGATGGACACTGGTAGCAAAAGGTACTTATATGCGATTTGTGAGAACTGTCTCAGCAAAAGGCTATTCTTAGTTTAATAATCATGGCATTCTATTAATAATATGTCTATCTGTGATTCGGTTGGACTCACTATGTCACCATGATAACATGTATACCTAGCATTAAGTTTTATTGAGCTATCACTAACCATACTGTCTACACGAAGGAAGTAATATGATGTAGGCAATTATCTTATGCTCAGTTTTGAAACAAAGACCGATAATTACAATTGCTAGCACTTTTTTTTGAACATATTTCTGTGTAATGGTTAATGTGTGTTGACAAATATACCTTAGCAAAATGACGTGAAGTATATTTGCACTATAATTACATATATTGATTGCATGAAAGTATAAAGAGCCAAACTTGCGAGACAATATATCCTTATTAAAAAGGAAATACACCATAATTCAAATACAATTGTTAACAGGAGCTCGTTACCAATGAGTTTAAGGATCAATTGGAATTACAATACAATGAAGGAACGACATCAGACGACGAGGAGGTAGAAGGTTATTATCAACTTCCTCCAGTGGGGTCCCGTGTTCGTAGAGGTCCGCATTGGAACCGAAATGATGAGGACAATACCGGTCCTGGCACGATAATTGCTTATTCCAAGGGTAAAGGTACGAAATGCTACTAAATGCTAATATATTCATTTTCATATTAACAGATTTTCTCTCCTGAATGTATAATAAAGTGGCATAAAATGTAAATCTATCAGTGTCACCAGAAGTTATTACAAATTATAATTTCGATAGCTGACAGCGAGGCCAGAATAATTCTTAAAATTTAGTTTGCACCGCGTTGTATCAAATATTTCATCAACATCTCTTATACCTTGATTATAAAATGTATATCTAGAGTTAAAAACATATTTGCTTTGGATATTGTTATCTTTCCAACGGGGACTGTGGTCTGCAAAATTGCATTACAATAGTTTACACTTAGTATAATTTTGATCTTTATGTGTAAAAGATTTAATGTGAAACGTAATGTCAGCTTATGGTGAGAGCATGGTTGATACAAGAAAAATGATTTAATACTCTTGGATACAGTCATTTTCAACTTCGAAACTGGATTGTGATGATTCCATAACTAATTAATAAAAATAGAAAGAACACTATGATTTGTTCAAAGGTATTCGTGTTGTTCATGTGTATATTGCTCTTCACGTAAAATGATGACATTTGATAAATTGACTGCTTCATGTAATTTAAAACTTGTATTCATTATCAATAAAGGTTTACATCAGTATGTTAAATTTTGTTCAATTATTGTCAATTATATTTCTAGCACCAACACATGACTTTTACAGATGGATGGAACATCGAGTACTGTTGATTTATGAGAAAGTTACATAAGAGTTATATACTGAGCATTTATATCAGATTTAATTTGGAATGCTAAGTACATTTTAGGTTTGGTAAAAACAATGCATAGAGCAAACATGAAACTCGGTAGAACAGTTTATGATTCGATCAATCTAAAGAATAATTTTGTTTGACATATCAGTATTCTCCGGCTGGATAATTGTGGAATGGGACAAACCAAAGAAATATTGCCGATGGAGATTCCGCTACCGTTATGGAGCAGAAAATGCATATGACGTAAAAATACTGGCGCACGAAAGACCGAGAGTAATGGAAAATTCCCTGATTCTGCAAATTGGTTGTGAGGTTATACGAGGTATTTATCTACAAAATTAGCATAGATAACAAGAATACATTCGACCACTTATGCTTCGCTATTCGGATTCATTTGTATCTTACTCTCAGGGAGATATAATAGGCACACTATGTCCTCATGCACGTTGTAAAAGCATCAAATGCATGCTGCAATCACAGGGTTAGAGGTTTGTGTACTGTAGACGCAATATAATTTGTGGTCGAATCCTACCAATTCACTAGCCCTGTGCCTTAATGTAGAACGTACTTAGACATGCAGTTTACATCAAATTTCATACAAATATGTAAACTACATGTGCTGGTGTGCATTAAAATACGAAACCAAACCAAACCATGCATCAACTGTTATTGGAAGAGGTGCGTTACTAGGTACTGATGGCTTCTTAAAATTTGATTATGAATGATTTTAGGACAATTCCAAACAGCACAAACTGAACGCAAGCATATGTCCCTAGTATCTATTTTTGAAATTTTATTATCTTGACAATTTATAATACGATACCATTACATTGCAGTCGATGTCTTAAAATTAATATATGTCATTTCGTGCTTTAAATAAAATATCCTTTTATCAACACCGACATAAAATTCCATAATAAGCTTATCTTTATTGCTTAAATGGTCTGCCAAGCACATGCGTAGTAGGCATTTCTAGATTCCATCTGTTAGCATATATGATGATCCACGCACACATATCAGGCGAGGCCTCTGGTGAGTTGAAGAAGGCAAATAGAAAGAAGATGAATAAACAGGCTAAGAGAAATCCAAATAGTTTCTTCTTCCAGGAACGGGGATCTGCTCATCACTATGCATATATTATGACCTGTAGTACGACATTCTGCAAGTATGCCTATGTACCGAACAGTCCTAAGACAAGCACATTTTCGCCAAAACATATTCATAATCATAAAAAACAAATCAAGGCTTTAAACTCATATCTATCCCAAAGCTTTCTAATTAAGTATAGGATTTATATAGTTACTACCAATTTGGTCGATCAATCATATTTGCAACAAGGTGCAAATTGCAACAAAGTTTGTAACTGGCAATTCTTTCTTACGGAGAAATGCGTGAAAAGCATATGTGGAGGGGATATATGAATGTGGCAGACATATATGCCTGGTTATGCCAGGTTGTATTGCTATAGTTGTCATTTCTTAAGAATGCTAAGGATATAAAAGATTATACTTGTATTGTGTGTGTTGGGAGAAGTGTGTGATCAGGTTATGTGTTATGGTCTGATAACATGTTATGGTTTGATAAATTATATATATATATATATATATATATATATATATATATATATATATATATATATATATATATATATATATATATATATATATCATTTTCTATTTTTACGCAAGTGAGTACTCCAATGTCCATTGATGATGGAATCGAAGACGGAACCGTAGGCATAGTGTATGCTACATACATCAGCGTTGAAAATGCTGTCAAGGTAACATTATGTTTCTGACATTCACCTTTTAAACGTATATACGTGATATGGATATAATTCACTCATCGTAAGCTTTAGTTTATGTAACAACGTTTCTAATTGTTTAGTCAATTCACGAAAAACGGAATATATTCATTATCATCTCAAAGTAGGTCAAATCTAGTCAGGAACAAAATTGGAAATCATTTGTCATATTGTACTCAACATTCTGAGACATTTAATTTGACTTCTAAATGTTATTTGCGTTAACGAACGTCACTAACGAACGTCACTAACGAAAGAATATGATCTTGACAAAACGAACCTCGAAACGAGCTACGAACGTTGGTTAAAATTGCGAATAGATAATTCAAACACACGTGTCTCATTATAATCAAAGTTCAATATATGTCGCTGCATTTTTAACTTGATTATGTTAACGTTCATTATTATACTCTGATACATACCTCATTATAATCTTTGCAGGTTCGATGGCAAAATGGGAAACGATTGAAATACAGCAATGAAGCTCTTCTTTCTGGTGTGATCGGATTAAGGTTTCTTTAATCACCGAGTTAAATTTGCCTCCTGACAATATCTGGAAAAAGTGTCATATTTTTCAAGATCTCTTGAATTCAGCATTAATTGATATTTTTTTGTCCTTATAACACAGATTGACTTTTACAAGACACTCTTCTAGACAAATTCCTATTTGATGATTTGAAACTCCGTATAAAAATCGTTGAACATTTACCAGCTTTTCAAACGTAGAAGTGTTGAAGATATTGATCAATCAGTAGCTTTCCATTCTGATATTGTCTTGCATCCTAACTATTAAATAATCTTTTTTAAATGTCTTGTTGTGTATCTAAAGGTTTTGATTAATTAATGTTAATATTTTAATTCGTAGTCGTAGAAAAATAAACATTTATCCATTCATTATTGACTGAATAATTTCTGTATTCATTATGTGCAGTAATCATCCAAATGCCTTTAAGTTTAGGATCTAAATTTGTTCATGGTCATTTATGGACGTCTTGAGATAAATCCTCTTTCTCGATGTTACTGCTATCTTCAACATAAATAGATAAGTAGTGGTCAATTTTCAGGCTGGATGCAAGAGCACTTATCTGTGAATGTTTTGTGAAGTTTCTTTCTTACTTAGCTACAATAAATTTTTCAAAATTGTTAGGATCATTGGCCTAGATTCCTCAATGCTTTCCGGAAGGCACTCTTCACATTTTGTCACAATTACAACTCTAAGGATATTAGTTATGCAGAATCACTATCTGGTTAGTTCCTTAATTTATTGTTGAACCAAAACGTAATTACGATGTAAAACTGCCCTGCTTCTGAGCAATACATTCACGTTTCCGCGAGGTAACAAATGGAAAGCATAACATGTGAGGCACAAGATAAAATTTTTGAAGCATCAAGAATCGATAAAATTATTAAAAAATGTCGTAGCAAGGTATGCCCATTTTCAGAAACAATCAGAAGTACACAGACATGCAGATAAGACACACATACCGTTAACAGCCGTGAGAATCTTAGTATATACAGAAAAAAACATCGAACATAATCTATAATTACAAAGTTAAGCTGTAGTTAGGCAATGATATGGTAGACATAAAATTCAGGCAATTTAGTGCTATATCTGTCACATAATTTGTCAAGGCAATTTTGTCATAGTTTTTCTCGCCTTTTTTCAGTCCGCGCAGCCGTCCACTTCATGAGATGTTGCCTTTCGATCCATCACAATTTGTACGTAATCTAAGTCTGTCAATAAACCAACAGAGGTCGGACGATTCCAGACTACAACCACAACCACTGAGACAAGAAGACTTGCCACCATCGATACGCCAGTCATCAACAAGAGAGCTGCTAAATCCCAGTGCTTTGCATAATGAGGGTAATAACGGGGATTTTACGGAAGATATTGAACCGCTGACAATAGAGAATGTTGAACGTGGTGGAATGCCTTTCGTAGACGATAGGAATATCAGAAATCTAATCCGCTCAGGGATAGAAGAACGAAGGAATACAGGAACACTTTTTGGAACCAGAAACAGTCCTGATTCAAAGAGGATCTATGAGGAAAAGGAGGTAATGAATTCAGATACTCAAACATCCCAGAATGCAGACAGATTTAATGATATTACGAAAGGACGTAGGATGAAAAGGTCTAATAAGAACGTTGATGTCTGATCAATTAGTACTGAAAGCCAAAGTCTTCTACTTATGTAGCTGTGATTTCGATACATAACAATGATTCTTTGTCGATACCTGTCCCTTCTTATTAAAACTTGTACCACGTTAATGTCAAGCAAGTCCGTACATAAATCAGCCATCATTGCTATAATTGCCACGAGGTCAGTTTCCTATTCATAAACACGGATATCTCAAACAATTAGTCAATATTTTTCATCCACCAATGTGTTCTAAAATCAAGGAACCCCAGGTGCTGACCATCAAGTAGATCCACGGATATCATGCAACTGCAGATCATCCACCTTAGAATACATAATGAACGTGTCAACGCTTAACAATATATGGTTGAAGATATTGATCAGAGAAGTATGCTAATGGTTTTGCGAGATTTGAAAGATTAATTTGTTTCCATGAAACAACATTACTATTTGAAATAAACAAAAAGGGATTAACTTTGAGAAAATATTAAATTTCATGCAAATGAGCTAAATGTATTTATTCCGGGAGCAGAGATATTGGCTGAAATCACTATAGAGCCCGATCCTATTAAAGAAATTAGAGTAAACAAATATGAATATTGTAGAGACACTTGCCTCGCTTTGGATGGGACAGATCAATCCTAGCATGTGCAGTAGATTTTTATTCTTACCTGTAATGTTTTGTTTCCGTTTTAAGCATTATTACCAAAAAGACACAAATTGTTTGGTTGCAAAAGTAAACCCGGTAATTAGTAATTAATATTGGTAGGTTGTCAGTTAAATTGAGATACGCATAAGTTCACTTTATAAGTAGGAACATTTTAATCAGATCTCATAGTAACGATGCGAATTATCATCCAAAGCAAAATTATTGTAATCAAACATAGTTTGATACAAAATTAAAAAGTCGCATAGTACATGTTCTGATGTAATTACGTTTGCTTGTAGATTACACTGTTTAAAGTAATCCATATATTATCATCCCCTACCCCCATTTGTTACAAGTTTACTTCGATTGAAACCATACATGGAATCAAGCGAAATATAAGTGACCTAGAAGAAATATTATAATGCGACTTGATGAAATAAAGATGATTTGGTTCAAAAGCTTGAAAATCGGGAATGCGAAATGACATGACGTATTGCCGGCAACTTGTTTCTAGATTAATACTTCTCTTTCAGATGCAATATATTGCTTAATAAATATAGGAAAACAGTTTGGTGTATTTTTTCAAGGAAACATTAAATGCAAGGATATTTAATGCCAATCTTCAGAACTGGACAATTCAGAATAACAAAGTGGATTAAAAAGTAGAATTTAAAAACAAACATTATCACACCTGCTATAGTAATGTAAGCATGTGTGAAAAGGTATTATATTAGATTCTTGTGGCGAAACGTAAACAGTCAACATGCTATTGGAATGTAAGTATGTGCAAATGTGTGCACAAAATTGTATTAGTAATAATTACAAATTTACACAAGTTTGGTCTTCCAAAATGAAATGTGCATTTTTGATGTAATTAATAACAAGTATCATATAAAGTTATGAAAGGATTTAAGCTAATAATAACTAGATAATATACACATTACATGTTTGATCAGAGCAGGACAACACTTGTCTCGAAAGGTCTATTATGAATATTCTGCAGAATAGAATATTGCTTTCATACGTTCTGTAGGCAATGCCTTTACGAGAAGCTGGATTTTATATAGAAATTATTGTGGAAGGGTTACTAACGTTATACTAATGCAAGGCAGTGCATACAAGAATGTATAATTGTCATGTGTATCAAATGGCGTCCAAATTTAGTTCCTCATCCGTTTTGTTCTATTTACTTTTCGTAATCGTTCTAGCAACATAAACTGTGACTTCTAGGCAAGAACATGGATTTTAATGCGGTAGAAATAATCCACCATTTTTGTATCAAATATGTATTGCATTCCGCTCCTTTACATTCACAATCACAAAGAGATTGAATTGATGGCTGTATGGTTGGGGGAATGGAAGTATTGAATGATACATAGATGGATGAATGGATAGATATTTGTTACGTAGACGTAACATTGAATACTTAACATATTTTATCGCATGTAATCTTTACAATAAGGAAAAGGAACCAATGGCCGAGTGTTTTTCAACACACACACACACACACACACACACACATATATATATATATATATATATATATATATATATATATATATATATATATATATATATATATATTGTACTGAAAGTAAAAGACGCAAATACGAAGACAATGGAATATGTCTCCGCAAAGGAAGTCAGTGGTGTAGCGTTGTGAAAAGAGCAAACTATAAAATGTTGTGGAAATGTTACTAACCCTATATTAATATATGACAGTGCAGTCATGAGTGTATAAATGTTATTTTGTATTAAATGGTGTCCACAATTATTTCCTCGTCAGATTTTGTTTTCTTTCTACGATTCGTTTTCTCTCCAAAAACATACAATCTAACTTCAAGGAAGGTACATAGATTAAATTAGTGTTCGGTACAAGTTAACCCCTATTTTCTATGTGAAAAACATATCGCTTTTTGTTTACTGTATATACATAAATGACTACTATGGATGAATATATTGTTGAGTTAATTATTATATGTTTATATGCAGACTTAAAATTGACTTTTTAATACTTTTGTCGCGTGTATTTCTTTTAAAAAGGAACATGAATCAATGAGCGAGAATATTTCAAGAAACACGCAATGTATATACATAATAAATCAATACATGACGCTGTAATATTCAGTGAGTAAAATACGAAGACAAAGAAGTATTTTTCTTCATTATGAATGGTTAAGTAGGGGTAGCGATGACAGCATCGCATATACCAAAAGCAAAAACTACAAATCCTATTATCAACTGGTACCACCACTTCCTTCTTGCAGCAGTTTGTAAAGGGGTAATAGCACACCAGTTATTAGAATTGTACCTTGTATAGTACTTTTAATTTTCTTTGAACTATTCATGCCTATGAATTGTTTGTTTGTAGATAACGGCAGTCACCAAATCTGTTCAACGGATAATCCGGTTACAAGCATTGAAATCACGTGCGCATTAGTTCAATCTTACCATCAAGTTTTTATTATATTGAAAATATAGCGATGAAAAACAAGTTTGGAATTTTGGATTCATAGAAATGAGATAATGAATCAATTATATACCTATAGTTGTAGAATATGACAATATCTTTGATGACCTAAGTTTACTAGAAATGGAATCTAATAGGTTGTGTATCTTCCAACACAATTTACACTGAATTAACTCCGGGGATATACCAACTAATCAAATATCAGGTTGCTACCTCTTATATGACATTACAACGATTATTTTATCTATATAACCTTGAACGAGTACAGCAGAAAATACATGTTGTAAATAATAGTAATTAATAAAGATAACTAAAATAAGTTAGTATAAGTAGAAACAATACAAATGTGTAATCAACCGACTCTTAAATGAACATTTGCTAACATTGATTAAGAACAACCTTAGAAAACCACCTTGTAAATATAATCTGCAACACAAATTAAAACAAAAACAAAGCATGAATACGAAAAGTCAGAAACTATGAATGGAAGAAATTGAAATCAGACTAGGAAAACGAACAGGAAGCTGGCACGAGAGTACATGAGGCGCACTTGCTTATGATTTGGCTAAGTAAGGAAAATGTGCAAAAAGCTTTTAACACCCAAACAACATTCCATAACACCCGCCTGCAATAACCGTCAAACTCAATGACATTACTATCCATCAAATTATTTCATTTAAATTTAATATCAACCTAATACTCCATTCCACCAAAATATTTGAAAACAAATTAATTCTCCCCAAACCATGTCCTAGCTATCGACAAAATAATTTGTAAGCATCATTTTATTTTCGAAGAATTATGTAGGAACACTTCTGTATTTATATAGAAAAAAATTACCTAAATAAAAAAAGTAAAATTCAACTGAAACTGTTCGCAACATAAGAACCTAACGTGTCAATTGTTTAGATCCTGACTGAAAAACTTATATCAAAAACAACAATTATGCAAATAATTAAGACGCAAAACATATTACCGGATGAGTGTCGAAAGATTATCTTTGTGGAAAATAGGAAAGTTTTTAACAATAAATACATGCCAGCTGTCGCGTAATCCAGGTATGACCTAGATTCATCTTAACAATTCCTTCTACGAGAAAGATATAATTAAAAAAGTTGTTTACCAAACTTTTCCCTGCTTCTTAAAGGAGTTCATCATCTAGATACAGTGTTTCTATTATTGGTCTATTATCAAAGAAATAAAAATATATTAGTCAGAACAAGCAGAACTGAACTGAATTTCTGGTCAACGTCAACCCTATCAAACAAAATTACATTAAAATAACATGATATGGAATTTTTAAAATTTTAAAACTAGCAAAAAGTCTCATTATAATTAAATATGCAAAACACTTCCTACCGTGAAAGGAAAAGATATATATATATATATATATATATATATATATATATATATATATATATATATATATATATATATATATATATATATATATATATATATATTGCTTTCCCTTTACTAAAGGTGAGTTATACATGGGGTTTATAAAAATATTAACATTAGATGTAATGTTATGAACGATACAATGTATACGTGAAATAATATATCTGTATATACGGGAAAGTTCATCAGCTATTAAATTATTTTTCCCGTGATATATCTAATGTCAATATTATATTCAAGTAACAAAATAATCCGCCTTGTTGATAAAAGTAAGGGGTTGTGATCATTAAACACGATGATCGGAGAAGGCGCTAAACTGATAAAAACTTCAAAACGTTGTAATGCCAATATCAAAACCGATCATTCCTTCTCGATTGTAGAATAATTTCTTTGGTGCTTTTTTAATTTCTTAGAAAAATAGCATACTGGATGATCAACACTATTTTTAACTTCTTGAATTAATACTGCTCCAACCCAGCATCACTTGCGTGAACAGACAGTTTAAATAATAAAATAATCTTTGTAGATTTAAAAACTGATGCGCTCATAAATATGGACAGTAGCTTAAATAAAGCTTCCTGACATTTTTCAGACTAATGGAACTTGGTTTTCGTCCTCAATAAATTTGGCAGGGGTTCAGCATTTATAGAAAAATTGGAACACAATTTATGATATTATCCAGCCATACCTTAAAATCAGTTGCTTTTTGCTGACAGACACAGGAAATTCAGAAATAATTTTGACCTAATCAGCTATAGGGTTATCTTGTCCATGTCCCACGATATGTCCTAGAAATGTTACACAAGTACGAATAACTCACTTTTGGAAGAAAATTTTTTTATGAAATTTGCACCAGTGGGTCTGTCAAAAAATTTCCGAATTGTTGCTAAATGTTCTTTTCAGGTGTCGCTATATACTCATTCTCTTAAAAGAATTGAACTTTTATCTCCATACTTCTCTACCTCTACGGGAAAAAAATCGTCTATATTTAGTCACTAAATTTGTTTACTAAGTTCCATATGTAGCTTGTGACTTACATTCTCACTTACAAGACGTACGTGACTGGAAAAGGTTTGGTTTCGGGTTCTAAGCTTGGACGAAAAGAAGTGGCTAAGTATGACCAAGATTTGTTATCATAAATTCAAACGTTCAGGAAAAAAGTAACGTTCAAGTATGTGTTAGCCACAGTCTCAGAAGAAGAACCCGACACTGAGGAATACCACTCCATTCAGGACAGGACCAGCACTGGCATAGACCCAAAAGGCCAATCCAGCAGGGTCTCTGTGTAACCATGCCAAGTGTAGAGTTTCTAAGATTATTACCCAGTGTCCCTACGACACGACACCTTCGCCACCAAAAATGTTGAACAAGCATTGTTTGTATTCCACTTTCATCCTTTTGATGTGCATTTTATACATGTCCTTAACCATTTGGCTTATATGTATTTTTGTCTATTTTCGCTAATTAAATGTGTCTTGGGAAAAACACCTCGTAAAGCTCTTGTAATGTCTGTCTCTGTTCATTCGTGACACTGCCTACACTATGGCTATCACTGCTGTCCCTTCTACCTCTTCCATCACTTTCAAAGTCATCGACGAAATCTTAGATCGTGCTAGGGTGGAGGCATTGCGTCTTCACTATCCCTTTACCACATTAATTGCTGGACCTAGTGGTTTTTGATAAAACTAAATGTGTCAAATGTTTGATCTAAAAATTATTTGATCGATCGTCCACCTCAATGTATCAAGTGGTGTTACAAAGAGTAACAATCGGCGTATAGTCGACTGCGATAAAGTCAAGACGATTCATTCATGTTTGCGGAAGGCATTCCTGGCGAAGACGAGGGATCGTGTCTGACCCCAGTTAGCCCCTTCTGGTCATCTTTAACGATATGTTAGGAGAAGACGAAAAAGAAATTAAACTCGTTTAAGCACTAAGGGCATCATTGCAATACATTGTCGTTTACAGCACCCAACATTTGTTTCAACAAAGTAAAGCTCATCACACCAATAAACTCAATATTCATTACATAGTCTTGTTTAAAAGCCCTATTGATAAATCGCAAGTGCAAGTATTAGCCAGAGTTAGAACTCCTTTGCTGTCACGTGCGTACGACGATGGCACTCAAACCCCTCACACCTATTTATTCATGGATTTAAAACGCACTACCTCGATTATTTGCAATTTCGTACCCATCTATTTCATCACTGGTGCCATGATGGAGGGCCTGCCGTGTATGTTTTCACGTCGACTTAAAAAAATCTATAAAAACCACGGAGACGTTTGGTCTGTCTCACACATAGTCAGCATGATGTCCCTTCATTCTCATCTTCCCGTCAAATTGATCCGTTTCTTGTCCGGCATCAGTCGCAAAAAAGCCACACATTGAGATCTTAATTGTCTATGTACGAAGCCACATGACAGTTAAGGACCAACAACAGCCACGGCATTATGCAAGAGGTCCTGATTTGTTTGACTTTGATTTAACTCCAGATCAAGGCAGCGGAGAGGGACATTTCCACCATATAAAATCAGGTCAACTGCGTGTTGAACTTCAGTTTGCAGAAGCACTAACCGGAATGGTGAACGTCGTTGTGTATGCCGAATTTGACAGCACTCTAGAAATCAAACGTTTGTGAGAAGTCATTAGACTATTAAAAGCTATGGAAGACTCTTATCCCTCTTCTAATCCTGGAGAATCTTTGGAAATGGAATGGGAGTATACAATGAAAGCCGAACTACACACCAAAAACGACAAACACGAAGAGGTGATGGTAAAATCCAGATGGCCAGAATAAGAACAACATATAGTCTCCTATTTTACAGAACACCTGGCAGAAACAATTAGAGGGTTGACCAAGAAATATTGCTATGGATGTCAAAATTCTAATTCAACGTGATAAATATATGATGATGAATCAAGAAGTATTGGACGAGTATCTGGATGAAGCTTGGAGTCTCATCTCGGAAGAAACAGTTTTGTATCAATGGTTTAAAGACATGCGTGATTCCTCCCCTCCATTTACTGCTTTAGAGATCCATTGTATGGAATCTTTCTTGTCACAGACTACACGTGAAAGCGAAGAGACGTTTACATGACAGATTTTCAAGCAAAACGTCAATATTGAATTCATGACTTATCATTGCTTGTTAAAACAAGAAGTGAAGTGTTATGTGAGTATGATTTGTGTCGTAGCTTTTAACAATTTTTCAGTCATATCGCTACGATATCTGCAGTTTAGCAGTTTATAGTGATGTCTAGCACTGGGGCGTCATGCCTCAGACATGTAACATGATGTTCCACCCAGTCACATTCATTTTACACCAGGCCGACTAATCCTAACACAAACAGCTTAATACTGAGCGCCAAGATAGGAGCTGTTAGTACCATTTTTTTAAAAGTCTTTTGTATGACTCCACCGGGAATCGAACCTACGATGGCTCGCCCTTGGCGGACGCTGTAACCACTACGCCAGGAACCTACTGGCTAGCAGTCTACTTTCCCCACGATTTCTGTGTGAAGAATTCTCATTCGTATGGATTAGCATTTTTGGAAGACGACATCATTAATGGTCAAATGACCTTCATCAGTGGAAGTATAACTTGACCTGACATCGACGTATACCTTGTCAAACTTGTCATGATGTGTTACTTGAAAATAATGTGTTGATGTTATATTCTTTGTCGATTTACTGTTTGTTTAATAAAAATGTTATTAACAAAATGATTGTTGGTGGTTCATTTTAATTTTTTTTAATAATTGTAGGGATGTTTACAATCATGTCTGAGCTTGAGACATAATCGAGATACGCACGATAATCGAGACATAATTGTGAGAAGTCATTAGACTATTAAAAGATATATATATATATATATATATATATATATATATATATATATATATATATATATATATATATATATATATATATATATATATATATATGCGTGTGTGTGCGTGTGTGTGTTTCTATGTGTGTGTTTGTGTGTGTATGCAAGCGTACGTTTGGTATTAGTGTGTTGGCTTGTAAAAAATTAGGTTAGCATTATTATCTCTGGATTATTTTGTAGGTGGTATGGGTTGTTGGTGAGAGGAGATATTTTCCTTCACGTCCATGCTTGAGATGTAATGTGAAGCATTCGTCATTCGCGCAATTCAACGCTTAATAATGATGGTTTCAGATCACTTGGACAAGATTTACCATGATGGAGCTCTGAGGAAAAAAAATCTTTAAAAGTATGAAGATGCAAAAGATTCCATCACAGACATTTGTTTCAATACCGATGTTGGTGATACTAATAATGAGTTTTTCAAATATCACGGAGTCCAGTCTCATATAATTCCAAAACATCAATGGAAACTTTTGGTCCTGGGAGACATATGCAGTGTAGAAGGATTTTCAGGACAGAAAAGGGAAAGATTCAGTAAACCACCCCATCCCCATCAATTCAACCGTTTCTGTACCCGTTTTCCGAGCTGTAACCTCAGTCATTCTTAGGGATATTACATATTGCCATTAGTAAGAAATTTCAATTTGGCTTTAATGTTCGACTCGATGATACTATTGATCAACTGATATGATCCTTTGAGGACTGTTCTAAATTAAAACGACAATTCATAATTCGTCAATCAAAAACTTGTTTAATAGTGTCTTTGACCTATAGTACTGGCTTAAATAGAAATATGTATACTATACACTTTTAAAATAATTTATAAGATAGGAAACAATTTTAAAACTAAATGTTTGGCTCTAATTGCAATTGTGTCTAACACAAAATTGGTAATAGGAAACACCTAAGGAAGAGACAACTGGGTTGAATTTGACATTATATTTGGCGTTTCGTGTACGATCCGGCTTGCGTTTTGTGTCTCTTCTCCGGTCCCTCTCCTCCCTGTCTAATCAAACACTTAAAGACGAGTGTGTTGTACGAAGAGCACGTAAGCATGGACCCAGGTTGACGTCATAAGAGCCATCTAGACGTCATATCCTGCAGTAAATAGACATTCAGTTACACTGAGTGCTTGTTGGGTCCATTCCCACTCATGATAGCTTTTCGTTCAGGTCGAATGTGACTTACCGTCCCACGCCCTGTTGGCTAAATTAAACAGCACTCTTTCCTTCCTCCGTGAACAATTAATTAGGCCCCGTATGAGGGTATTAACAGGACACACATGACTAATACACGCATGCGACCTTAATTTAATGTCATCATGATCATCATCACAAGGACAAGATGTTGAAATTGCAAGAGGAAGGGGATACCGTAGGCACGCTGGAAGAGATGGGACTTAAGGACACACAGACTGAAAATGGAGATTAATAATTAGCAGAAAGGGAAAGAAATATTATGACATGATAAAACAGGAAAGTGGGATATATACAAAGAAGATTAAGAGCAAATACGAAAATGGAATGAAAAGATTGAAAAAGAGAGAAGAATGAGAAAGAAAAGAGAGAAGAAATAGAAAAAGGAAAAAGATAATTGGATTAAGAAAACGATACAAACAATATGATGGAGCAGATGACAAGTTGGTGGAGAAGAAGAAGAGAAGAGAGAAATTAGAAGAAAAAAGAAAACGAAGACGAAATGGAAAAAGAAGAAAAAGAACCCTAAAGGCCATTTTTAGGGTCATTCCGTTGTCTCGAAATCATTTTTATTCTCTCTTGTCTAAACACATATATAGTCGATTTCTTTTGAGTGATAGATTCATGCACATAAATGTATGTTTGTGTAATATGTCTATGTCTCCATATATCTCTAAAAACGTCTCTAGCCAAGTGTTTTGGTCTATGTATCCTTTTATTCCTAGAGTAAGGCGTATTTAAATCAACCCATTGTCACACTGTTCCGCCCGACTGAGATCAGCTACTTGCAATTGTAGCATGTGTCCAGTACTGTGACGTCACCCCTGTTAAATTCCTATTGTTCATATACTGTACCAACCTTTGTCCGTATATTCCATGTTTGTTTCAATCCAGTCCGGAGTTTGGTAATGTTAATATTGTCCTTACATCGTCCCCGTTCAATACTCCCGACTGGAATCTCCTTAGAAAACGAACTTAAATATTTTAACGTGTATGAGAATGTAATTAATGTAATTAATAGTATTTATAATGATAAATCCTGCAAGTTTTATTATGCATTTTCTTGCAGAATTTCTGGATAACATCTTCAGTGTTTTTTTGTCGTCTATTTGTAGTACTCTCTCTCTTTTTTCTCTCTCTCCAGATATATATATATATATATATATATATATATATATATATATATATATATATATATATATATATATATATATATATATATATATATATATATATATATATATGTGTGTGTGTGTGTAATTAAAAAGATTGAAATTTTAAGATTATCATTAAAGGGCTTTTTTTCGCAAAAAGTGACAATTATTTAAAAGCACGTTGTAGGAACTAATCCACGTAGTCAATTTAAACTGATGACTTTTGAGATATTTACTTCCTTTTTATATGTGACTACTGGATAAAATACTGCTATTTATAGTAACACGTTTTTTTCCAATTACACATTATATTATTCCACGGAAAAAGCCTCAATGACAAGCTGCGGGACAATGTATTTAAAACTACGTGTACTTTACTTATCCTATGAAAAAGTTTAGAAATTTTACTTTTTGATTACATAAACTGTCATAGATGTGTAATGATTACACGTCTTGTTTAATCGTACTGGTAGGTACAAACAGATATTTATACAGGTGAGTGATTTTTACGGTCGCTTGATAATAGCGTTGTGTAGCTTTCACTAGGATATGTACATTAAGAACGTTTTCTTTGCAATAGATGTTCTCTTATCAACAATCACGCTATATCACTTTCTCCTTTTCTGCTGCAAATATATTTTTCATTGCAGCATGTTGTAAAGGAAATTCTCAGTTCCGAAAGACCGTGTCTATTTGTGATAAAACCTCTAATCTTAAGCATTCACACCAACCCCTGCCACTAATTTGCAATTTGTGACACTGTATATTGACTAATTTATATCGGGCAAGGATTGGCTGTACCTTCTGCCAGATACGATGAAAAATATATTATTGAAAGTACAAAACCAGACAAAAACAAAAAAAGACACCAACATTAATGAGCCCTGAGTGGCCAAGCGCTCTAAAACGCTGACCGTTACGGATCACTGCCATCTCATTTCTGTCTGTGTGGGTTAGAGTCCAGACTCGGCTAACGAGGTGGGAAAGCCTGCCAGTAGCTTCCCGTGGGTCGGTTGTTCCTCTCGGGGTTTTTCAGGATTCTTCCTCCACCATTAATACGGTCCGCCATGTATAGCCTATCTTAAACACCAACACTAACTTATCAAGCTATTATTGTTCGTTGTGTCCCTTACGACGGTGACCTATTTACATGTTAACTTCTTTATTACGTGCGTAAGTTTTATTTTATTCACGCTTCATCAACTGTACTGAGGTGGATCCAGGACAAACCGCATGTGCTACGTAATGGTCCCGATCCACAAAGGTCGAAGGCTAGCAAAGATGAGTACAGCACAGATTGGACTACCTTGATGCATATGACGTGCACATACTTGATATCAATGGAACAACTATAATATGTTAATATAATATGTTCATTATTCATTTTTTTTGTTGATACTGACGTATTTGCTACACACTTTTGGGTACATAGTAAACATAACAAGCTACTTCAATCTCACCTGTCTGTCATACCAACGCACATAATAATTCAACGAGAATAGAAGTGTTACCTTAATTCAGAACTTACATGTCATGACAATGCGACATATAACCCTAAGTCGTCGTCTACAATATCGGCCAGTTTGGAGGTGTTTTCACTAATCAAGCAAAATCTAACACAATCGGTTGGATACAATACATCAATAAAAATACAAAATTATCATCATTAATAATAATAATAATAATAATAATAATAATAATAATAATAATAATAATAATAATAATAATAATAATAAATTTAAATATAATATTAATAATAATATTCTTAATGCTATTAGAATTATTATTATTATTATTATTATTATTATTATTATTATTATTATTATTATTATTATTATTATTATTATTAATCTCTTGTTAAAACAATTGCATCAATTTAAAGATAGCTGACACATATAATATATCAAATACAGAAATATTATTTCATCCATACGAAACTTAAGCAGTTATTAGAGAATTATATAAACAAAGAACGATTACTATCCTAGAAGAGGTGATTCAAACGAATCTGATATGCTGACAGACAAACCAACATTGGTAGGGAAAGAGGCGAGAGAGTCAATGTAACAATGTGGTTAAACTGATATGCTAATAGAAAAACCTTGAGGGGTTTTGTGAGAGGGAATACAATCAGATATGCTGATAGACAAACCAACATTGTGTGTTAGGGAGCGAGAGAGACAAGGTGCCAAACTTACATGCTGACAGACAGAGACAGACAGAAGTTGTTGGAGGGTTATGGGAGAATAACCGTAAGGGCATATAATTGTTAATCGCCAGATTTATCCGTTGGTCGATTAGCTTGTTTATGATTAACCAAAAACAGCGAGAGAACGGTGTGTTTCTGGGCACCCATCGGACATGTTCATATTTAATTAACAGTCAATAGTTAGAACCATACTAAAGGTTTAAGAACAACGAAACAACAAAAAAATAAATAGATTTTAGCATGTGTGCCTCGCAGCAAAGAAATTTTCCGTATAGTGTCGATAGGCGTTTGCAACATTATATCATTGATATTATAAGCAGTGAAGATGAATCCCATGAAAAATGTATGCATTCATTTACGACGATCAAGTTCTTAAGTTCAGTTTCAATGGTTGCACCAAGTCCAATTATTTTCTCTATCACTCTAGATTGTGTATCTATTTTGTCCCTTATTCATGGAGGGTGGCGTGGGAGGAGGAAAGTCAAAACAGATAGGATTACAATGAAATTGTGTAACATTTTAAATTCTTGTACAAACAGACATCATTATTATTTTTTTATGATTAATTTCTTACGTCTCTAATGATTAATATCTTACGTCTCTAATGTTTAATCCGTCCAAATTCACCATTGACCTGAATAATCGGTAGCATACAGTTGAAACAACAGTTATATGTACATATTAATGTGCGATAGGCGGATTAAAATGTGATATATCAATACTGTTGGCATGTCAAATTGCTTGATACCATGACTTTAAAAGCCGCGTTTTCGTATATAATAAATTATTTCTTTTTATTCGTGGGATTCAATTGTGATACAATTTTGTTTGATCCTCATATATGAGACACAGTTACATTAAAATACATGGTAAGTAACCGGTGTCGCATAACGTTAAAGTAAAAAAGAAATAGCACATTAGGATGAAAATTAACTCGCGTTTGTTAGATCAAATCTTTTAACACGTGCCAGTTGCAAAGCAGACAAGATAATATTTCAGCGTGTAATATAAGCAGAGAGCAAAGATCATTTGTGGCAATATTTACTGTTTTAAGCAACGTAATTGTAGCCATGGTTCTATGCAAAATCTTAAAGTACTTCCATTTGAAGTCTGGACGATTTGTGGGTTTTATGGATCCAATGTTTGTTTTTTTTTCCATTTTACTGAACTGACCATTTGCGTCGTTTTCAAATATTGCATATAAAAATAGATTATTTTGTAGCCAAGGTACTATGTAAAATCTTCAACTGGATCATTTTTAAATAACGATTGTAGTTACTTATAGAAGCTTGTTTTTAGTGATATTCAATTCAATTAATTTATAGACAAGCCTTTACACCTATTTTAAAAGCTACTTTACCTTCTATATTTATGTTGTGATTATATCACACAGAGATGTTTTATAAAAAGTACACAGCTGAATCAACTTGAGTGATATAAGTATGGGAGAGCGCACGAGAATTTATAGGTAAAGATTAATAATATTTCTTATGGGCTGAATAAAAGCTTTAGAAAGAAAATAAAGGAAACAAGAAATTATCAAGATTTTGACCTGTGACTTGTAATACATGCTTTCATTTAGAATTCACAGACAACATCTATATGTTATATTAACAACATCTATCATCCTATACCTTTTTATATTATCCTTTTATTAAACTCTTTTGTTTTATTGTATCGTTTGCTCTCTTCTTTAGAAATATTCAAAGTGGATGACGTTCAGCAAGTACCTTTTTGACTGAAAGTGTGTAACGGGGTTGTTGTTGTGTTGCGCCCTCCGTTAATTGATTTGGCGATCGTTATCTAGGCAATGACTTCACTAGATGTTATTGCCCAGTGTGAGTAGATAGAACAATGAGAGAATGCGAGGCGAGACTATTGAGAAGAGATAAACAAATACTACCACCCCATCATAAACAATAAAATGAAATAAATGTTTCACCAATCACCACATAAACTAAATAAATTGCAACTTCAATCCAACAGATTTACATTTATGGAATTTAATAGCAGTGTTCAAATTACGGATTCATTCATCATAGTAACGAGTGGTGAAAAGAGTAGAATGTTGCATAACCCGGCGTCGTTATTATTTAGGCTTTGTATATTCCACGTATTGCGTGTATGCTTGGTTCTTCCTCTGAACCTTCCTATTCTGAATTCTCTGTACTCTCTATTTGTGGACTTCCCTCTTGGACTGTCCTCATCAGGTTCTCGGGGAATTGATATAGAATGATGTTCCCTTAATGCTTTTCTTTTTCACACAATCACACGTCCTAGCAGTATAACATGTCTTTTCCTTTCAAGACGGCGATCCGGCCACTTTAATTTTTAACAAGGTAAAACTCTATTCTCAGGTTTCCCACTGAGCCAACTTTGTCTTTTCTCAAGAAAAATTGGACCAAAGAATTCTAAGTTATGCCGCTAACTAAAATTTCCATTATTTCTGACTGGTACGCCTTAATTTTAACTGACTAATCAAAAGAAACTGTTTCTAAATTTTCTCCAAATAATCGTGTCTTTCATCAGTTTATGACAGCCTAGAGAAAATGCCATAAACTTTACTTTTGATGAACAATTATTTGACATAAGGTCCCCTCTATCCGATATGGTAGGTAATTCTAATGTACTCTCTGTCACTATAATGTTGCGATGACTGGGTCAATTCTACTGCAGATAAGACTTAGGCCCTTTTATGTTTCAGAGATGAAATCGGGAAAATATCAGAGTAAACTTTCTCACGATCATTCTGGATTGACTATGATAATTTTAACGCACAATTTATTCGACTTTAGGATTCAGTAGTTCTTCAAAATTCGACACATTACATAGCCTCCATCCCTTAAGAATAAAATCTGGGATTTTTGCCCTCTGAATTTTGAAGTTACATTTCAAGCTTTTGTTTACATGTCCTGAAGTGTCCCTTCACCTCAGAATCAACTAATATACTCAAACAATATGCTCCTACATTAACTCTTCCTTTACAGTTACGCAAATGAACTTGATATTGATGAAGAAACAGCGACCATATATTCAAACGTCCATTCGTCAATTTATCTTGTGCTAAATAAACATGTGTTAGTTGATCAGTTTTCATATAAATAGCGCTGAAATTTGGAGATTTCAAAGATAATCTCTAAGCATTCTCTTTCGGTGGCTGAATATTTGATCTCAGCAGGAAGTAACTTTCTACACCCATATGCAAACGGTAATAAGTTCCCATCATGTTCCTACAGTAAAACTGCACCAATATTACTGTCAGAAGCGTAGCTAAGACAGATTTTGTCACGTCCAGTTGTCTAACTACGTCGTTTGAAGTCAATCTGAAATGCCCTTTCATAAGCATCGTTCAAATGACTTCCGTCGGAGTCTTCTTCCTTGTCAAATCAGTTAATGGACTAGCATACTTACGATAATAACCTGCAAGGCCTAAAAAGATTGCACTTCCGTTTTTGTTGTTGGACGTGCGGCGTTCCGAAGCTGGTCGACGTTTGCCCTGCCCGACGTTAATGTATCTTCACCGCGAGTGTGTCCTAGATAAGTCAGTCTCCGCAATTCTATGTGACATTTAGATTGTCGAGTCTGTTTAAGTCGTTCCACATTTTTTCTCAGTAGGACCTCGTGTTCTTAAAGGCAGGTGTTGCCAATAGCAAATCGTCCATGAAATTGGAAACTCCGGTCCCTCTTTAGGGTTCTAGCAGCTTTCTCGTAATTCTGTTAGAAATGCTGGGTGCGTTTTGGACCCCAAGCGGCATGACTACCCATTGGTAGGTTCCATCTGGAGTTGCAAAGGCACGTTTTGGACGGTCTTCCTTGCGAACTGGAATTTGCTATTATCTCTTTGACAAATCTATCTTCAAAAAATACTTAGCCTTCGTTACTCCTCTTCGAAAAATACTTAGCCTTGGTTACTCCGGCGAATATGGCCTCAGGATCAGGTGACATTTTGATCTGGAATTATGTGACCCTATTTAACTTTTGATAGTTAATACAAAAGCTGTGTTGACCATCTTTCTTCTGAACCAAAACAACCAATGAACTATATGCAAATTCGGTTGGTTCAATGACATCTTAGTCAAGCATAGTTCGAAGTTTGTTCCGTACAGTTTCTAACGTTTTAGAGTGTTATGTATGTTCAATATAAATTGTATGCTTAATTTTTGCCCACGATTGAGGGTTGTCGATAGAGTTTTGATATACTAACTGATGTAATTATTGTGACTAAGGGTTGTGAATGTAACTATGTCTACCTGACAGTTTTCATGTTTCAAAGAGTAAGATTTTGCATACTAGAATTTGTGTTGGCGAGGTTAATGGTATCTTTTGAATATAATTCTCAAAACTTTATGTCGCTTCCATTTTCCCTGTGTAACTTACATATATAAATGATTTGATGGTTTTGCTAACCGTGTTGATTTTGAATCTCTTTGTTACATATTATATGACTGTCCATAATAAAACCATGCAACATAGTGAACTGCTTCGTGAAATCAATTATTACGCACACACACAAACAAACTCACACATACATACACACACACGCACACACACACACACACACACACACACACACACACATATATATATATATATATATATATATATATATATATATATATATATATATATATATATATATATATATATATATATATATCGATCTGGTTATTACATATAATGATGTTTGAATTTACAATTTACGCATTGTTTTTACGAACGTCAAAAAGTAAAATAAAAACCTATTTAGTACAAAACAATCTGCATGTCCCATTAAAGACTGAAAGAATATGTGTCTATATATGTATACCGTATCCAGGCCATAGTTGTTTTGATACTTGTTTTTCTATCCAGGCTTATCTTCATCTTTATCTATTTACCTATAAAGTTTCAGTTGCAAAATGTCGTTGTTTAATGCATGACTTACTCTGTTATACCGACCGCCGTTTCACAGGTATTTATTTTACAGTTGGATACAAATATAAAAATTCATGAAAGCTTGAATAGTATATTGATGGATTACGTCTGGTTCCTTTTCATGAGAGGGGCCTCGAGTGGCCGAGTGGTCAAAAGTGCTTCCGTTTCGGATCACTACCATCTCACCTCTTCTGCGTGGGTTCGAGTCTAGGATTCGGCAAATGTGGATATGTGAGAAAGCTTGCCAGTAGCTTCTCGTGGGTCGGTGGTTCTTTCCGGTGATTTCCCGGTTTTTTTTCTCCACCATTAATACTGGCCGCCATGTATAGCTTATCTTGTGCTGAAAAATGGCGTTAAACCCCACAACAACCACCCAACCTTTTCATGAGCATTTAATGTCCTATAATTGTTAATGGCGGGTACAAAGATTTCATTCGACGAATCCTAGTCACCAAAACCACTCTCTTCGTCCTTGATCTGAAAGCCTGCCATTCCAAAACATCTTGAATAATATTATGTGATTATCCCGATTATATATTTGGAAGATTCCAGATCTGATTTTGTTCCACACATACATCTCAGTTGCTCAGATTAAAAGTGAAATAATTGAAACATTGAAGATCATTAATAAAAGATTTAACCACTTAGAGAAACCTACCGCGTAAGCATGTAATAATAGTAATTAATAATAATAATAATAATAATAATAATAATAATAATAATAATAATAATAATGACAATAATAATAATAATAATAATAATAATAATAATAATAATAATAATAATAATAATAATAATAATAATAATAATTAGAAGAAGAAGAAGAAGAAGAAGAAGAAGAAGAAGAAGAAGAAGAAGAAGAAGAAGAAGAAGAAGAATATGTTGCCTCTGAGTGCTAACATAACATGCAAACAGTGAAAATTGTCGTAACTGTAACGTCCATTCAAATGCACTTCTTTTTGCGGATAATTTGTACATACCCAGGAGCTTCCGTGACATATACTCAAGTGGCCTAGTGGTCTAAAGGGCTGTTCGTTACGGATCACTGCCATCTAACCTCTATCTGCGTGGGTTCGAGTCTAGGATTTGGCAAATGTGGATATGTGAGAAAACTTGCCAGTAGCTCCTCGTAGGTCGGTGGTTCTTTCCGATGATTTCCCGGTTTCTTCCTCCACCATTAATACTGGCCGCCATGCATAGCTATCGTGTGCTGAAAAATGTCGTTAAACCCAACAACAACAATAACGATATACATAACTACGCCAAATAAAATGGATCTCCATAAAGGACGATATTTTGTTTTACTATGTATTCAATGTTTGCGCTATCTCTCGCTTCGTGCAAACCGCAGACAATAATGTTGTAGGTAAAAGAATTTCAGCCATTGTATTTTTTTGTTTTCTGGTATTTACCTTCAGCAAAAGTGTTATATCTTAGACAAGCTATTGGGAGCTATTAGTTTAGAAAATATCATCATGTATACATATATTGCATAACAATTTATAAATTTATCGTGCATTTGATGCAGACCGAATCATTAAATAATATTTAATTTCAGGTTAAAGAAATATTGACGAAGAAACGATGCCTATACCCGATCAGTAAACTTGTAAGTACAAACAACACCTTCAACTAAATTTGCTACGCATCACTACTGTTGTTGACACAAAACGACGTATCGACGGACTGACGGACAAACAACGATGCGAAGTATTTGAACGATGGAAGGATGGATGATTATACAGATCATTGTGTTGAGAAACGTCAAATTTAGACCGTATTTGTTGGCAAATTGTGTATTATGTCTATATACATTTTCATTAATCTGAAAATGACATGTATGACACTTTGGCTAGGAGATAAATATCGATGTAGAAATTTTATTTGCCAAACGAAAGGATAGTGTACCATGAGACGGAAAATATCTTATAAAAGTACGAAATTCAAAAGAATGATCAAATTATATGCTCCACAATGCATCTATTTACTTATATCCATTTAAATGATGTTACAGCGTGTAAAGGATTAAAGCATGGATATATTTCTCATCTTCTGTTACACTAATATTTATATATTTATATGTATAATCAGTCATATATATAAAATTTACCCTCTGTAGGCAACCTGCTTCTAATGCATTCAGATGGAGGGAGAAGTAATTATACATAAAAAATAAAGTAAAACCTTGTAAAACTGACAAGCAAAACATAAAGACAATCACCAACAGAATTAGTATTTTTGTAATTTTGGAAAATAAATGAAATATAACTTCTAGTGTAACAAATTACACATACCTATTATGTCTATAGGTATACACATAATGTGAGCACATCTGTCTCAGTGTACATATATTAGACGGGAAAGAAATTATTTGATTTTTGATAACTAAAGAAGAATCAGATTGCTTACAGGGTTTATAGTTATCAGGAGCATGATCAGTGTACAGGTTTATGCACTAATTTAACTTTAAAAATATATTAGAGACTTATATAGATTTTAAAAAAGGGATATGAAGACTTTAAAGTTTGCAAATTCAATATCTACCTAAAATTCCTCTATATGACAAAAGTGATTTTACAATTAAAGATATTACTTATCCGCTTGCTAATACTGACGAATAAACTTAATATCTTTATCAACAAATAAAAATATTTTTATTCTTTCAATATTTTTGTCGACTAAATCTATGTGTTGCATACGATGTCTGTAAATTTACCACCTAATAGTGTTTTCATGAACAGGAGAAATCAGAAAAGGAATGAAAAGAGGAGAGCGTTACAGTTTGGAAATCTATCAAAATTATGACAACGTCTCCGCTCTGGTTGATACTATTAATAAGCTTGCGACTCGTATAGACTCTCTAAACCATCGACTGGAAAAAGGAAAACTTCGGTTGTGTCATCATTCATGCTGCACTGTACATTCGAAATGTGAAAGTGGTTCTGTAAGCTGCAGCAATTTCCAGAACATAGCTGGCGAGTGTGAACCCAGTGAAATGAAACTCGCAAATCGCGGAACGAATGAGAAAATTAAGGGGTCTGTGGATAAGGAACTAGGAAGAACCAAATCCGATTCCAAAATTATGGAATCTTATGAATTATTACTTACTGAAGGATCACATGTTTCAGAAGAACAGAACATGCATCCATCAAGCATTGAAAAATTGGCAGAAAGACCCCAAAAATATGATGACAACCAAAGAGCCAGTAATACGAAATTTAGTAATGTTCCGAGACAGCTGGATATTAGTGAGGTTAGAAATACAAATAATAGTTTTGGGGAAGGAAAATCATCTGCTCAAGTTATATGCATCGACTCAATGGGTTTGAAGAGAGTAAAAACAGATGCACAAGAAGACAATAGACAGAAGATAAAAGGAGACGCGAACTGTTCAAACAGACAGAAGAATGGATTGCCGCTAGCTTTGAACATTGGGCAGACCAATGACAAACACATCACTGAGGGAAACGTAATGAAGACCGAGAGATCAGCTGACAATAATAGGTTAAAAAATATTCCTTTTATTTGTTCGTTCTTTTATTAGTCCTGTTGTTTTGATTTTTTACAGTTTAATTGTTTGCTTGCCCAGATTATCTAGGAGGTTGTTTAAAGTTGTAAGCGAGTTTTAGGTTGGATACTTCAAAACGATAACGTAACATATGAATAAAATATCAGACAGATGAAGCTATTAATTTTGCATGCATTTCTGAATAAGAGCGTTTTTGACGAGCAGGGAGGAGTGAGGGGAACTGAGCAGGAAGCAGAGATGACTATAAATATAATGCATGTTGTAATTTGAGATTGCACTCGATGATAACGACCACTGTTATTCATTTGCTTTTGAATAAGTCATGAGATGCAGACCATAATTGTTCCTTACACCATGGTCGGATTACTTAAAAGGAAACCTCAATAACATTTCACAAACAAAATGTTTCGTATATCACTACTGAACTAGCCTCAAAGAACTTAGTAATTTACCTCTCTTCCTGAATACTGAATACGATCTACATACATGCGCCAATGCATACGTCTGTATCTTTACGATGCAGTGTTGACCACGTTTGAAGACAACACCAAGACTTGGACCTGCTCAGTATAAAACTAATTGAAACGAGGTGTCCACCGCCAACGTTTTCTGTAAATGATTCGACATATGATAGCAAGTAAAGCACTTTCATTTCGAATATTTACAGAACTAAACACATGTTTAAGCATGTCTCCATCTTAAGCCACTCTTAGCGACAATGTAAATGGTCAGAACGCATCAGGTACATACCAAAACTACACTTTCATCCATCCTTGCAATTCTTTAAATAAAATTTTAAAGACTAAATAACGCTAATCGAAACTTCATCAATAATGAGATGTATTCTGCGATTAGGTTTAATCTTTCTGATATATCGTTTAATAAATATGGTTTAGCTTTTAGGATCGCAAGCGATTCGTGAATTAACCTAAATGTAGTACTATGAGATTGTGACCATATATGTTTTGTAAGCCTTGATCTATGTTCTTACCAGGAAACATTCATAACATTTGTTACAAATTATTTCGTACATAATTGCATAAGTAACCTTGAAGAACTTATCGATTTACAATTCTTTCTGAATAAAGAATACATACATTCATACATACATACATACATACATACATACATACATACATACATACATACATACATACATACATACATACATACATACATACATACATACATACATACATACATGCTCCATGCTATCAATCTATAACATTAGGAGACTTAGTACACCACTTGTATAAACAACAGCAAAGAATGGCTGTGCTCAATATTACACTAGTCGCATAATGGTGTCCACAATCATCGTTTAGTATCTTAAGGTCTCAAATTTTGAATATCTACAGAAATGCGTATGTACACACCATGAGCCAGCATATTCTCTATAGCGACAACAATGGATGGCCAGATCGCGTCAGTTACATATCAAACTTATAATGATAGCATTTAGCCATTATCTAGAAAACATTTTTTCATGTTATTATTCAATAAATATTACAAAGTTTCACTTAAATCTATTATGTTCTACTTTTGCAATAGTCTCTATTTAAGTGTCGAACAGAATTGACACTTTTATTGATATATTGATCATGATATCTAATATAATTATACAAATATAGAGGCATCCATCCATCCAACGGACACCCACAACCACTCCCACTCATAACTAGACATACATACATACATACATACATACATACATACATACATACATACATACATACATACATACATACATACATACATACATACATACATACATACATGCATGCATGCATGCATGCATGCATGCATGCATGCATACATACATTTAGCATGTTTAAACGTCTTAAACTATGGTCATTTTGTATTACAGAAACAAACATAAAGGTGGTACCACATTAGTACCTATTGCCTCTGACACTGTCAAGACTAATAAACAAACCAAAAAGTCTCATGCACGAAGCAGACTACAGGAAAAGAGAACAAAAGGTAACAAAAAGCTCATGCACGAAGATTCGTTGCAAATAGGTAATGAAAAATTTATATTATTGACAAGGAACAATCAGCCCATATATGATCTAACTTTGCGAGAGGAGAAGCTATTGTAAAGTTAATTTTGTTTATCCATGCTAATATATATATATATATATATATATATATATATATATATATATATATATATATATATATATATGATATATATATGGATATCGAAAAGATAATGCCAAGTACTTTGATTCTCTGTGTAAGTGACATGATCATCTCATCGTTTCTTCTTTTTCTTATATATATATATATATATATATATATATATATATATATATATATATATATATATATATATATATATATATATATATATATATATATATATATATAATGTTTGTCTCCTAGCAGCCAAGAACAGGCCTGATGATTACCCATTTTCGGACCGTTTTTCAATGAATTCCTTTTTCTTATATTATTGAATGTTAGCTTGGAGATTATCTAGTCATTAAATCAAGTTGGAGTCCAGAGTATCTCTTGACTTGTACTTGTAGACTGAAGCTGTTGTTTCCTGACAATGAGCGTACTTAGCTTTGAAATACGGGGAAGTTTTTTTGTCGTATTTTGCCCATTTTTCATTTGGTGTACATCCGTTTATTTTATACTCAATAGAACAAAGAGACGATCATTAAGTTCTGTGACACTTACAATATCATGACTTGAATCCCAAATCTGTGTTTGTATTATTTTGTTTTAGATGTATCCTCTATGGTACCGGCTCAGTTACCAATAGAATATTGGGACTCCATTTACCAAGAAACATATGGCAAAGGTATATATAGATTTTTGTCTACTTATTTGGGTACATTAATACACGAATTGAATCGATATGTTTCTAATTGTTTAAATATGAAATAACATGTAGAATTATGTATGTATGATTATATCAGGAAGCTTCAGTGAAAGATATTGTTTGTCATTCAAAGTTTGCAAAGAACACTGGTACTATCAGTTGTTTAATCAACTAATGACTTCATTGGTGAATGAATAGTACGTCTGATAAATAGAGACACTTTTGAAAACTGATATAGTTGCAATGTCATAAAAGTCGTTCATTTTACCACGGTAAGCATGCGCACAAATGTCGACCAGCAAACTACAATTTTACAACGTATGCACAATAGTAGTGTGTCAAAAGAAATGTGCCTAAATGGATCGAATCTGTATTTAAAAATAAGAGCTTTATTGTTTTTAAATTGGACAACATTAATTTGTCACCGGGCTACTATTACGATATCCATGTATGTTCTAGATTCACCAAAAAAAATCGATGAAACTTGGCGATGCGGGTGAATGACGACTATATTCTCTAAATTTGAATATCATTTAGGCTAGGTTGTTTCATGCAACATCTGACAGCATTATGCATCGTGCTTTCATTGAGTAAAAAGCCTTGTGACACTGTTATTTAACTTTGTTTGCATCAGCAAGTATTTATCATTTTGTAAATTATATACAGGTATATATAAGGAGAGGATTTTAAACAATAGACTATTCCGTTTTGAAACATAGACTCTTCCGTTTACAACCAATATCGTACTGGTAAATCATATAGAGGTGTTCATAATGACAATGTTGTAAACGAGATTTTCCGTTTAGAAAGAATGTTCTATTGAACAAAGATAATTAAACATAAATTTTAGTCAAGTAGATGTCTGATAACCATGTTAGATTAACCGTTTAAGCGTGTACTATGATTACGAAATCAACGGACGATTGTCTTAAGGCATCATATCTAATATGCTTTGTTCAACCATAATTTAATATTGTTTATGAAACAATATTGATTAATTGCTGCAGGAAATATTTCATAAAATAATTTTCATATCATTTGATTTTTTTTATGTTGTAGTTGTACTCTGTATGTTCATATGGATGCTTTGTTCAACGAAATATTGAATTCAATTTACTTTCCAAAGCAAACATTCAAACCAAATTACACAAATATGATCGCAATCAATAACGAGTAACGTTGTGACATCTGCCTTTTCCGACTTTAAAGACCTCCATTTTGGTTTTAATAACAAAAGGTTTCATCTATAAAACTACTACTCTCGGCCTTTTGCTAGCAATTAACTTATTTGTTTGATTCGGTTTTGTAACTATAAATAGAAGACACGGTTTCTAATCAAAATTTGAAAGTTTTTCCATAAGATTATGAACGTGCTTAGACATTTATTATGATTGCCGCTTCACGTATCAAATCGTTCCTCTCGTTTTGTCAAACGTAGCATTATATATGCTCGAAATTATCGGTAGTCCGTATGCCCTAAGGCTAGTAGATTTCCTGTCGGACTAGTATCTTTCATAACGTTAATAGTCCGATGGGTTAGTAAGTTTCGGTTATCAACAATCAGCTGTTGTTTATGCCATTTCCTAATAAAGACTTGACTTCAGTAGATGTCATGTAGAATCAAAGCAATAACGATTGACAACACAGTCATAAATATTAGCATGAGCAGACGAATTCAATATCTACCTCGGAAAGGTATGTTTCTATAACAAGAACACATCCAACCTGTGCATTTCGCTTAACTCCAATTATGGTACCATCATTAACAACAAAAGTTTGATAATTGATCATAATTATTATAATAAATAATGAAATGAAAAATGACATGGTATCACACTATATTCACTCGACCACATTAATAAACTAAAAAACTGTATACCACACAAATGAACACTACAATCCAACAGTCACAAACAGGAAACTATATATTTTACACTTGCATCAAAATAATTACATAATTATAAAAAAAAATTATATCAATTTATTATGATAAATTTGTAGACATATACTTTCCATACAACTATTTATATATATGATGCTAAGAATAGATTTTATATTTTTTCAGCCACAAGAATTAGCAAATAATTGAGTACACCTTTATATTTTTTCAGCCACAAGAATTAGCAAATAATTGAGTACACCTGAAGTTATCAAGCAGAATGCTATGCATTTGTTGGGAATTAAATTCTCTGAGCATGGGCATCTAAGTGTGTGCAGGCAAGGCGATGGATGCCGTTTACTCGCAGACATGGGTTCGAAAATCCGTAGAATACGAATTGTAATTCTCTAACTTCTATGATATTATTATTTGTATTAAATTATTAATTCTGCCTACTATTATCACGAATTCGTCTATAGAATACATGGATGTCCCTTTCTGTTCTGTTTGGTATATATTTATAATTCTTTATATATATATATATATATATATATATATATATATATATATATATATATATATATATATATATATATATATATATATATATATATATATATATATATATATATATATATATATATTACATTGTACTTGCAGCTCTGAAAACGAGGACATCTAGGTCCATAGGATTTGATACAATCATATGTCTGGATACATCAGCGTCAGTGGCTGAATACTAGGTGGATATCCAAGACTTTCTAAGGAACCTCATCAACGGTACAATTAGCAACAATTTTTACCCAGTATACATACCTGCCTGTTTCAAAAAATCTAAAATTTGTTTGTTAACATGCCGTTTATATGTCCTTAAAATGAATTAGTCTAGCGAATGTTAAGATAAGAGATTGATAATGTTTCGTTTTATGATATATCGACTCCTAATCAATGTGTATGAAACTTTAGTACTAAATATAAATATACAAAGATTGGTTTAAGAATCTTTATCCTTCGCCCAAATAGCAAATATCGCTTTAAAAAATAAAATATTACCTAATTGTGTATTGATGTCCTTCCACTCTGTTACACAACAAACTTCGTACCCTTCATCTATATATACTCTTTTGGCAAGAAATTTTATTTCTCTGAACTCTTAGTGACAGGAAAGCCACTTGTTTACATAATTGTATGTTAACAGTGAGTTTACCAAGGTGAAGACACACACACACACACACACACACACACACAAATATATATATATATATATATATATATATATATATATATATATATATATATATATATATATATATATATATATATAGCTCTCTTCGATATAATGGAATCACATAATGCAGGGAAAATATATTGTAATATACTGAATTCAACAATTGTAACAAAACAGCCAATAATGTATAATTCTTTGTTACATACTTGATAGAGAAGCCTTCAATTTTATTCATCTATAGTTTCTAACCTCTCATAATGTGAGACATGTAAAATCTAATGTGCAAAATACCATTACTTAGCCAGTATGTTCCTAAGCGCAAGGTCAGGCATCACATGTTATACAAACACTCATTAAAGTTGTTTTATTGCTTAAAGGAATATAAGGCTTACGTGTTTTCAAAATTCATTCATGATAACTTTGAACTTGTCCCTCAAGCTACTAATAACAAAAATGATGATGAGAAGAAGATGACTGCGATTTTACTATCATTATTAATAATATTATTGCAGAAATAGAAAAAGTGCAACCGATGGAGGGAGGACTGATGGAACACATTGCTTTGGTGACATATGGCCATGAGACATGTGTGCTTCAACACTTTACATCAAAATACCAGGAAGTACTGGCGCAAATACGTAAGTAGAATTACAACAAGTCTAGTATTCTCATTTTTTATTTCTGCATTTTTTATTACTTTTTTCCTTTCTGACACGTGTCTTTATCTACTCTCTCCGTCTTTATGAAAACAGACTGGAAAATAACAAAATTCCTACGAAGTTCTCCATTAAAACGACATTTATTGGAAAAAAGCCGGAAATAGATCCCATTTAATATCACACTAGGAACTGTACAGACTAAAATATTTTAAAGCTTAATTGTAGTCCGATTGAAATAAATGTTTCTTTGACGTATGTAAAATACATAAATCTGTCTTCTTATGGTGTACGCAATGAAGACGTAAACCCGTCTTGCTATGTTGTGAGCAATAACGATGTTAACCATCTTGCTCCGTTTTACGTAATACAGACGTGAATCCGTATTTCTATGGTCTATCTGAAAAGTGTCTCATTTTATGTTTGTATCTACTCTCTAAATTCAGATACGATTTGCCCAGAAGGTTCTACTCCCATGTACTGGGCAGTTGATTTGTGTCAAGCAATATTATTAGGAAGTGGTGAGTTTTTCCATCTACATATTATCGATTAACAAAATAAATTGAATTCTGAGTAAAAACAGAAGTAAGGTAATAACATTATAACTTAATATTACAATAGTTCTTAAGATAAGTGTGCGATTGAAATACAGAAAGTGTTTATTTTTATATACAAGGAGAAGCAATTTCTTTTCTTAATTATCACTTTCTTATATATACGGACATATAGTGACACGTTATATTTTGTTTTCTAAGTATCCATAAAGTCAGTGTTTAACTTATTTTGCTATAGCTTTAACATTGTTTTCTACAGTAAACATTGGTCAATATGAATGAGTTAATGCATTTATGTTATGCTTAAATTCGCTCTTTTATGGTGTAATTGTATGGAATCACTCTCAGGCTGTGCATTTGCTATTGTAGCGTATGAGCTGAGATTGAGAAATTTCAGTCTTTCACCAAGGTTGATTCTCATCACGGACGGACGACCAACATTCAAATTGATGACTGGGGGGATAGATGAATATGTGAAATATGACGAAGACAAGGTTATATTTTAGTTATTTACAATCACTTTGGTTGAATATATATATATATATATATATATATATATATATATATATATATATATATATATATATATATATATATATATGTATGTATGTACGTACGTACGTACGTACCTATCTATCTATCTATCTATCTATCTATCTATCTATCTATCTATCTATCTATCTATCTATCTATCTATCTATCTATCTATCTATCTATATATATATATATATGTGTGTGTGTGCGTGTGTGTGTGTGCGTGTGTGTGTATGTATCATTACAAAATCTTAAGACAATATAAGCTGATCATCCCTATAAGAGAGCAGCATTATCAATAACAAAATTAACTAAAAATAAGGCTTCATTTGATATGTGAGCATTAAGGAAGAATTAACTCTTAAAAAATATTATACAGTCCAAGGAAATGCTCTCAGGAGTTCTCTCATGGAGTTGCTTCATGCCAAAATACAAACGTTGCAGGTTTCCTGCTAATTATTGTTTTTCAGTATCAGTCTAATCAGGTCTTAAGAACATGTTGTTTTAGGAATTGTTTGCTTCTCAACAAACTGTTTGTTCAAAATTAGATCTATTTGTATTAATGTTCTAAATATGGAAGCACATGTAAATATTCCGCATTTAAAATAAGTCTTGAGTGCCATAGTTAATTGAGTTTACAAACTTCAGTATTCTTTTCTTTAATTATTCATAGATGACACAAATAGGCTAAGAACTAATTGTTCATAAACAATGCTAATCATAGTGAAAACTATTGGTCTATTTATTTCTATTGTTTAGCTATTATATAGTATCCTTGTGAATTATAATCAGTTTTGTTTCTAAGCACCTCCCGAAACTCTTAATCACTGCGAGAAATAGTTTATGGAATGATGTTAAAAATGAAGTACAATGCTATCAAATACCCAGATTATACGATAGTACGCCCGCCTTAAGAAAGTGCACATTTTATTTTCATGTTGTCAGTCCATCTGCCCCTCTGTTATTTCCCTATTTCTATCCCGCACAAAAACGCAAGTCCTCCACTTTCTACAGCCACTAATATATAATAAAAAACTAATATATATATATATATATATATATATATATATATATATATATATATATATATATATATATATATATATATATATATATATATATATATATATATATCTATCTTGTTGTTTTAGGAAAAAGAAGATATTGCTAGACAACTTATTTTGTTAAGCATGCAGATGCCATTGTTAAGAGTTTATGCAGTAGCTGTTGGCAACAATTGTGATAAGGTAAGACATAACATTTAATGTATTGTCAGAGGCAATTTGACTGATAATTATTGATATCTCCTGACATAAATTTTATTTATATTGTTGGAAAGTGCAACATGCTGAAAAATTTAGTGTCGTTATAATGTATCACCTAATTCACTGAATAGCTGAAATTATTTACATTGTAGAAAGAAATGAATTTGGACATAAGTAGTCGTGTAGCTTTTCCAGTCATATATAAAAATATGGCCAAAAATTACAATTTTACGACAATATAGTGCTTAAAAAACAATAATTTGACCGTCGCTTCAATTGTGACTCAGCTCTGAATCTTACTTTTGATATATTTATGTTGACAGTTAATCTCAGTTGTTGGAAATGTAAAAATAGCCTTATGAACAAATTCCATGCTAATTTTGATCGAAAATATTGTCTGGTTGAAACCTTTGTAACAGGTCCTATGGAGCAAAAGAATCATGCCTGAAAAAGAATCTCTGCATTATTTTAAAGTAAAGGTAATAGACGAAAGTAAATGTTGGAGCAACGCAAAACGTGGATAAAATCATGTTTGAAATTTACAGTGCTTATTGAATTACACTGAGAAATAAATTGGCACTATTAATGTAAGGCAGATGAATGGTATATATATATATATATATATATATATATATATATATATATATATATATATATATATATATATATATATATATATATATATATATATATATATATATATATATATATATTGTTTTGTTTTAAATTGACTTGCAAGGCTCAAACTCAGTACCAGTAACAAGATGTGTCTTTATAACAATGTCTTAAATAAGTTGAATCGTACATCGTTTTATGTACCAGTCGTGCATTCGAGTGCGTAAAAACAATACTGCACTTTTGGAGATTTATGATTCAATTGTATCAATTATTAGTCTTCCAAAGGTATTATAAATTTGGATAGGATGATTTTTGAATTACAGGTGTTGTGAGTGTGAGATCAATATGAGTGGGACTATCTTCACCAAAATCGTAAAATATAGATTCTAACTTTCGATAGTTGTCGTGAGCTGAGGAGAAGATATATTTATACGTGATGTGTAAAGGATTCAACATGAGTGTATGTGCAAACATTCTGGATCATTGCCAGGAAGATGCTAAAATTTTTCGATTAATTTCCTAATGCAAAATTTTATTAGATTTTTTTATTGTCTAGTAAAAATGATTTGAATACCCTGCATAATATGTTACTGATACTATTTTGAATAATCGAAAATGTACATCCCTGGTAAACCTTTGTCCTATGTTGTTGTAGGGTTTAACGCCATTTTTCAGCACAAGGTAGGCTATACAAGGCGACCAGTATTAATGGTGGAGGAAGAACCCTGGAAAACCCCGGGAAGAACCACCGACCCACGAGAAGCTGCTAGCAGGCTTTCTCACTTACCCACGTTAGCGGAGCCTGGACTCAAACGTACGCAGAGGTGAGATGGCAGTGATCCGTAACGGTCAGCGCTTTAGACCACTCAGCCACTCGGGGCCCATGTCATATGTTACTTTACGTCATACAATCTTGAGGTACCATGACAGATGTAACTAATTATGACACGACAGTATTAAATAAGCAAGATCCTATTGATAATATCATGTTATTTAATTTGTATGAGGTTACTTCAATGATTAATCAACCTCAGGAAAACGATTTTAAAGGAAGCTGTACTACAAGGTGGCTATTGTTTTTGGGGTATGATAGATTATTTCATTATATGACTTCTATGTTCTAATTGATTAAGGTGTAAACTGTTGTCTTTGCTATAATGCTATGAAAGCATTACATTGACAACAGAAGGTGTTATAACATTTCAAATGATCATCAAACTTCTTATAACAAAGCATCTAGAACTAATATGCCCAAGAGTGCATCAAGCATTACTAATCATGTAGGTCTGTCGGTTCTTCTGTACATCTGCCTCGTTCTTCCCGTCGTTTGCTTGAAATGGGACTAAAGAAGACTTCCATTTACGGAGAAAAATATAAATCTTTTTCTGAAAGTTATATATATATATATATATATATATATATATATATATATATATATATATATATATATATATATATATATATATATATATATATATATATATTGCTGCTGACGAACACACATAGGGGGAATTTTATTGTACGATTTTGTATGCACATAGTGTTGATGCTTCATGAGAACGTACGAGAAATCAGGTGGCAATTGAGACTGGGTGCAGCAAAATATATGATAACGCAATAGTTGTGGAGCGTGTAATTATTTTTGTTACCAAATTCTATTGCAGGATTTTTTAACAGCGATGACAAATTCTTGTGGAGGAAAGTTAACGACTTTGTCAGACTGGTCATCGATGTCTCAATATGGGAAGAAAATGGTATGTATAAAGTGTAGGATAGTTACACATTGAAAGCTAAGTTAGCATTTATGACATGTTTCATCACGTGATAGTTATGATAAACTATTCAGTCTTAGCAACTGGCGTTCAATATATTCCTGTTGCGAATATTTATTTACAATTTAGGAAATATAAGAATTAATGAATTCCAATGATTTCTGGTTTAGTATTCTCTGTAGATGCTTTACAGGTTAACTGTCATCACAAATGAATAAATTAATGTATGTTACATCCATTGGCATTGATCAGATTTTAGTACGGAAAATAAATGCATAATTAGAGAGCACAAATATTTGAACTTCATAATAATAATAAGCCAGCATGAATTCTTCAACTTTTAGATGGAATGTCAGCATTAACTGAGAAAAATAAAAATGTATCAATCATATCAATACAACAGTTTTTACATGTATAATATTATGATAAATACTTCAAGTTGATTAATCTGTATATAACGTTTCTGAATCGACAGCAAAAAAGATTAATATTTTGAAATGGTTTGCTGTGATTAATGTTTTTTTCTTGATTATGTAATCCACACTGATTTACCTAGACAAGCTTTCATAAAATATTATAAGACGTGTCAAAGATGGAAGGATTGGTCACGATGAGTGATATTTGTAAAAGCATGAAATTTTATTGAAGCTAACTTTATTTAACTTGAACAATGATTTATTATGTTCAGTCTTTTTTCCCCTTCATTTTCATGTAGGAACTTGCTTCAAAATACTTTGGAATCTGTAGCGGGTCACAAGATGTCTTGGTCAAAGTCCTTAGGGAATCGAGCGGTTTGCCCCAAGAAGATATAGTAAGATGACTTTAGGCGGTATCGTTATTTTGATTGTGACTCCACTTTAACAAGAAACACCTGCATGACAATAAAGTACTAAGTTGTTGTGTTAGAAGTTAATGAAACAAAGGGAAACAAGTAGGGAAGAAACCTGCTACACTAAACCTAAAATATTTTCAACTATAAATTATCTTTGAACTGTCTACGTTCTGAATAATTCCACGATTTTCAATGTTATTTGCCTTATGCAACGTTTGCCAAAATCTAGTATCACTTAGTTCATATTAGATATTGAAATAAATCTATAATTAAGTCGATGTCGCCACAGTTCCAGAATAAAATCAGACGTATGGGAATCCTATTGTTTAGTTGATGTGATCTTGACTATTCATTTTTAGACCTCAAAAGCCTACATGCAATCACGTGAATAAATGAAAATAGATGCATAAATAGTGCACGTATTTACTACACAATATTAAAGCCTGAAATTGGCAGACCATGACTGGGAGTAAAAGGTGCTGATATGCGCGCTGTGGGCACAGTCTCAGCAAATGGCTATTCTTAGTTTTATAATTACATGCTTACTAATAACCCTGTCTATCAATTAAAACTGTTTTTTAGGTTGAATTTATTATGGATTCATTATAACATGCAAGCTAGCATTAAGCAACATTGAGTCCTCAAACATGAAGAAAGTAACATGTCTTAGTCGATTATCCCATGTTCAATATTTAAACAAAGACTTATAATTATATTTGTTAGCGTTGTTGTTCGTTTGTATATCTGAATAATTATTTATGCCATTTGACAAATATCCCATGGGGAAATTACGGAAAGCAATCTTGTATAGTAATTAAATATATTGATTGCATGCAAATATAAAAAGCCACACTTGCTGTATAATCCAGGACAAGAAAATACACCATCATTCATATATATTTGTCACAGGTGTTCGTGACCACTGTGGTTAAAGATCAGCTGGAATATCAAAACAACGAAGGAACGACATCAGACGATGAGGAGTTACAGGGTACTTATCAGCTTCCTCCAGTGGGGTCCCGGGTTCGAAGAGGTCTGCATTGGAACCGAAATGATGAAGACAATACCGGTCCTGGCACAATAATTGCCTATTCAAAGGGTAAAGGTACGAAAGGTTACTAAGTGCCAAGATTTTCGTTTCCATATTAACGGATTTGCTTTCCCGTACATACTACAAAATGGTGTACAACTTACCATCTTCATTGTCACCAAAGGTTATTACAATCGTATTATAAAGATAGCTGATGTCGAGGCCATACTAATTCTTAAAATTAAGTTTACACTGCCTTGTATCAAATATTTATACAACATCACTTATGGTTTGATTATAAAATGTGTATCTAGAATTACAGGCATTTTTGCTTTGTATAATGCATTCTTTCCAACTGGGCCTGGGACCTGCAAATTGCATTTCAATATTTAATATAATGTTGATCTTTGTGTTTAAATTCTTTAATGTTTAATGTACTGCCAGTCTGACAAGCTAAATGGTTAATTCACAGAAAATGATTTAATACGCTTGACTATAGTTAATTTCAGCTTCGAAACTGGATCGTGATGTAATAAATAATAAATAAACATAAATAATTAATTAGAAAGAAAATTGATATGCTTGATATTATTGTTGTTCACCTGTATATTGATACCTACGTAAATGAAATAACATTTGATAAACTGACAGCCCCATGGAAAACATGTATGCATTATCGATAAAACTTTGCAGCTCTATACTAATATTTGTTCAGTTATTGTCAATAATGATTCTAGAAACAAAACACGACTTCTAAAGATGGATCGAAAATAGACTGCTGTTGATTTATGATTTACCTAAGAGTCATATACTGAGTACTTACATCTTTTTTAAATTGGAATACCAATAACATGTTTTGGTAAATATAACAAATAGAGCAAACTTTAAATTCGGGAGAATATTGTATCATTATGTCAATCTAGAGCGAAATTTTGTTTCACACATTAGCTTTCTCTGGCTGGATAATTGTGGAATGGGACCAACCAAAGAAATATTGCCGATGGAGATTCAAATACCGGTATGGCGCAGAAAATGCATACGACGTAAAACTACTGGCGCACGAGAGACCGAGAGTATCGGAACATTGGTTTCTTATGAAAATCGGTTGTGAGGTTGTAAGAGGTAATAATCTGTCTGAGACAGTTGTCTACAAAATTAACATATATGTCATTAATATGTTCCACCACTCATACTTAGCTATTCGCATTCACTTGTACTTAACTCGCAGGGAGATATAATGGGCCCTCTTGCATATATAAAGAGTCAAAGGTGGCTTGAACCCACAGGCTTAGTGGCGTGTGCACTGCATACGCAATCTAATAGGTGAGGTGTGGTTGCTAACCCTACTATCTCATCAGACCTGTACGATAGCATAGCCTGTACTTGGGACATGTAGTTTACCCAATTGCCTCAGAAATGTGTAAACTACATGTGCGGCTGTACCTTATAAGGAGGAGACCAAACCAGAAATTATGTTTTTGTAGAATATATCCAAACTACATGCCAGCCTATGTGCATATGTTTCCACCATTTATTTTTAGAATTGTATTACATTTAAATTTTATAATACGATCAGTTTGCGTTGAGGTCAGTGGGTAAACATAAATGTCCTTTAGTACGGCAAATACGATATACCTTTAATAACACCGATACATAAATCCACGATAAACTTCTAATACTGCACATGCAAATTCAGCCATTACAGATTCCATGTGATCGTATCACATTTAGAACGGATTAATTGTGTCAATATGCCCGTCAGGTGATGGTAAATCTGCTACTAAACATTGTGTCAGCAAGACCAAATAATAAGAGCAATCAGCTATTAGAAACATTCTTTCTAACATAGACTACCTGCGATATATATATATATATATATATATATATATATATATATATATATATATATATATATATATATATATATATATATATGTGTGTGTGTGTATGTATGCCTGTGTGTGTGTACACACACCTGATGATCATGCACATACATCTGTCGACACCTCAGGTGAGTTGAAGATAAGCATTTCAACGAAGATGAATGCATAAGTTTAGAAAAAACCCAATTATTTCTTCCAAAGAGTATAATCATCACTGTATAGGTAGCATGACAACGCTGTACTAATAGAGTCTGCAAGTATGTATATATCCTAAACTGTCCTTAGACAAGCGCATTTTGACCAAAATGTATTTACGATCACGAAGAACGATATCAGGGCCTGATGCTCATAGCTATATCAAAACTTTCTTATTAGGTATAGAATATATACAGATATATTCAGCGTGCGTTAGAAATCATTTTATTCCCAGCAAGGTATACATTGCAGCAAAGTTTGTAATTGGCATTTCTTTCTTACATAAAAATGCATGCAAATCATATGTGGATGGTGTTTATGAATGTGGCCAATATATATCTTCGCATCAGATTTCTCACATCATTGGTACGGTTGTGTTGATATCATTTCTTAAGGCTGCTATTAAAATATTAGATTTTACTAATATCGTGTGTGTTTGGTGAAGAACGTGTTCATTCAAACCTGACATTCAAACCTGAATGGAGTGTACGAAAAATGTATTTGTCGACACTATTCGAATGTTAGCAACGGTGCAAAATGTCAACAATATTTACTATACAATATTGTACTTTCTATTCTCGCCTTGTGGCACTGTCTCTGTCTTTGACTCTCTTTGGGAATCCATGCTTACAGTGGTTTAAGTGCTGCAATTGCACGTTCCAATCTTAGCCAAACCAAGCCCAATTTATATCGGCAGTAATTCAATTGGCAAAACAATTTACTCTTATTGGTTCATTATATATATATATATATATATATATATATATATATATATATATATATATATATATATATATATATATATATATATATATATATTTGTCTTTTTTCATTTTCAAGTGAGTTCTCTTACGTTCATCGATGATGGAATCGAAGAAGGGACCGTTGGTATGGTGTATAATGTCAACATGCGCGGTGAAAATGCTATCAAGGTAATAACATATTCAGGTAAAACTGGAAATCAGTGACTAATAGTAAACTTTGATCTCATGTGACAAGATTCTTAATTTTCGTATCTAATATTTGAATAACTGTAATAATATTGCATCAATAAAATTGAATCAATAAAATTGTAAAATAGAGTTCAAACCATAGTTTTGTATATTTAGTATCACAAACGGTTTAGTTTTAAAGTTTTAATCCTACTGCACTGCAACGAGCTCTTATGAAAACTTTATAAAGGGCACATTTGACTTGCTGACACATAGAAGAGAACATGTTTCTAAAGAGCAACATATACTGCAATTAAAGTACCTGATAATGACAAAGTCTGCCAGTCATACCAGAGGCTTATGAAAAATGGCATTAGCAGCTGCCACCCTTTTGCTCAGCATTAGGGGTTAGTGTTAGGATTGGTCGCACTTGTGTCAGGGTAATTTGACTGAGTCAGACCTGATGCTGCAGGTCTGCGACATGATACGCCAGTGCTAGACACCACTGTAAACTGTAACACCTGAGCCATCGTAGCAATATGATTGAAAAATGTTAAAGCAAACATAAAAATCCAAATCACACGCACAGACATACATAGAGCGATTGCATCCTTAGGTATGATCTAATGCGCCACATTTCGATCAGTGATAATAATTGGTGCCCAATTAGTGTTTATGGTGCTGATGATTAATTTCAGAATCATGTGATCTGTTCGGTTCTGCTAAAATTTGAACAAATTAAAGTTTAATTGTGTTCTTTCACGTCTCATTGGCTAGTTTGTGTTGTATATGTTTGGTATTGTCTAGATTTAATCTTGTAATGCATTCTGGGCGATAACATTTCGTTTTACATTGTAGTTTATTCCGTCATGTCTGATAATATTTACTTTGTACAGGAAAGAAGGAATATACTCGCAGAAAGAAATCACAAACTGTCAGATCTCGTCTGAAAAATAATAAAAATTAAAATATCTTGCCATTGTAGATTATAATCAATTTCAGAGACATTTCTGACTTGTAAATGTTAATTGCTTTCACGCAAATAATATTAGTAACGAAAGTATATAATCTTGATAAAATAAACTCCAAAAATAGCTATGAACATGGGCTAACATTGCGAACAATCTCATTTATAAACAGTATATACAATGTTCAATATATGTTGGTATTTGAAGTTATAACTTGTTCATGTTAAAGGTCATTATTGTATTGTAATACATACATATTTATATTCCCTGCAGGTTCGCTGGCAAAATGGGAAACGACGGATATACGACAATAAAGCTCTTCTCTCTGGCGTGATCGTATTGAGGTTTCTCAAATCACTGAGCTTAAGTTTGCCTTTTCACAATATCTGGAAAAATATTTTGTTTTTCAGCTGCCCATAAATGTGACATTAATTGATATTTTGTATTATTTTTTGGTTATGACATTGTTATTATATAAGGATAATCTTGTAGAACAAATCTTAGGTGATTCGTTTGAAACATCTTACAAATTATTGAACCGCTCCCCGTCTGCCACACGCAGAAGAGTTAAAGATGTTGGTTTTTCTGTAGCTTTCCATTCTTATATTTTTAGACTCAACGTGACTATAATATGACCTAATTTATACAGCTAGCTCAGCGATACATTTTTGGTGTTGTGCATCTAATGGGTTTGGTTTGTTCAAGTTATCAGTATAAAGTTAACGTTTAAGCTAGTAGTCGTGGAAAAACAAACATTTGCATTTCATTATTGACTATATGTGAACTTATAGTAGATGATTTTAATACCATATGGATAATTATATTTGTAGATTCAATTCATAAATCGTCAACTGATTTTGTAGACTAGATGTTACTTTTGTTTCAATTATAAAATTTTGTTTCTATTGTCTTTATGTGTTTCTATTGATCATATCGCTAACCATCCAAGGCACAAATATAGCGTTGTGGATGGTCATTTATATGGTTCTTGAGATATCTCTTGTGATATTGCCTCCATCTTCAACGCTAATAACTTAATTGTGTTTCATATCCGGGCATAATTCAAAATCACTTGCTTGTTAATGTTTTAATTCTTCTTTATTACAGCGCTATATTAAATTCTTCTACAAATTTGTGAGGATCACTGTCTCAGATTCCTCAAAGGTTTCCAGACGACATTCGTCATATTTTGTCACAATTACAATGTAATGCAAAAAATATTTATAGAGTACCAAACATCTTTACAATCAAAAATGCTGTAGTCAGGTATCTCTTTCGTACAGTTTGAAGTGCACATATATACAGATGAGACAAACATACTGTTAAAGTACCTGCCAATCATAATATATAGAACAAAATAAATAAAAACTCCAAAAACATAATGTATAAATCCAAAGTTAAGCTATAGTTAGGCGATGATACGATATCCACAAAACTAACATATACTAGTGCTATTCCTAAGACATGTCATGATATTTTGCGTTACAGTTTTTTTCACATTCTTTTTAGTCCGCGCAGCCGACCATATCACGAGGTTTTGCCGTTCGAGCCATCACAGTTTCTACATAATCTAAGTCCGTCCATATACCAAGAGGTTTCGGACTATTCGAGACCACAGCCACTGACACAAGAAGCCTTGACACCATCTAGACGCCAGTCATCAACAAGAGAGCTGCTAAATCCCAGTGCTTTGCATAATGAGGATAATAACGGGCATTTTACGGAGGAGATAGAACCGCTGACAATAGAGAATGTTGAACGTGGTGGAATGCCTTTCGTAGACGATAGGAATATCAGGAATCAAATCCGCACAGGGATAGAAGAACGAAGGAATAAAGTACCACTTTGTGGAACCGGAAATAGTTCATATTCAAAGACGAGATATGATCAAAAGGAGATAATGAAGTCAGTTACCCAAGCAGCTCCAAATGGAAATACAAAATTACATAGGACAAAAAGGAGTAACAAGAACGCTGATGTCCAATGAATTAGAACTGAACACCAAACTTTTCTACGTATGTAGCTGTTATTTCTGTAGATATTAATGCTTCTGTCGCAATACATGACCCATCTTGTTAGAATTAGTACTTCGACATTGTTAAGCAAATCCGTAAAGAATCTAAAATGACTATAACTACCATAAACACAACGGCATCAAGAGGATAGTTCATACTGCTTATTCTCCAATGTATTTTAAAATCGATATTCCCTTGGTGTGCACCATCAATGTGATCCACGTGGAGAAATTAAGTCGGATATTATGCAACCGATGACCACTTTAGAATACATAATGAATATTTCAAAGTTCAACAAAATAGGAATGATATGAAGTTTGATAATTGTTGGCAAGATTTGAGAGATGAATTTCTTTTCTTTAAGCAACGGTGTTATCTGAAACTGTAATAATAAATAGAGATATTGTTGTAGAGAAAACTTTCAGTTTCATACTAATTAGCTTGAGGTATTTATTCTTTGAGCAGAGATATTAGTTCAGCTTGTTAGAGAGAATCATTCCGTTAAAGACATTTCAGTCAACAACAGATAATACCTCACATGTCTGTACGCAGCAATAATTCCTCGCTTTGAATGGGACATTAATCTGCAGTATGTTTATTATAATTGTTTTTACCTATAAATGTTCTCTACTTTAATCATTACTACTAAACAAAATAAAACTGGCAATAAAGATAGAATATTGGTAGGTTGTCAATTAAATTAGGATACGCTAGAGTTCATTTTATAAGAAGGAACACTTTATACAGATCACACAGCTATGATAAGAATGAACTACGGTACTACAGTTACGGAAATGAAAACTAATTCGATGCAAAAGTGAAAGCACCTAAATCTCTCGGTAGAATTTATATTGCTTGAGGTGGGATATGACCTAGATAGTATCATCCGAGCTATCAATTTCAGAAAGTTTAAATAAAATTGTCTCCCTTTCTTATACATTTCTTCGATGGAGACCATACGTGGAATCAATCGAAATATTACTGATCAAGATTAAGATTTAGGAGGATGATATTGTTAAATATTGTAATGCTTGCTCATTGAATAAGGAGGGTTGGGATAAAAAGCTTAAAGACTGCAATGCGAAATGTCATGACTTATTACAAGCAACTTGTCGTCTTTTAGAGTCATACTTCCTTTTCTGATCTGATGTTTATCTTAATAAAAAAAATAGGAAATAGAGGTTTGTGTATGCTTTCAAGGAACGAACAAGATTTTCTTAATTAATTCTTATTTGAAAAACGAGGACTTCATAAGCTAACAGATCTGGTATAATTTAGATACGAATCTCGTTAATCTATTTTTAGACGAATATATTTCAATCCAGAATTATTTTTGTTTATAATTTAAAAACAAACTCAAACCTGATATGGTAATATAAATATGTTTTTGACATATTTTAGATTCATGTGGCGAATATGAAAAAGTGAATTTACACTTGATATGGGAATATGATTAATATGTACAATTATTTGTGAACAAAATTGCATAAATGTTTAATAGGAAATATACTTATGTACGCAGCTTTGGTCTTCCAAACAAAAATGTAGATTTTTATGTAAATAATAGCAAATATCATATAATGTTACGAACAGATTTTACTTACTAATAAATATATCTAATATAAACGTTAAAATATAATCAGAGGGTAGGAATATTGGTGTTGTAAAACTTCTATTATGTACGAATATTATGCAGGGACGTATATTACTCCAAACTATTTTTGAATAGGCTTTAAGAGAATGTGGAGTCCATGGTGAAAATCTTATGGAAACGTTACTAACGCTATACTAATACATGACATTGTGTAAAAAGAATGTATAATTGTCATTGTGCATTAAACGTCGTCCATTTTATATCCTTGTTTTCATTCTTCCATCCTAAATCGCTCGCGAAACATAAACTGTAACTCCTAGGCAGGAACAAAGATTTAAAAGTTTGTTTCAAGTTATCCTCCATTTTCCGTGAAAAATGTTTTCCATGTCGACACACACACACACACATACATACATACATACATACATACATACATACATATATATATATATATATATATATATATATATATATATATATATATATATATATATATATATATCTTCACAACGATAATGGATGTACGGATGGAAGGATTGAAGGATATATAGATCGTATGTAATCTTGAAAAAAAGGAATGGGAAAGAATGAACGAGTGTTTCTACAAATATACTATGTAAATACATGATAAACGAAGGCAATGGTTTTCATCATTTTAAACAACTCAGTGGGATAGCGTTGCCAGTAGGGCAAATACCGAGCGCAAAAAGTGCTACTGCTATTACCAACCTGCCCCAACTCTCCATTTTAGCCACATCAAACAGTTTGAAAAGTGGTGCTGCCACCCAAGTACTTAGAAAGTTAAATAATCACATAATGTTGCAGTTTTTAATTCATAAAATTATTCATGTTTATGAATTGCTTGTTTACATGTAAAGGACCTTTAGCAAATAGGTGTACTAGACAAACCCAGTAAAGGAACTGAAGAAAGGTGCACATTGGTCAATCCTGCCATCAAGGTTTAATTCAGTTACAAATTTAAAGCAGAGACTATCAAGTATGGACCAATAGATAATGATATATTTACCCAGTTATATTCCTAGAATAGAGGAATATGACAACAGTTATGTAGACCCAAGCGGAACAAAAATGCAATAGAATTCGTCGGGAGTTTTCCAAAACAATGGTATAGAGAACTGACTCCGTGACTCTACCATAATTTCAATATATGTTTGCTGACCTTTTAAATGAACATTGCATAGGTTTTTCTTATCCAGATAACTTTACACTAGCATATCAAAAACTATAGGTTGAAATTAATACTAGCTAATTACGATACTAAATTACTTTAGTGTAAGTAAAAAAAAGTTTAAATATGTAATAAATTGACACTAAACCCAGCATTTGCCATGACGGCCCGGATATTACCAATTCCGGCCGCTCCAAAGGTAGATTGTGCAGATATTTTTCATTGAAATCTCAGTCACAGCAAGGGCATGTCACAGACGATACGGTTGGAAAGACGGATCTGTAACTAAGATCCCGATAATTAATTGTTTGCTGGACCTATGAAATGGAACGGTCATCATGTTGGAAAAGCTGGACGGACAAGCTCTGTGCGGTTTCAATTTGCGTTAGATCCAAAGGATTCGGTGCGAAAAACGTGTACCTGGCGGTATATTAAACGGTCCGACAATAATCGCTACCGGCCGCACCAAAGGCCTGACTGAATAAAGAGATTTATCATTGAAGTTTCTGGTATAATGATGGTAAGATGACAACTCTGTGGAGAGACGGAATGATCCATCACTAAGATCCCAGTGTGGACAATTTCAACGAAAAGTTTCCCATGCTGCAACGTCTGGAGGTATCTGGACGGCCGGTGATAGCTGGACGGCTGGTAACCGTAGGGCAGAAGTAAGAGTTGGATTCAACGGATCCGGCATGAATCCCATGCAGCCTGACTTACAGGCCTGAAGAACATGCTCGGATATGCTGGGGAACTTATGCTTCGTGAGTTACCGTTGTTTTGTAAAACTGAGTCAAACTGTGATTTCAGACTTTTCCATATTTCTTTTGCTGTGCTAGTTTAAAATTATTTGGCAATACTCCGGAATGATTCGATATAGCTAACAATGAACCGATGAGCAATGAATGGTTCTGACCAATAATCCTTATAGATTAATTGTCGCGAATGCATATAAGGCTACGAAAGCAAGTTTTAATAAATTGATCTGCTTAAAAATTAAGGTAACCTATGCTTCGAAGAACAGATAGTCAAACTTTGATTTCAGACTTTTCCATATTTCTGTTTACAACTAATTTCGAGTATTGGAACTCTAAAATAGCCTTATGTACAGATACCGCGCTAATTCTGTTTGGGATATGGTATGTCTGCGAATTACAGTGCATATTGAATTAAAATAGAATTTAAGTTCATTAAAGGCTGATCTTTACCACGTTTAACTTGCTTACAATCCTTTTTTTTTGTTCGTGCGGTGGGATATAAACCGAAATGCATATTTTCATGTTCTGTCCCAAGTAAAGAAGATAACGAACGTAGCTGATGAGAAAATTACTTTCGATGTCATATCAGCTTAGATTTACTGCATTGTGGCTTATGAAAAATATAGAATTTTAGATCATGTATGCAAATATATAAAAGCTACTGGATGATTTCAATAACGTACTCAAATCGTGATTACTGTTAAGACTTTATGGTGACTATAGTAATAGAAGTTAGGAACAATAACCTAACAGCATTCGATGTGCCAAAGACTATTAAACGTTTCTCAAGGTATGATTTCCTTTGTTTTGTTTCTAAAAATGCTCAGATCCTGAAAAATGAAAGAGTTTTGATACATGTATTAGTATGTACTGTTTTAAAGTAACAAATAAAGAGGAGCCTAGAACAAACCTTTCACTCCAGTCTAATGTTAAAAACTTTTGTTGGATCAGGTTAAAAGGTCAATATTATTGCATAGTTCTTTTTTAAAACAAGTTAAAATTAAATCTTATCTATGGTTTGTTCTGTTCCAGTCATACATATGTAATGATTGCTGAATTTGCTTAATAAATGCAGGTACAAAACCTGATACCAAATATATTTAGTTCTATAAAACAGGTTGTAACTAGATTATTGCCAAAACTATTAGGTTTCATCATGAAATTTAGATTGATGTTATAGTTTGGAGCGAAAATTAGAACATTGAAAGCCATAACAATACAGTACTCACCAGCATATGATTGACCGCGTCTGGAAACACCATCGATGACAGTTTAAGTGATCGCAAGAAAACCTGAAGATTTCTAATAATGTAGAATATGAAAACTTGTCACGTATTCCAGATTATTTAAATGTGGCAAGAATATAGCATCGATACAAATATTTATATATATATATATATATATATATATATATATATATATATATATATATATATATATATATATATATATATATATATATTTTTATACTTATCAGTAGCATCGAATATATTTAATATAGATGACGTTATCAAGCATTTCTTTCTCACGCCTCCAAAACGCACTTAATGTTTCCTAAAAAAAACAACAAATCAACACATAGAAAAAAGTATTTAAAATGCGCAAATGGATACACTGCTTGCGTCTTCTTACCTTTACAATATCATGTCAGCAATCTACCATTTAGAGACTGACAAGTACAACTGTCATTTTACCCCGCAGTTAATTGTTGTACAATTAAAAACAAACATCGCTATACATAAACTCATACATTTAAACCTGCCGGGTACACCATGAAAGGAAAATATGTCACGATTACGTAACAGGTATAAAGAATAAAAGATAGCGGTGAAAAGTAAATAAAAAATAAAAATATATCATTTGAAATAAGCATGATATCTGGTCCATGGCACACAGTTGAGGTCGCAGTGCATGCATATTCAGTTAGCCCTTTGCATTACCCCTTTTTATGCATCAAGTATGTACAGAGAATGAAGACTATCAGGAGCATTTTCCAGATAAAATATACTCTCGTGGGATGCTCATAAAATAACAATGTTGTTGTTGTTGTGGGGTTTAACGCCATTATTCAGCACACGATAGGCTATACATGGCGGCCAGTATTAATGGTGGAGGAAGAAACCTGTAAATCGCCGGAAAGAACCACCGACCCACGAGAAGCTACTGGCAAGCTTTCTAGCATATCCACATTCGCCGAATTTTATACTTGAACCCAAATAACAAGCAAAAGTGCAAGATTGTATGTATATAACAATAATAGTGTATCGTTCATGCTTCAGTTAACACAACTGTCTCTCTTCATTTGCATGGCTCTTACTTCTGATTTTAATATGCCTTAGAAATGGCGATGAGCAAGGAAAATATACTGACGTTAATCACTCAGAGCTGTTTTAAGATATAGGCTTCTTACTATACCATTCTATAATTTATGAAATATTGTTCAGTCTCTACATTGCAAAAACACCATGCTGAATCGATAACATTTGAAATCATATAATAGAGCATGACATGAACAATGTTGAGGGTTGATTGATTGACTGAATGTTTGAATTTTTACATTGCGTCATCATTGTTCGGCTATTTAGAGCCATACAAAATGTTAAATCTTTGATCGTTTACAACTGGTAAACGATTTCGTATCGACCACCGACATGAACACAAACAGTTGAAAGTAAAACAATAAAATGGTAACGGTGATAAATAAATAAAACTTCCCGATGAACGGGGACTGTAAATGATGTATAATAATGTAAACAGATGAAACGCAATTAAAATTTTGCGACGGTATATTATATATATAACTATATATAACTATATAACTATATAACTATATATATAACTATATATATATAACTATATATAACTATATAACTATATATAACTATATATCTATATATATATATATATATATATATATATATAACTATATATAAATATATAACTATATATATATATATATATATATATATATATATATATATATATAACTGTTCAACGTGATAGCATAAGAGCTATAGCTTATAGTAAAGGTTTACTTTCATCAGGAAGTATATAATACAAACCATGATGACTGTATCAAAGAGCTCCCTAATATCATGCAAGTTGTAATACTGATCATGATCACGCGGAGTTTGGAGTTCGAAACACTCCAACATAAAATGCCTAACGGTGAATGGTTCATTGCAAAAAAATGTATCCTGGTGGGTCTGCTTATTTTAGTATGTGAGAGTGTGTTAAATAAGTATGCCAATTCAAATTCTTGGATTAACTGCCTCATCCCTACGAACGGCTCTCAAAGAAGGAGTCCATTCTCCTAGGGTTGTTTTGATGGAATTTAGTTTGTTATTCATTTCAATTGTAAAGAATCTTTGATACTAAGTTTAAAATCAATATACGGTATTTTAAAATTAGTTATAGGACCATTTTATCAGCGCAGTCTGCTTTGTCGTTACCTTTAATACCAATGTGGCTGGTTAACCAACAATATACTATATTGTGGAAGGTACGCAGCTTAGTATATTTCAGGAGAATGGTAGCTAATAATGGGTTTTCCAGTTTTCTATTATGTAGTGAATGAAGTACTGATAGTGATTAGGAGTTGATGACTGAATCTGTTTAAAAATGTTTTCAATATATGACAGAGCAAGGTCTATTCCTCTGATTTCGGCTGAAAAAAAATTCAAGTATCATTTGGCAAACAAACGTTTGTGATTTGTTTTGCACTAACGAAGGCTGCAGCAGGCTTTCCTTCGTCTGTTGATCCATCAGAATAAAGTTTTGTGTAGATTTCATATTAAGCGAGGAGTGGATAAGAGTTGTTGAGAATGGAAGGCCATGTATCTGATTTTTTCCATCGTGCAATGTAAAAAGTATTTTCGATTGTTTGAATAGACAGGGAGGCGTTTCGGTGATGGATGTTTTCTGAAGTTTTGAAAGATCAATTTTGGTACATTTGAGGCCAAGTGATATTGTAATGCCAAAGGTGGGTATGGGGTTTTGTTAATTTTTGTGCAAGGGTGTTTATTTGGATTGCAAAATTGCCGAAAAACTGAGGAAAGCATTTCTCTACGTTGTGCCAAAGGTGGTTTGTACTCTTCAACAAGTAAGTTTTCATACGGGGATGTCTTAAATGCTCCCAGAGCGAGTTTGTATTCCATGATGGATTGGGTCAAGCATCTTAAAAAAGGACTTCCTAGTTGAACCATAACCAATGGAACCATAGTCTAGTTTGAAGCGATTAAACGTTCTTTATAAACTGAGGATGAGTTTTGTGTCAACACCCAAGTAAATGAGCGCTACTATCTTAAGTCGATCTAGAGATTTAACACGTCTAACTTTCAAATGTCATTTCGAAGATAATACCTAAACTCTTTGTTTCCTGAACAACTAGAATAGGTATTCATTGGAGCATGAGTTTAGGTTCATCATGATGTCTTTGTACCTGACAGAAATGAATACATACTGTTTCTGATTTCGAGAATTGGCCCAATTTTGAATCTTGCAGATATTTTGCTGAAGTCGTCATAAAGTTGTATGCAGGTGTTCTAATCGATAACAAATTAAACAATCATCGACGTATAAGGAGCAATCCACACTGGGAACTAGGCACTTGGTAATGCTATTCATTTTTATGTTGAAAAGCGTCACAGATAAAATGGTACCATGGGGCACGCCCATTTCTTGATCGTGCATATCAGAGAGGGTGAAACCAACTGATGCCTTGAATAGTCTGTCTGAGAGAAAGTTTGATATGAAAGAAAGCAGGCGGATTTTAGAGCCAGATCGTGGAGATCATTTAGTATTCCGTACTTCCACGCCGTGTCATAGATCTTTTCTAAACAGAAACTATCACTAAGTGTTCCTTTTCAAAGAAAGCGTAGCGAATAATTTTTTTCAGTATAACCAGATGGTAATTGGTGCTACGACTATAACGGAAGATGCTTTGGAAAGGAGATATTAAATTGTTAGTTTCCAAATACCATAAAGCGGAGATGTGATCATTCATTTCATTGTTTTGCATAGGCAGCTAGTCAGTGATATGGGTGTAAGTTGGTAGGATCTGCGTTAATTTTGCCTGGTTTGGGAATTGGCATTACTGCTGCTTTTTTCTGAATTTTTGGTACATTATCAGTAATCTATAACTCATTAAAGATCTCTAGAAGGACTGATAACGATAGTTCTGGAAGGTGTTTCAAAAACTATTAAGGTATATTGTCAGGCTCAGCGGATGTATCATGCGCCTTATTGAAAGACTCCATAAGTTCCTACAATGAAAACGGTTGGTTATAACTCTCTGAAGTATTTGATGAGCATTTCAGATGTATCTTTTCATTTTGAGCCTTTAACCTTCGGAAAGCTTCTGAATAATTGGACGATGATGAGGTTTTAGAGAAATAATCAGCAAGTATATTAGCTATTTCATGTTTGGTATTGAGATAAGTTTCAGATGTTGGAAATGATTGCGTTTTCCCTTTCCCTTTATTTTACGGATAATGTACCAAACTTTCTTTATAGAGGAATCAGAATTTAAAGTTGAAACATAGTTTTTCCATGATATTATTTTACTTTCTTTACTCGTGCGGCGAGCATTGTCCCGAACAATAGGTACTTATTTAAATTTTTGTCGTTTGACGATTTTTGATGTTTTTCAGTGCTTCTCGGCGTTCTGTAAAGGATTCTTTACATTCTTTCGTGAACCACGGGTTTGGCGTTCTTTTACAGTACGGTGAGGACTTAGGGATGGATTTCTGTGCAATCTCAATTAAAACTGAAGTAAATTGTCGAACAGGGGTCATTGTCGCTTAGGGCGGTATTCATGTTAAGCCTTGCTGTACAAAGTGTTCAAACTTGGCCGAGTCAGCTTTCTTTAAATTCCTTTGAGCAATTGCGTCATCGAATGTAACGTTGGTGTTCTTAAGAAAGATTGAAGGTCATCAAGACCTTCTAATAATAATCTAAAAGTAGTGAAAGTGAACAAATTGACAAGTCGTGACACGTATATGCATCTGTTCCTGTGTGTAAGTACTTTGGAGATATGGTATTATTTAGATACAAATCGTGTCTAGTAACAAAATCTTTAACCTTTTTGCCCTTGTTGCTTATGCAGTTCAATCCCCATAAAATGTCATGGGCATTAAAATCACTGAGCAAAACAAATGGATCAGGAATTTCTAATTCATTTGTTAGGAGGTTTGTGTTTAGTGGTATGTATATAGAAGAAAAGGTAATCCTTCGATGTAGAGTGATGCTCACAGCAATCGTTTGTAAATGTAAATTTGTGTTTAAAATGACGATGCTACGAGGGGCTAAATTGTTCACATCAATAGAAACATTTCCTGAGGACCTGTAAATATTCTGAAAGTAGGTATTAAACAGGAGTAGTTTCTAAGTATGACTATATCCGTATCTTTTAGAAAAGTTTACTGTAGGAATAGTATTGCAGGACCATATTCGTTTAAAAGCAGAAGAATATCACTGTAATTTGCTTTAAATCCTCGCCAGTTCCACTGCATGATGCTGTTCTTTATTTGAAGTGGAGATTGTGATGCTAGGTTATAATGCTATAACCTATGTTATAATGGAGCTAATGCTTTTGCATCCATGCTCGCAATGTCCCAAACATGTCATAGAGTTTGATGGGGTCATCTGACCCATTTTGCTGACTATTTTATTGAGATCTGTTTTTATTCTTTGGCGTCCAAAACTTTATTGAAAAAAACCACTTATTTTCGAGAGAATTTAAATTATTTTAAAATAACAAACAACTCAAAATATGGAACCAACAGAAAATACATCTGAATCCCTGAAGGTAATGTTTTCGACTCACTAGAAATCACTGAAATCGTTAGTCAAACACAATTTTAGGTCACGCAATAGGTCACTACTACAAGCCATTTGTCACGTATCCCAATGAAGAACAAATAAACAAAACGTTGTCTACGCATATGTAACACGTGGGGCGACATGACCTTGGAAATAACCAATCGTTATAGATCGATGTTTACTAACTCCATGAACCAGAGTGAGCTCAAATAATGCTTTTGCAATAGGTTTTCCGTTTTAAATAACATAATTTATTTGAAACATATAGAAATTTATGAACATAATCATTACAATAAAATGTAATGAAGTAAATATAAATAATAAATAATTTTAAAACTAACACACAAGCAATTTAATTACATATTCGTAGCAATATAATAAACTGACAACAATGCAAAACTAGTATCTAAGTTTTGCATCAATTTGTCTCTTATCTTTTCAGCATGCCTGACTACAGTTCTCCTTAATAAATAAATGCTGTCAAATTTTGTTTTCTGTTCTGGACACACCATGTTTGCTGCAGCTGACAAGTATTCCTTGATGAACTCGCCGTCAGATAAAGGCTTGTTCCGTTTTACAATCTTATGAGACAGCAGCAAACTGGCTTCTGTTGCAGCGTCTTGTATTAAAGACTGTTGTGATGAAAACAGTTTGCTGCTTCTGTAAATTGTTAACCTGGCATTTTATTTTTCTCTCTTCGTTCGTAAAATTGTGCCCTAAATCAAAATGTTTTGTTTGGTGGTGTCGTTTCAAATTATACTCCTTAAAGACGCTCACACACGGCCCAGCAAGCAGATTGCTTGGCTCCCAAAGTTCGTGAAGCAGTACTTAGCAGTCCATTCGTCATTAAAATCACGACATTCGTCCTCAATCTTTCCTTTTTTGGCAGCACTCATGGTTAAATCAACGTCTATTCAAGCCACTTCCGGTTGAGGGGAAATGAGGTTTTGAACAGGGATGTTGACGATTAATGATTAATCAATTCTGGAGCCATAAAAATCAATTTAATATCCCAAGATTCGAATTAAATACTCGGAATAAAATTTCACATAGTGAAAATTATAATGGAACAAAGTTAACATTGACGTAGGATCGCAATATGTACGTGCCTATGGGCCACATAATATACTCTAGCGGGCCACATGCAGACCACGGGCTGGTTTAGTGCACACGTTAGAGCATCATATGGACAGCTACCACGAGTAAGACGGTTAAGTACCCGGTGTCTACACTAACCAGTCTCATATGGCCAATTCGTTGAATGTGACCATAATCGAAGAGCAAGAGATAGAATTTCTAACCATCCAAAAATTAACATTATAAGGTGGTCCTATGCCATTCACAGCCATTAGTACAGAGATTCTTGTCAAAATTCTATACGGAAACCATGTAGGTAAGGCACAAGAAGACATTTCTCAGATTTGGCAAATTAAAGTAAAATATCAACCCTGGAACATCTGGAATTCTCCAGGGACATCTAGGCTCTTTTGTCGCAGTTTTCCCTCTTATAAGTAATTATTTAATGTGCAATACACATAGTAAGGCTTCGAATGAGTACTTAGTACCAATTTGACGAGTAATTAAGTAGGGAAGTGTACACATTAGCCGAACGTACATGACTAAATGGCTGCTCACGTTCTAACTTTAAGAACAGACAGTCAGTCGCGTAGTTTATTTTTGATCATGTCGGCAGGAAGAATGGCTAGCAAGCACTGTACAATGGGCAACTTATGGACTGCAGTGAGTCTACTGGACAGAGAGGAACATCCGGACCGGATGCAGAACTGAAATCTATCTCCACAATAGTCACCTGCAAACGGGAATATTTTGTTTTAAAACTGTAGCTGACCATCGTGAGAGAAGTCATTAATGAATAGGTGATTAAGATAACGAGGGCGTGGGCGGAGAAGAGGAAAGTAAATGAGCGCTAGTAGAGAAAAAGGCACATCAAGCTCATAAATGTCAAATGGAAAAAAACTCCAGGAAAACAATTACAGATTGGTCATTAAGACTTAATCCCAAAGAAGGAAGATTGATTGAAGGAGGCCAACAGACATAATTTTAGGCTTGTGCTATCCAACATGTTTGATGAAACGATGTGTGGTCTGCGGTACCCTATCCAGGAAGTGTATTGGTCATAATGGGAGTCTGCTTGACAGAAAATTACAATGGTCCCTTTTCAGGGCCACCCATATATCTAGGAACGAAATATGATAATCTTATTTGCCGCAAACGTCTGTGTGTGTTTTTGTGTATGTCTATATTGACAACTTAACAATTTTCCATTTTCCCTTCTCATTTCTGTGATAATATGTATGTATTCACTTTCTCCCCTTTCTTCAGTGCAATAGTATGTGTGATGATGTATTTCTATTTCAGCTAGCTTTTTTGACATCCTACATCTGATAGTATGCACGTGTGAACGTGTATCAACAAATTTCTACGTATTTATTTGGATAGTAAGGGGTATGTTTGCATTGTGGTGTGTGAGTGTGTTTGGATAGTAATCAGAAAAAGCAGGTACTGGAATGTACAGAAGTGTGTTTGCAGTACATTTGTGGTGTGCTGGATTAAAAAAATACAACAATACATTTCTCCTTGCCACTTTCAACTGTTGATCATTTTCCCCTTAATAATTTATCATTACATTTTCTTTTGCCCTTATCAACACTATTTTCTCAATAATACCATTCCCATTTTAAACCTATGGACCCATTTCACACAGTATATCCCCTGTCACCACACCAACCCCCAAATGTTAACCCCAATCAACTTGTAATAGAGATCACAATATTAATGAGGTTAAGTTGTATATGCCAGGAAGGCTGCACATGTCTATATTTCAATATCTATCAAATAGTATATCTGGCTGGTTGAGTGCTTATTGACCTGCAACCACAGTTTGCTTCAGAGCAGAAGTAACAAACTTTCATCTGATGCCATGAATGTAACAAGAACAAATCCTGCATCCTTATCAGCTGCAAAAGATGGAATCTAGATAAAATCCTGTGTTTGGTGACTTCTAAATCTTTGTGGAATAGAATAACCCTCTGTCCTGTGAATTTCGCGTTAGATATGGCTATTACCAAATACCGGTAAATGTGTAAACTTTATGCAGGTGTGTTCCAAAAGATTTGCATTTGCAAAGCTGCACATTGCAATAAACAGTTGAGATCAGACTAATATATCTATCTGTATCAAAACAGATTTGGGGGGTTTGACTTAAAAGACTAGTATTGTTGCTTACAATTTAATTATCAGTCATGCTTGAACTATACAATATTATTATTATATAGAACAAGTTTGTATGACATAAATTGTATTAGCAATGACTTGAGCCTCTGTGTAAAATTAAAGGTACATGAAAGAATACACACTGAAGAAAAACGGAATGAATGTGGAGTGTGTTATAAATCATTAGACAAAATAACCAATTAGTGAGACATGAGGGTTCACACCCAGTACTAACCTATTAGTTATACAATATGTAGCAGGTCCTCTTTATGTGATCAGAAGCTAACGCACACAGGATAGAACCATACAAATATGATATATGTGACAAAAGATTTGTAGGCAAAGTAAATTCTAGAAAGCAAATTCAAATACAGAAATGCCATACAAATGTGACCAAAGTAAAAAATGATAGAACAGGATAGAACCATACAAATATGATATATGTGATGAAAGATTTGTAGGCAAATTAAATCCTAGAAAGCAAATTCAAATACAGAAATGCCATACAAATGTCACCAAAGTAAAAAAATGATATACACGGAAATTAGATCTCAGCACATTAAAATACACACTGGAGAAAACCATACATGTGTGATATTATGTGGCAACCCATTTATACAGGTTGGCCATTTAAAGATGCATTTAAGGATACACATTGGAGACTAACCATACAAATGTGATGTCATACATGGCTGTAGGTAAAGGAGAACTAAAACTGTACATCAGAATACATGTGGGGAAAAACTATGGACTATGTGAAAATTCTTTACACATGATGATCTCTTTATGAAATGTGTGAGGACATAACCTTGAGACTCATAATATAAATGTCATCTGTGCAATACATAAATTAATTTATAAATAAATGTTCCATCAAAGTACAACTAAGAGTTGATGTATAATGTATTGTTTTACAGATGTTTTGCAATGCCTGTACAGGGGCATAAATTCCCCCATTGTCACTGAACTTTTTCCATGTTTTGTTCACTTGCTTTAGTAAATAACGCTATATTATGCATATAAAATAAAGTCAAACAATTATCTTTCACAATATGTATTATTCATTAGTTTTCATTTATTTAGACTTAAACTTTGTCAGAGGTTGAAAAAGTAAACTGCAGGTAATTTATATTTCCTGTACAAAGTCACAAAATTCAATGACTTGTGCATAATGTTTGGTTGCTTTAAAACATTTATGTGATCAGGTTAACGTCTCTGAATATTTCCAGCCAATCACTAAATTGAATGGTGGTTAGTGTATAATTTGTACAATAAAAGTTTCACAAGCCAAGTTGAAGATATGGACTGATAATTTTACTGGGGTTGGGGCAGTCATTTTGTCAAGCTTTATTATGACCTTACAGGTAATACAGCAACAACAAATGCCTCTGTCCAGTTGATGCAATATCTTTATAGAAAAAATATCAGCTCTGTACTCATAAGCATATTTTTATCTTTGTCTTATAGTCAATCTATTTCATGACTAAAATCATACCAAAAGCATGGGTCAATTAACAGCAAGTATTTTAACAAGATTATGATAACGAAAAATAACGTGAAATAGTCTGAACTTGTAGTTCAGCATGTTGAATATATGCTGGTGGTATCACTTCGTGAAATTAATGTATGCAAATTAGCCTAATAAACTCCACCATAGCAGTACTCAAAGGATGAAAAACATAAACCTAGCTATTGTCAGATAATTAAGTGGTAATTGTTGATATCTAAATGCTTTACCTTTTAATTATGTCTGTGACAGTAAACTTTATAACCTACCCCAATGACAGTTTTACAAGAGCTTTAAGCAGGACTGTTTACCATTTATACATACTATATCTGCTACATGTGATTGTCTTATTTCTGAAGATAACTAAAAATTATGTTATTACTGGGTTGGGAAGTAAAGTGCTTCAGTGTGACATAGTGTTATGACAGGTGTCTCATTACAATCTCAATAGATTTAAGAAAGAAACAGTTTTCCTTTTTGAGGTTTGAACAAGATACATCGAACAGCCACAACATCAAATATCCATGAACTCATTCCACACAGTATGTGATGTGCCAACAGTTTAACAATTGATGGTTCAATCTTCTTGCTCTTGTCCCTTATATAAACCTAGGCGCTACAAATTTTGATCTAAACTTATCATATTCTGACACAGTATAACACAAACCATATAATAGGGATACTATTGTTATGTCTGTAGTACAGATTCTGTGGCAATCATTTAGCTATAGGGCTTTTTATACATCCAGAAAGTAAATTTTCATGCGTCTTTTTGTAGTGTCTTCTGAGTCATTAGAGTGTTAAAATAAAGGAAAGTATAATGACCAAAAATACATAGTTCATAACACATGATGATGTTTAAGTGTCCAAAATATACATAGTCTCCTTTGAATTAAGCTTTGTTAGCAAAATCTGTATAGAATTTGAAAAAGAATCAATCTGCAAACCTCACAAAATGACCACTGAGCTTTTCTTTACAGATGTGTTGATTAGGTAGTGAAATGGATAAATAAATCAATGACAACTTTGATAATAATGATAGAGAAATAACTGACCTACCAAAAATGTCTAGCAAAAACAAGTATTTAAGGATTTCTAATGTGTGTTAGTCTGTATGTGTGTGTCCGTAGCTGGGAATAGCACAAGAGTTTTCCTAGACTTTGAGTTTAATAAAATTGAATAAATGGAAAATTTTGACACATATAACTAAATTTCTTGACAAAGGATCACATAGAAATGCATCATTTAGCAAGAAATCAAACATATATCAGTTTGAATAGAAGCATCTTAGAAAAAAAGTGGCTATAAATAACAAATAGGTAATAATGGGTAATGAATAAAACTGCATAGAAGTCAGATCCAGAAATGTAAAATTCTATACTGCAGCCTGTTTCTGGTACATTTAATAAAAGTCAGAACCAGAAAGGAAAATTTCATACTGCAGTCTGTTTCTGTGTATTTTATGATTAAACAAGTCTGTATTTTTCTGGAAAATATCTTGGGAATTTTTAACAGCAACTTATATGAATTCCATCTTAAGTTTATGTTTACAATAGAAGTAAAGTTTCAAAAATATTGAATTTGATCTTTATTGCAAAATCAAATATTTTGAGAAATCAACAGTATCAAATCAATAACAAAAAATAAGAATAGAAGATGTTAAATCAACAACAACATGATTAAACTACCTAAAAAGTGAGTAAATAAACAGCACCTGTCTGTTTCATATTTATGTACAATATTAAGGTAAGATATGTAAAATAATAATTATATATGATAATAATTAAATTTTTAAAGTATAGTAAATTATTGAAACTGATAAATAGTATGCCATCTGAATATTCATAAAGACAAAAAGAAAAACATAATCTTTGTAAACATTTAAACAAGAAATCAGCACTAATGTGGCATGTCTGTAAGTTCTTTCGTTTTCTCTGCCCAACAGTATTTTATCCCTATGATTTACAATTCAGTCACTGTCAAGTACAGAACAGCCTTGACATATGTATAATTGCAAAATGCCAATAACTTTCAAAACTTTATCATTTTAAATTATTTCCACTTCCACCTTCCTCCCTTAAACTTGCCCTTCCTGGAATAATTATAAGATGCTTTAAAGTATGACCCATTACACACACACACACACACACACACACACACACACACACACACACACACACACACACACACACACACACACACACACACACACATCATGCCACTGTAATTGCATACTACAATTTTGCAATAACACATTTACAAATATAACTGCCATTGAAATGTTTAAGCATATTTGACCCTTTTCCACACTCAGTGGCCCCACTGAGGAAAGATGACAGTATTACAACTGCAATTGGCTATCATATAGAAACATATATAACTATTCTGGTAAATTACAACTCCTTTCTCATCCTTGTAGATTACAGGAATCTGGATCAGTTTTGGGGTAGGTGATTTTCTGCATCAGTTTTAAATCCAAGGGATTGAAATAACTGGTTTAAGTGATTGCCAACCACTAAACATAGACATGAAACTAGAGTTATTATTCAGCAAGTCCTTCCAGCAAAATACTCAGTATTGTATAATTAATGATGCAATTCAAAATGCACACTATGTTTCATGGAGATTTCTCCCACTGTGTAGCAGATATTCATCGGACAAGGGTGTGACGGACACAAGTTACAAAACAAACCGAAAAGTAATAACGTCAGAAAGAGCCAAATTGAAACATAATATTGTAGGTACTGTAATAAGTTTTATGGACAAGTTTACCATATGTTATGTAAAAAGCAAGGCAGCACTGCCTAGTTTTTGTAGGGACTATCCCTTGCCAAAATCGTCTCTAAAGAGGCCAGTAGGCCATCCACAGTAGTGACCTCAGATTAATGATTCTGAGGATGCATCTCAAAAATAACTGCCTACGTCATCATTCAACATGTAAATTAGATGCACAAATTATATATTAGGTAATCATTCATCCTGTATAAAGATATATAAGCTATTATAATGTAACAATTCTACTTGTAATTATACATAGGTAATAATTCTATATGAAATTAGATTATTTAGATATAAAAGGTACATATAAATTATTCATTTTTCATGTAATTATATACATCTGAATTAATTTAAAAGCCATTTAATAACTGAAAGTAATATTTTACAGGATTCAGGTGGTCATGAAATTCCAAACAACATTACACATTACTTGAATGGTCATAATGACTTGAAAGATGCCTGTTCATAGTGTATGACTGAATTTCCAGCTTCATGACATACATTCCATAAAATATGAATTCTTATAATTACATACAGTTATACAAAAGAGTAAAAAAAAATTTAAAAAATTAAACAAAATTATATTTTAATCATTGTTTACAAATATTGTCAAAGCAAACAAGAAGGATACATAAATATGCTTATAGTAGTTGTGTGCATGAATACATAACAAGTTCCTTCTTGGTGCAATGAAGTTATAATGTCTTGTTTTCTGCTTCACATTTTGTGACTTTAACCAGTCAAAATTCTTGTTACAAGGGGTTTAGTAAAATTTGTAATGATATTCATGTAACAACCTGTCTTCATTTCAAATAATGTTTGTTACTCATATTCATGAAATACAGGATACACAAACTTTATTTAATGTTGATTATTCAGGCTACATTAAAAGATTCAAGCACTGTCATGAACTATTGTATATTTTTATGAAATAAAGTATACACTGAGCACAACTACTCATCTTTTGGCCCAAACTGAAGGGACAGCTCTTAATTTTCTTCAAAAGCTGTTTTACGTTTATGTTCCTGTTACTTTGGTTTAGTTTACTCGTATACAATTACTGATAATTCTATGCATGTACATCGCTGTTCAAAACCATACTAAATGGATTATGTTACAAAAGTTTTGCAAAAGAATACCCCCAAAACAAGAATTAGACAATACTGCATGATGGCTTTGATGTGGATAAGGGTGGAAAATTTGAAGGTAGTTTAAATTAAAAGATCACTTAGAAAACAAACACATTGTTTATAATGGATGCATCATAAATTTAACTGTCACTATCACTGTCTCTCGATTTAAATCTTTGACTTGGTAGCTTTTCTATACTCCATCCTTGCAACAGAACGCAGATGTACCTCATCAGGACCATCAGCTATCCGTAAAATTCGTGCTGAAGCCAACATCTTCGCTAGAGGAATGTCATTATTCAAACCAGCACCTCCGAATGCCTGGAAAATATTTACCAATTAAGGAAACTTAGTTGGTAAAAAATCTGCAAATAATTCCTTAATATTCGAAAAAATCAGACATCCACATTTCACTATACCTTTATACACTTTATGTGCATTGTGCAACAAGTTCTTGCAACTAACGGCATTAACAATAGCACTGCTTATAGTAAGCACTCTTGATAGCACCATTTTTTTCAGCATATTTCATGGCATGACATACATTAAACATTCTCGATGTCACAATTTATATCAAGCACTCACATAGGCACAACTTATATTAAAAATGCTCATGAGTATAACATATATTGAGCATTTTCAATAGCACAACTTAAACATCGAAATATCAACAGGCTCAAATGTGCATACCATGATCTTTTTTGGTAAAGGAATTCAAATATTCCTGAGTAAAACCCTGACCCTGAATAGCTGACCAATCTACTCTTTCATGGAAGTGCTGGGGATTGAACATGTCACTCCAGAGGTGAAACAAGTGCTACCACTGCACTACTTTGGCAACCAGCGACATTAAAATATTGTGCCCAAATATTTCTATGAAATCATTCAAGAACATATATTATGATTAGTGGCTGTTTATTGGTGTGAATATTATGAATGCACCAAAAATCATAATTCACTATAATAAGTACATATATTGCAGCAAAATAATAAATTACTATGCATAACTGCAAAGAGCCTCCAAATTTCTATGCATATCTGCAAAGTGCCTCCAAATTACTATGCATATCTGCAAAGTGCCTCCAAATTACTATGCATATCTGCAAAGTGCCTCCAAATTACTATGCATATCTGCAAAGTGCCTCCAAATTACTATGCATATCTGCAAAGTGCCTCCAAATTACTATGCATATCTGCAAAGTGCCTCCAAATTACTATGTATATCTGCAAAGTGCCTCCAAATTACTATACATATCTGCAAAGTGCCTCCAACTGCAACCCAAGTCATAGCATACAAGGAATTGAGCTATATCATACACCTGTTCTATGACCCTAGGATACCTGGCTGTGTCATCATGCATGTTTTAGTGTGCATCTCATTTTGACAACAATTATATGTCTGGCTTTGTTATTGCACATGTTCCCTTGACCCCAAGATACTGTGTCTGGTTGTGCCTTCACTCCTGTTTTGGTGTGAATCTTCAATTGACTCCAGGACACTCTACTTGGATAAGTCACTGCACCTGTTCCCTTGACCCCAGGATACTAAGCAAGAGGACTATTTGCATGAAATTTCTGCATCTGAGTTGTAAAAGCTAGGGGTAGGGTATTTATGTCTTCTTCTATAGGTCCCAAAAGAAACAAATGACTTTGTAAGGAACAGTCCATGCACAAGTTAAAACAAAGTTTCTAAACATTTGCAAATTAAACCTTATAGTTAATATTCCCTGCATGCAGTGTTGTAGATTTAAGCTTTTTATTCATTACATCCTTGTACTGCAAGACATATCTTTGTTAATAAGCTTCTATCCTCTGTAGCCTTAAGTTTGTTTGACTGCCAAGGTTTGCTACCAACACTGACTAATGCAAGATGGGAAGCATGCAGCTTACATACACTGTATGATACTGAATGATAATGTCACACACAATATACAAATTAGTTCATGATACAAGGTTTAAAAATATTGCTTTTCAACACATGCACACACTTGCCATTCTACATCATGGACAGATGAAATTAATTTAATTTGTGAATGACTATACAATGTCAGTCTGTTACTGATATGCATTCCTGACCTCATTTGTGTGTCAGTCTCAGTTCCATGTTATTTCTGTGCCAGTCTCAGTTCCATAGCCTCATTTGTGTGTCAGTCTCAGTTGCCTGACCTGATTTGTGTGTCAGTCTCAGTTCTCAGTTCTCTGACCTTATTTCTGTGTCAGTCTCTGTTCACTGACCTCTTTTTGTGTCAGTCTCAGTTCTCTTTCACAGTACATGTGAATGTCAGTCTAAATCTGGACTTGTATAATTCTGCATTATTATACACATTTATCAAAGATATGCGTACTCTACAATTTCTACATTTAGTCCTACTGCAGAGCATAATATTCTATAATTAAGATTAGGAAAATGTAAATCATGGCACTTTTTATTAGGGACAAGGATACCCTGTCTCTGTCAAGTCTACCACGAGTCAGAGTTTAACATGTTACATATTAAAAATGTGTACAAAGAATGAAAAATAAATTATTTCATAATTAAGCCACATTAAGGACTATACACTACTCAATGACATTACTATGTGACATTGTATATATAATTCCCCATGGTTATACCATACAGTATAATATTTACCTGAACTGCCCTGTCTATAACTCTCTGTGCCATACTGGGAGCTACAACTTTGATCATTGCTATGTCTTGTGCTGCCACCTAGTGAACAAAGTATTAGTATACACAATTTGAGGAAATTGCATGAGAAAACAAGTCTGTTACAATACTGTGCATAAAAGTAATACACGTTCATATAAATTGATATCTTGAACATAACAATAAATTCATATAACAGTTTGTTGCCAATTTCTTTGAACAGTAAACTTAAAACTGCTTCCTTTAACTACAGGTCAAATGATAGACTTCAGAAATCTCATTATTTAATAATCTGACTGATGGTAGTCTGTCCATAACAATTCTGGAGTCCATAAAAATTGCAATTAAAAAAAAATACATTTATTCTGTTTAAATACTTGCAACTTACAAGCCTGGTATAAAAAATCATTATCTGGAGTCAATTTGTAGACATGCAATAAATCTAAACTGATGATTTTTTTCATAACACCTTACACAAACATATTGGCTAAAACATTTAATGACAAAAAACAAGTCTTAGGTAGTGTGAACAGCAAGAAGTGATCCCCTTGTTAGTAAACCAGGAATCTTACTGATTTTTCAGGAGTTATTGTATGTTTTATGTTTCTGGTCCAAAGAATGCATTTGTTACATTCAGGAATTTAGTACAAAAAAAAATTATATTACACAAAACAGTTATTTATTATTACAAAAATCATACATGTGATAACTCAAATATATGTGGGAGAATCCATGAAAATGAGCAAAATAATCTTTGTAAACAACTGTCTCTGGTTCACAGGAATCATAACACTGAGGTTCCATTGAGCAGCAATGATTAAAAATGATAAAATAAAATTTTTCTTTTCATCTAAAAATATTCATAATCATGGGAAGCTAACAAACAGCTATACTGGTCTGGAATTGCTTTGATAGCTTAATAAAAGGTAATGCAGAGTAAATTCAATGGCTTGCAAATACCTGCACTTTTCTTTAGAATAATTGTCAATGTGTAAACTGTTTATATAACCATGTGTTATATTGTTTGTATGGTAAACATGTCTGTGTAGTTTCCCACCTTATTCCCAAAATTGTCCATCATGTGTGCTGCTTTCAGAACCAGCAGTCGCGCTTGTTCTATCTCCATTCTTGACTGTGCGACATCCGATTGGATGGTTCCCTGAGCTGCCAAAGGTTTCCCAAAAGCTACTCTATCCATAGTCTGAAGATGCAGAATACACAGCATGATCTGTATTAACCATGCCAATGTGTACAAATATATATATATATATATATATATATATATATATATATATATATATATATATATATATATATATATATATATATATATATATATACATACACACACACACACTTTTGTAATATCTGTTAACTTTTGCAGATGAAGCTCAGGATACACACAACTTTAACAGGATGTAGAAGTACATGTCTTAATGCCATTTTTCTTCACATGACAGGCTATACATGGCAGCCAGTATTAATGGTGGAGAATGAAAACGGGAAATCAAAGGAAAAAACCACCGACCCATGAGAAGCTACTGGCAAGCTTTCTCACTTATCCACATTTGCTGAATCCTAGACTCTAAGCCATGCAGACAGAGGTGAGATGGCAGTGATCCGTAACTTGGCCACTTGGGGCCCCAGCTGTACATGTAAAAAATATAAATAATGAAAACAGGAAGAACAGCTGAGAAAATTTATGTAGCGGTAGAATTTAGAGTATATTCCACCAGCCTCATAATCCACAGTTAGAAAATTTAATACAATGGGTCCTTTACTAAAAGTATAATTGCTTACTAACCATTTGCGAGAGGCAATTCGATTGACAAAAATTACAATTATAATTTATTAGTTCATAACACCAGAAAGAAAAACAATCTTATTTATTCATGCATCCTTCTTTTGTGTTTTGACAGTTTATTTATAAATAATTATTCAAATACAGTTCTGCTACTTATTCCTTTAGATTTGCTATTAGTTTTATGTTTATTTGCAGTGACAGGGGTTGAATGTTACCTTAAACAAGAAATAGTTCACAACATGTGGAAAATTCTCAATATGTAATCCTACTTTAAACAAATTTTAAGGAGAAGAATGTTTCTCATTTAAGCTCTGCTTGCTATACTGACCCTCTCTATCATAAGTTCTAGGGCTCTCTCTGCATTACCGATCAGTCGCATACAATGATGGATTCTTCCAGGCCCCAAACGACCTTGAGCAATCTCAAACCCACGACCTTCACCAAGGAGTATGTTGGAAACTGGCACAAGTACATTTTCAAATATGACCTCTGCATGTCCACCTATTTAAAAATTGTTCATTTCAGTTAAAGTAACTTTCAAATGCTGGCCAACAAGACAGTAAACGTCTTAATAGCTCATAACTTGCACTTTTTAAAAACTTTGTAGTGAAATTAAAATATTAACTTCAGCATAATTTTATGGTCATCTTCATTTTCTGAATCATAAGAGCATGGGTAGCACAGGGTTCTGAATCTTAAAGGCATGGATAGCACAGGGTTCTGAATCTTAAGGGCACGGATGGCACAGGGTTCTGAATATTAAGGGCATGGATAGCACAGGTTTCTGATTCTTAAGGGCATGGGTAGCACAGGGATCTGAATCATAAGGGCATGGTAGCACATGGTTCCGAATCTTAAGGGCATGGATAACATAGTGTTCTGAATCTTAAAGGCATTGATAACACAGGGTTCTGTATCTTAAGGGCATGGATAGCACAGGCTTCTGAATCTTTAGGGCATGGATAACACAGGGTTCTGAATCTTAAGGGCATGGATAGCACAAGCTTCTGAATCTTCAGGGCATGGGTAGTACAGGGTTCTGAATCTTAAGGGCATGGTTAGCACAGGAGTCTGAATCTTAAGGGCATGGATAGCACAGGGTTCTGAATCTAAAGGGCATGGATAGCACAGGGGGATATTCAGGAATCAATCTTAAGGGCATGGTTAGCAGAGGAGTCTGAATCGTAAGGACATGGATAGCACAGGGTTCTAAATCTTAAGGGCATGGATAGCACAGGCTTCTGAATCGTAAAGGCATGGGTAGCACATGGTTCTGAATCATAAGGGTATGGCAGCACAGGGTTCTGAATCTTAAGAGCATAGGTATTACAGGGTTCTGAATCTTAAGGGCATGGATAGCACAGGGTTCTGAACCTTAAGGGCATTGATAACACAGGGTTCTGAATCTTAAAGACATGGATAGCACAAGGTTCGGAATCTTAAGGGCATGGATAGCACAGTGTTCTGAATCTTAATGACATGGATTGCACAGGGTTCTAAATTTAAAGGGCATGGATAGCACAGGAGGATATTCAGGGAATCAATCTTAAGGGCATGGTTAGCACAGGAGTCTGAATCTTAAGGGCATGGATAGCACAGAGTTCTGAATCTAAAGGGCATGGATAGCACAGGGGGATATTCAGGGAATCAATCTTAAGGACATGGTAGCACAGGGGTCTGAATCTTAAGGGCATGGGTAGCACAGGGGGATATTCAGGGAATCAATCTAAGGGGTTGGGTAGCACAGGGGGATATTCAGGGAATCAATCTTAAGGGTATGGATAGCACAGGGTTCTGAATCTAAAAGGCATGGATAACATAGGGGGATATTCAGGGAATCAACCTTAAGGGCATGGGTAGCACAGGCATGGGTAGGACAGGGGTTAAGTCAACTGCTTTGCATTTAGGGATATTCATCATGACAGGGAATCAATGCAACATTATCCTTTCCTAGCTAAAAAATCTGTTATATCACTTAACGTCCTTTCTGGAAATATCTACACTGTAAGCACAATAACTCTGTATACTTTAATGAAGTTTGGAAACGTGCTTTTCCAAACACAGAACATAAATGTTAATGCTAGAGTAAAGTTAGTATAGATACACCTATATGGACAACTCAACTGTGGACATGTACAGAATACAGATGTAATAAAAAATTTTGATTACTTCTACTGGTGAATCTTTATGTTTATGTTTTGTGATAAATAATTACCATAAAAATATAGATCAAACGTTTTCTAAACTTTGACTAGTCTCTGAAAAAATGCACCTTAAGGAAGATCTTTTATTTCAAAAACAGAATTTGGATATTTGAGATCATACAGACACTTTTTTGCTAGGAATAAGCATCTGATTTAACTTTCGGTAACATTTTGATCATGGATCATAGTAAATATTTAAAGAGAAGTTACAAGAGATTACAAAACATTAAACAGCCTCGGCCAAGTCATACCAATGATTTAAAAAATGGTACTAATAGCTGCCTCGTTTGATGCTCAGGATTAAAAGGTTAACATAAGGACTGGTTGGCTCGGGTCAGGATAATGTGACTGGTGGGACATCATGCTACATGTCTGCAGCATGATGACCCGATGCTAAACATCACTATAATATGCTACCCTGCACATCATAGTGATATGTTTAAATAATTGTTAAAGCTACATTAAAAAAACAAATCACACACGCACAAAACTTATCAATGTTTAGTTTTACAAATATATCCCCATATATATGAGCTGGCATGGATACACCCTGCTGCCACCCATTGCAGGATGAAACATCAGAGTGACAAGAGACCAAATCCTGATCATATTTGCTAAATAAAGGTCATATACCTAATACTAACTAAGCTTTTGTTTCATTTGCTGCAAATATTTATTAAGCCCGTGAAGTTTTGAAATATAATCTGGAATGCATAGTTAACATCTGATATAAATGGGAACTGTTATGAATACCTGGTGCATCTTCGTATCCCATAATGCTGAGAGGCCTGATGACCTTGACTCCAGTGCTATCCATGGGAACCAGAATCATACTTTGTTGCAGATGGCTGGGGCCATTTGTGCTGGTCCTGCCCATGAAGACACATAGCTTACATTGTGGATCGAGTGCACCTATAATATAAAATTGAATATTTTAAACAATTTAAAGCAAGAGAAAGTGAAATTATACATTTTTGCAATTATATATATTATTAAGTAATATTGTTATTGTTCAAGCTTACTCTAAATTATTCTGTCTGAATGATTCATGCTAAACTTCAATGATTCATGCTAAACTTCAATGATTCATGCTAAACTTCAGTGCCATTCACACATGATCCAGATAAGGTAGGATCATTTTAATTTAATTCTAAAAACTAATTATTTCAAAATTATCAGAAAGCTTTGATAACATGACCTAAATATGACATTGTGCAAGTCTGTTGTTACACATCTAGTTCTAAATTCCTTAGATTACATTGTACTTCAATAGCAGATTTTAAAATTTGGGAAATTTTGTCAAACTAAACTCGACGTATTATAAATTTTCTGTAGAAAATAAAACCTTGGAAGCATGTTAAAGGAACAGTCTGAGTGCCCTGACTTTGAAAAATCATGTGGAAGAACACCACCTATGACCATGTTTAAGTCTTGGTCCTGTTGCTAAATTTGCGTCTCTGACAGTTGGTGGCAGCAGTGAAATCAAAGAAAGAATGACTTGCTGTACTTGTCTAGAGTTCAATCTTCGGTGGTTATTTTGCATGATACAGTGGATGATGGAAACACAAGAATGTGTCTTCAAAATGCAGGAAGGGTGGGGTGGATTGCTCCTATTAAACTAGACTGTCACTTGGCTAATTGAGATCTTTGCCAGACACTGGACTCTTAAAAAAACCGAATTTTTCTCTTAGCACCAGAATAAGGCTTTCTAAAAAATTGGAGAGTTATTTTATTTGCTGAAGAAATGAAGTTTGTCTCATCCTTAAATGTTGTCAAATTTCACTAAATAATGGCATTCTCATGTTACATTTTGCTAAATATTCACATTTTCATTGGCTCATACACTGGTTAACAAACACCATTGAACAATGTACCAATGAAGCTCTCTTGTCAAGCCACATGAAAGCCTGACAGAATAAAACTTAGGGGAATATGTTGTAGGAATCAGTCAAATGCATCAGTCTGGATACATTAAGCATGAAAGTACCTGTTATAAGACAGGAAAACCTAGGTTGGAGCTCCAGTCAGGTTATGAATCTTTCCTCCGTTATAGTAACTTCATGTTTAACATAGATAATAAAGGCATGTGATTTTACATGCATTTCTTAAGTAAACCACAACTTTCAAATTCAGTAAATGCATTGGTATTCCAGCTATATTTTTATGCATCATTTGGTATGATATAAAGTTCCTCCATATTGCTCTTTTTGGATCATGCATATCTGCAATATTCAAAAGTCTGCAAGAACATAAGACAGGACTCTGAACCTGATGGGACTTTTTCTGAACAGCAACAGCCATATTTAATGACTATATTCTTGTGATTTTAAATGACTTTACTCCAAAATATGAATTTATTTGCACTTTGGATATCTGTAGAATAGGCAAAACTGTCTACCAATATAATGCTTGGTAATTTTGTATAGCAATTAACATTCTGTATGTACTCGCTAATAAGTATAGTAAAATTGCAAACAACAAAGATCTAAATCTGCCACGATATTACAATGTTTCTGCAGATTATGGTCAAAGTTGTATGTTCTCCTGATTACTCCTAACTGCACAGAACCAGAACAGCAGATCTGGGTCTGCGCAGTTTGCAGTTGGACTTGTAATTACACACAGTATCTGAGTAAGCCATGCTACCATGCAGTACTGTCATACTATGCTAATATTCATGGAAGATGAGTGGACGATATTATAGATTAGGTAACCTTATATTTTACATAATAATTAAAATGGGGTCATGATACCCCAAGTGCTAGATATTACTATAAACTGCCACACTGCAGACATTGTAGCAACAAGAATGAAAAATTGTTAAAGCCACATTAAAAATCATGATCATCACAAATAAAATGGGAATCATGGCCATGTCTGAACTGTCTTATATGAAAATGCCTTATATATTGAGAATAATTTATTGTGATATTTTTATTACAAACCTCAATACCATGGTCTAAATCTTAAACTTTGAAATTCATTCTTATGTTTAAATGCACTGTAGAAAAACCTGACTTAAACAGATCTAATCTAAAATTCATAGAAAACCAGGCTAGCTCCGTTGTCTGAGTGTAGAACATGTCATCAAAGGAAAACTGGTTAAATACCCACCCACCCACAAAAACGCCAAAAGGTTGGCTGCTTCAATGTGTGACTAACAAAAGGACTTAGAGCCAAATCCTCCATACAACATAACCAATAATGTATTAACAGTGCCATTACCCAAAATCCCTAAAGTTTTTCATAATCTTACTTACAGAACATTAATCTTAAGTAATTGAGATTGAGTTTTCTACATTGAAAGCATTAAGAGTATGTGGCCATATCTTATGGTATTGTTTTGAATTTAGCAAATGCCTAATACATGTAATATCATGTACATTTATCATAATGATATGTATCGAAGTCAAGAACATGACTTTGCACTTTTCTTAAAAGAGAGAACTTTATACTGTGTTATGATAGTACAATAAATAAAACACCTAATGATATTAAACCACAACATAATCTGGTTCAGAAGAGTAAATAACTTCCATCAAACATGATAAATTAAGCATCAATAATAAAATGTAATGAAATGGATGATTATAATTGATTCCAACAGGGTATCGTTATGTTGAATTTATCTAGAAATCACCAAGTATTTCATGGAATCAAAATATACCACACATTTTATTCTTGTGATGACTTAGAACATTACCCCAGACACTAACAAAACTTACACAAATCCTGTGAAAGCTTTACAGTATTAACTCTTAGCAGAAAGCAAAAAGTATAAACTGAAAAAATTACTGTTTTCTTTTCAGCTCAAAAAATGAGTTAATCAATTATTAATCAGCTGTGTGTATAGCTGGTGTCATTTTTTCATCAGTTCTGTATATCCTTATTTCCCTGGGAGATATATGATTTTGTAAAAGGTTGCCAATACATACCTGATGTCCACCATTTGTGTCCATTGATAATATAATAGTCCCCATTGTGGACTATGGTGGACTGGATATTAGTGGCATCTGAGGAAGCTACCTATATTAAAAAAATGTTTTTTGTAAATTTCTATTATCTGCAAATGACAATGTTCAGAAAATTAATGATTGCAAACTATTTGAAATTATCATAACCAATGAAATGGGAACAATATCTAAAGAAATGACTTAGTGAACCATGCACATAATTTAATTATATTTTCAATCCACTATATAAAATTATATTTATATTCAGAGCATGAGACATTAGACTATATAAACCTATATTCAGGCATGAGAAATGCTCTAACAAGGTTATATAAACCTATATTCAGGCATGAGAAATGCTCTAACAAGGTTATATAAACTTATATTCAGGCATGAGAAATGCTCTAACAAGGTTATATAAACTTATATTCAGGCATGAGAAATGCTCTAACAAGGTTATATAAACCTATATTCAGGCATGAGAAATGCTCTAACAAGGTTATATAAACTTATATTCAGGCATGAGAAATGCTCTAACAAGGTTATATAAACCTATATTCAGGCATGAGAAATGCTCTAACAAGGTTATATAAACTTATATTCAGGCATGAGAAATGCTCTAACAAGGTTATATAAACCTATATTTAGGCATGAGAAATGCTCTAACAAGGTTATATAAACCTTGTTTCAGGCATGAGAAATGCTCTAACAAGGTTATATAAACTTATATTCAGGCATGAGAAATGCTCTAACAAGGTTATATAAACTTATATTCAGGCATGAGAAATGCTCTAACAAGGTTATATAAACTTATATTCAGGCATGAGAAATGCTCTAACAAGGTTATATAAACTTATATTCAGGCATGAGAAATGCTCTAACAAGGTTATATAAACTTATATTCAGGCATGAGAAATGCTCTAACAAGGTTATATAAACTTATATTCAGACATGAGAAATGCTCTAACAAGGTTATATAAACTTATATTCAGGCATGAGAAATGCTCTAACAAGGTTATATAAACTTATATTCAGGCATGAGAAATGCTGTAACAAGGTTATATAAACTTATATTCAGGCATGAGAAATGCTCTAACAAGGTTATATAAACCTATATTCAGGCATGAGAAATGCTCTAACAAGGTTATATAAACTTATATTCAGGCATGAGAAATGCTCTAACAAGGTTATATAAACTTATATTCAGGCATGAGAAATGCTCTAACAAGGTTATATAAACTTATATTCAGGCATGAGAAATGCTCTAACAAGGTTATATAAACTTATATTCAGGCATGAGAAATGCTCTAACAAGGTTATATAAACCTATATTCAGGCATGAGAAATGCTCTAACAAGGTTATATAAACCTATATTCAGGCATACGCCACCCAGAATGCTTAGTCCTTTGATTAGCACGATCACTGTCATAGTCAGCTCCTTATTTTAAAGATGCCAAGAGTGGGATGGCTGAGGCCAAGATAAATTCAAACCGACCAAGCAAATAAGATTGACCAGAGAGCTCATTTACAATGGGGGCATGGTGTCAGATTTATTGAGATCTGGCATTATGTGCATAGGAAAACATCACTAAGATTTAACTGTGACAGAATTCAGGAAGAGTACAGATGTGCAAGTGTCTAACTCAAATCAGAATGTCCTGGGAAAGGAAACTGTAAAGTGATGCGAATTCTAAAGAAAGGCCACTCCAAGATTGGTGGTGGCTTACCTCAAAAAGGGGAATTGGAATTGAATTTAAAGCTTCAAAAAGCAAGGTGCCATGTCATTACTTTGTACTTGATTTGAGATACCATAATTAATAGATTGTGGTACCTTCAATTACTGTAATTATTATTTAATTGCGTCACAATGTGTATTTATATAAAATGCTTGCGTTAGGATAAGGATTTTCATTATTAGAATTAATAAGTGTAGATTGACAGTTATGCAAAATTAGGCCCTAAGTTAGATATAAATTTCTTAATCTTACTGATGCATACAGAATGAATGATTATTTCTTTAACTAGTATGTTGTTGGTTACCATGTAGGAATATATCAATATCAATATGGTGTATGTATTTTTCCATATTTATAGAAGTAACATTATTCATATATACTACACAAAGTATATATGAGTTATATAAGCAGAGATTTGTTGTACACTGGACCTTGTAAGGCTGGGAACCAATTAATCTGATTGAAGGTTGGTGAGAGAGTAATGGATTCCTAAAAAATAGGATAGGGCTGAATGAAATTATTTCCCTTGCTGTATTCCTTTTGATGCTTCTGGGGTTCACCCAAGAGACAGTACAATAGTAGAAAGAAGGAGGAAGGATTAGTCAAGTGTGAATAGAAGGAGAAAAGAAAGGAGGAAGTAGTAAGAAGTGGAGGAAGGATGAAGAAAGTAGGAAAGAGAAAGAGATGGATAGGAAAAAGGAAGGAAAGAAGGAGGAAGTAAAGGAGAAAGTAGGAAGAAGTAGAAGGAAGAAGGACGGAATGATAAAGGAGTATGAGATGGAATGAAAGGAAGGAAGGAAAAGATTAAAGCAGATGAGTAGAACGGATAGAAAAATTAATAGTGATCCATGTAGATTATAAATTCCAAATGATGAATTAACTTGTTAAATGGGAATTAGATGAACAAGGTTCATTACTATGCCTATAAATATTGAACAGAAATTGAAGTTTTATGTTGAATATATTTATTAATTCAATTCTTTAAATTTTATAAACTTGTTATCTACTGAATCTTGAATTGTTATATGTATTTAGAATGTCAGCTTTGCTGCATGGGGAGGGGAGCTTGGAATTTGTAATGCACATCTTCTGCAGTTACAGTATTATTTATAATACTGTAGCTGGATCATAACAAAGACCTTCCAACAAGGAAGTATCATTAAGAGTTCTACGAGTATTACTCTTTCTACATTTTTTGCATACACATTGGAGCATATGTGTGTGCGTAAGTGTGTGTGTGTGTGTGTGTGTGATTTAAACTTTTAAAGTATAGCTTTAACATTTTTATTTGTATCACTACATTATCTGCAGTGTTGCAGTTTATAGTGATGTCCAGCAGTGAGGCATCATGCAGTATACATGAAACATCCTGTCCAACCATGTCACATTATCCTGAAACCAGGCCGACCAGTCTGAATACTAATCTGTTATTGCTAAGTGCTGGGTAAGGCAGCTGCTGGTTTCATTTTTATAAGTCTTTGGTATGACTCAGTCAGTATTTGCACCCACGATTTCCTGCATCTGAGGTGGATGCTGGATCCGTTTAAGCCACAGAAGCAGTCAACATGAAAAACAATAAAATCTACAATTTAATTTTTTTTATATTTCACATCTAAAGCAATGTAATCCTTATTTGTCCTTGTAAACCTCTGAAAACAATTGAGACATATTTAGCAACAACTGAAACTATACATGGTACAGTGTCTTCTTAAGTTTAAAATCTTGCTCGAATTAGAATATATGTGATGAGAATGAGAAAGGAAGATTTGAAAAAAGTGTGTTTCCATTCAAAGGATACAGAAAAAAATAAAAGCCATCTTTCACTTTTAACTTTTTCCTTACCATTAATGAAGGGGAAATTAAATAAAAGCAAATATCAACAAAATACATGTCAACAGTATTATTATAGAATATAGATGTAACATTTAAATGGTGTTTTCTTTATTAGCTAGCTTGAGTAACTACTTAATCTGTCTTTGTGACAATGATCTCTACTTTATAAAGTTTTATGTTCACTTTGTATTTCCCTCCAAAACATATATTAGGGTATGTCAGGATTAGAATTTACCATAAATTTCTTTGTCACTAAAAAGTAATTTGAAAAATGTACTGCCTAATCTTCACTAGTCCTTTCCACAAAGCAATATCAGACACTTATCACGGCTACCATGTGTCACCTGGCTACTGAAATTATATAAAGTTCTCATCTGATAGGAAACTTATTAACCTTAGACTATCACTAATTTTGTGGCTTGCAGGTTAATATCTGCTCATTTGATAGGAAACTTATTAACTTTGGGATAACAGACTATAACTAATCTTGAGGCCTGCAGGTTAATATCTGCTCATTTGATAGGAAACTTATTAACTTTGGGATAACAGACTATAACTAATCTTGAGGCCTGCAGGTTAATATCTGCTCATTTGATAGGAAACTTATTAACTTTGGGATAACAGACTATAACTAATCTTGAGGCCTGCAGGTTAATATCTGCTCATTTGATAGGAAACTTATTAACTTTGGGATAACAGACTATAACTAATCTTGAGGCCTGCAGGTTAATATCTGCTCATTTGATAGGAAACTTATTAACTTTAGGATAACAGACTATAACTAATCTTGAGGCCTGCAGGTTAATATCTGCTCATTTGATAGGAAACTTATTAACTTTGGGATAACAGACTATAAATAATCTTGAGGCCTGCAGGTTAATATCTGCTCCAACTCGGTTAGGATAACACATTAAAGCACAAGAGTTTCTAAATTAAGCAATATAATTTATAAGAAAAATGAATTATGAGTTTTTGGGTCTGCATGAGTCAGGCATAAACATAATCCTCCATATCTGACATATAACACATTTCTCTAAGTGATATTATGAAATATTAAACACATAGAAAAGTGCAGGATTCACTTAAAATAATTTCGTTTTTCTTTACTAAGGATTATTAATGTATTTTCTTCATTAAAATATAGTGAGAATTCCCTACGTTAGATTCCCCCTCCCCAACCAACATCTTAATGGTTAATTTTCTTGAGACCGAACACATGTAATGTTTTTCCTAGTACAAAATGGGGGCAGGGGTGGAAGAACAGGTGTGTGTGATTTGGATTTTTAACGTAGCTTTAAAAAATGTTCAGTCTTATTGCTAGGATGTCTGCAATAAGGCAGTTTATAGTGATTATCTACCAAAGGAGCATCATGCCAGACATGTAACATGAAAGCCCACCCAATTACATTATCCTGACACCAGGCTGACCAATCCTAACACTAACATCTTAATGCTGAGCAAAAAGTGAGCCAACTGTTAGTATCAAATTTATAAGTCTTTGGTATGACTTTGCCAGGGATCGAACCCATGACCTCCTGCATCCAAGGTGGATGCTCTAACCACTGGATCACTGGAGCAGTTAGGGAGAACAGGTGCCAGTTTGATTGTGGACTAATTTATTTATGGATATAGTCTCTAAGCATGCACCACTGAAAGTACATTGAGTAAAGAATGAAATCCAACATAACTGGCATACTGTTAAAATCCTATTTGCTGTAAAAACACGAGACCAATCCAAGGCTATGGGAAACCATGCACAATTTAAAGTATGGAGAAATAAAATAACAAGTATTATTCAAAAAGCTAAAAAGACTTATCAATCACAGTCTGAAAACAAAAAGTGCAACACAAACTCCATTTGGAAAGTCTCCAATGAATGCACTGGAGGAACTCACAAAGATCAGACAAATAAAATTTACTCACTTCTGGTAAATGACACCATAGTCACTGATGACAATGACATTGCAAATGTTTTCAATGATTTTTTCACCAACATTACCACAAAGTTAAAAGAACCAGTGATTGAAAACAACTTTAATGAACTGAAAAAGTTCTGTTGCAGCAAAGTCTCTATTAAAGACGTATGTTTCTCTATCTTTTCAATATCAAAAAACTTTGTTAAAAAATGTCTCAATGAACTTGATAATAAGAAAGCTACAGGATTTGATCAGATTGGTACATGACTCATTAAATTTTCTGCCTCTGCTATTGTCGATAGCATAACATTCATATTCAATTATTGCAACCTCAAAATTGGAAAAAAACTGCAAAAGTAATTCCTATTCATAAATCTGGTTCTAAGGATGATGCTGATAACTACCTGCCAATCTCAATACTACCAAACTTGTCAAAATTGCATGACCAAAATTCGTTCATATCATATTGCTCATTCATGTCATATTTAACCAAACACTTGCTGTTACACCCTAACCAATAGGCTTTAGGCAGAAAATTTCATGTGAAACTGTCTTGATCTCCCTAACTGATAAAGTGATAAATGGCTTCAAGCACTTGACCAAGGTAGAATAATTGGATCTGTATTTGTAGTTTTCAGAAAATATTTTGACAGGGTGGATCATAAAATATTTTCAAAGAAACTGAAAATCTACCAATGTGATAAAAGCACAGTTTATTTCATACTTAAATGAGAGAACACAACATGTTTATATAAATAATGTTCTGCCTGAACTAGGAACAATTAGATATGGAGTACCACAAGGCTAAGTCCATTACTTTTTTTTTATTTATTAAATGACCTATCACTTTTACATAAGGTCTCAATATCATCTACCACTCTCTATGCAGATGACACAACATTGTCAGACATCTAAAACAGAAAGCATGAACTCAAAATTTCTTTACAGAATGCCCTAAACAAACTGGACAACTGGTGCACCTGATATGGCAAAACATATCAAACATATCAGTAAAAAAGTTAATTCAAGTTTAAGGCTTTTCAGTAGTATAAGACATTTTCTCCCTGAAAAGCACAAACAAACATTTTATAACAGTCATATACAACCCTATTAAGACTATTGTAATACAGTATGGGGTAATTCAAATGATAAAAACATAGCAAAACTGGCAAATCTTCAAAAAAGATCATTTGGACTAACATCAGTCAAGAGAGAAATCAAGGAAAATTTAGCTGTTAAGTTAAAAATATTACCTATTAAAAGACTGAATCCATTTGAGAAAAGCCAAATTAATGTACAGGCTATCCAATAATAGTGCTCATGAATATTTGCAATCACTATTCAAGTATATCCTACCTGTCAATACTTCCACCTGCAATCCATGTCTACCAAACAGTATAAAATTACCAAACCAAATAAGAAATCATTTAAAAAAGTTTCCAATACTCTTGAACTTTGCTCTGGAATATTATTCCAGTTGAGATTAGAAATGCCCACTCTTTTTCCTTCTTCCAAACCCAATTGGCTTCAGAGATGCAGCTAAATTAAATTCCTTTGTATGAGGGCCTCAAGGTTGTTCAGTTCTTAGTTAATTTTATTACCCTCTTTAGATAAAGTCAGTATTAATATTATTATTATCATAAAAATTTTGAAAACAGTAATGAGATCATCACTGGTAAAAATGTTTTCTTAAAAAATAATATGCCATATTTTATGAGATTGGTTGATTAACTTATCGTGTGGTAAATATGGCAAATTTTCAATGAATATTTGACATGCATGTGCAAAATATCATGAACAATGCCAAATGCAACCTGCAGCAGGCGACACATGACATATAATATTATTCAACCATATTTTATCAATATTATTCAACTCATAACATAATAATGTTATTCAACTCGGTGAAAAAAGATTTACTTCCTAATGAACAAGTATTTTAAATGAACTTACATTAGGCTCTGTCATTCCAAAGCATGACCTTATCTTGCCTTCCAACAAGGGGTGTAACCACTCTTTCTTCTGCTGTTCTGTCCCAAACCTCAATAAGGTCTCCATGTTTCCTGTATCAGGGGCTGCACAATTGAACACCTAAATGCAGGTTAAACATATATATATATATATATATATATATATATATATATATATATATATATATATATATATATATATATATATATATATATATATATATATATTTTTTTATATACTTTAAATTTCTTTCTTTCTTGATCTATTACTAAAATTTTGTGAGAAACTTTGTGTAAATATACATGTAAATTTAACATTTCTACATTATATTATATGAAACATTTGTAGTTGTTCACAAATGGCTATGATATTAAAACTTACACTAAAATAATTAAAAAAATTTAAAACAAATTAAAAGTAAAATATAATATAAAAATATATACCATTAATGACAAATTTTATGTATTAAGTAAAAATAAAAAAGGGTGATACAAATTTTATGTATTAAGCTAAAATAAAAATGGTGGTACAATATGACAAGCACAATGACTTCTTTTGCAAGCAAAACTCCACAGCTTAAAGATTATTGAGAAGAATCATCATGTCTTTTAATCTGATGCAAATTTCTTTACATCATGTGTCCCTGACATGGACTGTATGGCCATTTTCAGTAACTGACACACTCTTATGCTGTGGAAATGCACAATGGGGCATACATTCAATTATATATTGAAGAGAAAATTTGCAGCCTAATATACATAAATACTTGAAGGCCACAATTGTTTCTTGCAAGATGTAGAAACAGTGAAATGTTTGACCATTCTTTTCTCCAATGACCCCAACCAGAATTAATAAAACAAATTTGTTGTAGTGCAATTAAACATTCATATAACTGGCCCAATGTTTGTACATAAAACAAAAAAGAAAAATCTTAATTATGAGGTGGATTTTCATACTGAACTTAAGTAAGTCAATATTACATGCATCCTCCATGTTGGACTTAAGCAGGACAATTATTACAGTTGTTGTCCCAGATACAAACTTGATAATGTTAGAATATGAAAAGTTCAGTAAATACCCTTGGTGACATTGAATATCGACCCATTTCTTCACAGATGAAGGCGTATTCAACATTTGTCAGGCCAGCACCATACCTTCCTTCTGGATCTGATTCTCTTGGTAAAAACAAATTCCATAACCCTAAAGACTTAGCTTTTTCCTGAAAATTGACAAGAAATACAACGCTTTTGAAATTTACATAGCTGTGATACCTAGTTTACTGGCTAAGTGCAGTTTTAAAAAAATACAATATCAAAGATGTTTTCAACTTACAACCTCAATTTTACATGATCAAGATAATTTTATACAAAGAAAGTTATGTAATATCTTCCTTTTAAGTGGTAACCAGCAGGAAATTCTAGATTGTCACTGAACACAAATTACCCCCTGCAAAAGAAATACTGGACAGCACAAAACCTAACTCTGGTCCAATCTCATCAATAATCTTACATACTAACACACATCTTGAAAATTCAATTAACCTCTCTATTGATATGCATATTCTAATGTACTAAATAATGAAGAATACTTGTAAAAAAACTAGGTAATTAAAAATTTGTTCTACCAATGTGCAAGACTAATATTAACATAACTGAACCATAAATATCACATGCATCTAAGTTAAATTATATACCATGCAATTGCAACCTGAAATCTATTTGTCTTCAATTTCTATCTTTATCCCTTTAAAAGCTAAAAATGCAACTTTTCTTCAAGGGTCTATATTGCCAAGATTCTGTCGTCTATATCCTCTTAAAATGTAGAGTGCAGAACTACAGCCTTTTGTATTCCCTAAACTATGTTTTAAAGCTGCTTTCTCTTGCAAAACATAGCAAAAACAATATAGTGTCACAACATGATTCTGTGGATCTCCCAATGAATAGTGGTGAAAATATTTAGGATAAAGGTACACTGAGTCAAATATAAAGCTACTTTACAGCCAAATATACCAGTACACCAGTCAAAAACAAAGTTACACCATAGTCAAATAAAAGATGAGGGAACTAATATGTAATGTTAGATAAATATAATAATTAAATAAGGTGGGTTTATTGTTTTCCAGTATATTATTTGTCATGCATTAAGTTCATAAAGAGAACATAAATCAGACATGAAAGTCAATATGAGAACACTTGCTGAGTATTATCTTTTGGTTAAAAAATATCAAAAGAGAAAATATTAGCACACAAAATATGCTATTCTGTGCAAAAATGGAACTCAGGTGTGAAAGCAAGAGTAGGTGCAAAATTGTGTGAATCTTGTGAAATTGTGTGCAAAATCAAAATATGTATGACTATATCACTATTTTCGTGCCTGCATCAGAATAATAATTCTATACCATCTTAAATGACTTTTTCATTTTACTTTGACTAAAGCTTGATATTGTACAAACACAGCAAACTGCATTTATCTTACTCTAGATTAAATAAGAAAAATAAGTTATGACATAAATGACAGCTTGGAAATTAAAAAAAGGATATAAATCAGGAATGGAAAATGAACACAATGATACCACACTATTAGTTTTATGTATATCAAACTTAAGCACCGCCTCAGATTTGATACCATGTCTGTAAGGAGTTACAATTCTTTGTATCTTGTTTAGTTTTTGGTTATTTTCTTCCTTTTCTTCTTTCCTTACATAGCTAACTTCACATAATTTTAAATATTGGATAAACCTATAAAGATTTAATGTGTTCAAGCATACCATCCATTATAGCCTTATATCAATCAAGGCTATAACACTTTTTATTTGCCAATGATAGACCTGCTGAGATTTATCATGCACATGCCGTTTAACTTTTGATCATGGTTAGACAATGAGTTATTTCATTATTTATTTTTCTGTTGCTGATATGGGTTTAATGCAATTGATCAGCACATGATAGGCTATATATGGTGGGCAATATATATATGGTTGAGGAAGCAACCAGACCAGGAAAACCCCAGTAAAAGCCCCTGTTCCAATGGGAAACTACTGGAAAGCTTTCTCACATACACATGCTGGTGAAATGTCAATGATCTGTAAAGGCAAGTGCCTTAGAGAACTCTTTTTGTTATGTAGTATAATTGCTGAAACTCATTGTACCTTCTTGTCAAAAAGCTCTTTCATGTTACACTGTTCTGTCATGTCCCACAGTGCTTTCATGTTACACTGTTCTTTCAAGTTAAAGTGATCTTCAAAGAAGGTGCTAAAAGCTGGTAAAAGTAGCTGTCTAAAACACAAAGTCAAATCAAGACATGCTAAGAAACATCTTACTGTATTCTTAGTTTTTAATTTTTGGACTAAGAAGATTCTATAACGTGGTGTTTTAATTACCTGTAGCTCTTTCAAGGGAGGAAACTCTTGCCATTTCTTCTTGGACACACTGTGCTTAATAAACTCAGTCTCTAATGGCACAATAAAGGTTCTAATAAAGTCCTTGACCTTGGCATGAAGGTCACGAGCATGGGATGGCAATGCCTCCACACTGACTGCCATCTCTCCTAAAGTAACAGAAAAAATATAAGAAAACATAAAGATATAAGTTTAATAGTAAAATTACAAGATTTATATAAAAAGGTATTTCGAAAATTTAAACATTTTCAAGCTAAATAAACTTTAGCCTGTAGTGCTCAAACTGTGATATAATAAAGAACATAGAGCGTATATTCTTGGGTCACTTGAAAACATTATAACTTCAAGTATTACAACTGTACTAGGCTGCACTTACATGATGTACTACTCAATTAAACAGTAACACTGAAATATTTGATGCAATAATGCAACATTAGATTCAAATGATTTCAATAATTATATGCTACAGCAGAGATGCTTCTGAGTTCAGAAGAGTTTATCATTTTGTGCAGGCCAAGAACAATTACCAGATTTTAATTACTACAAACAGCAACCTCTGGAAAATGGATGCCCAAGATTCAATCATAAAATTCTTGGGGTTTGGTTAATAGCATACACACACATAATATATATATATATATATATATATATATATATATATATATATATATATATATATCTATATCTATATATATATATATATATATATATATATATATATATACTCTAACTCCTTTGCTATAATGATAAAACTTTTATAACTGGAAAAATTAATCAGACTAATACTCATCACAACTAAATTTAATCAGTCTAATACCTATCATAACTAACCGCTCCGGTGGCCTAGTGGTTAGAGCATCCGCCATGAATGCAGGAGGTCATGGGTTTGATCCCCGATCGAATCATACCAAAGACTTACAAAAATGGTACCAACAACTACCTTGCTTGATACTCAGCATTAAAAGGTTAGTATTAGGACTGGTCGGCCAGGTGTCAGGATAATGTGATTGGGTAGGACATCATCTTACATGTCTGCGGCATAATGCCCCAGTGCTAGACATCACTATAGACTGCCACACTGCATACATCATAGTGATATGACTGAAAAATTGTTAAAGCTACATTAAAAATCATAATCACTCACTACCTGATTGACTTGAATACTTAGTCAGCACTACACGGCTGAATGAGTGCAATCTGACTGACATGAATACTTGATACTACTCTGATTACTTGACATGAACAGTACAGTTTTACTGACATGAACAGTCAGCACTGCATGGCTGAATATTCAGTACCACTTGGCTGACATAAATTACTTAGCACCATTGTGCTAACATGAATACTCAACAGTTTGACTGACAAGAATAGTTAGCACAATATGGCTGACTTGAATGCTCAGCACAATTTGACAGACATGAATATTAGGCACTACTTGGCTAGACTGAATACTCCTATAAATACTCATTGCAATTTGACAGACATGAATATTCAGCACTGTTTGACTGCCTTAAATACTCTGAATAACAAAAATAGTCTGCATAACATGGCTGACTTGAATACTTAGTACAATTTGAATTTCAACACTACATGGCTGACAAGAAAGCTCAGGACTACTTGGCTAACATGGATTACTTAACACCAAATCAATTAATACTCAGCACCACTTGGTTTACATGAATACTCAGCACCACTTGACTTACATGAATATCCTGCACCACTTGGCTTACTTGAATACTCAGCACCACTTGGCTTACATGAAAACTCAACACCACTTGACTTACATGAATACTCAGCACCACTTGGCTTACATGAATACTCAGCACCACTTGGCTTACATGAATACTCAGCACCACTTGTCCTACATGATATTCAGTACCAATTGGCTTACATGAATATTCAGCACCACTTGGCTTACATGAATATGCAACACCACTTGGCTTACATGAATACAAAGAATCACTTAAATGACCTGAATGCTCAGTATTACTAGGCAGACTTGAATATTCAGCACCATCTGACTCACATTAATACTCAGCACCATCTGGCTGACTTTAATACTTTGCACCACTTGATAGGCATGAATGTTCAGCACTACTCTACTGACTTGAATACTTAGTACTAACTGACTTAAGTTATTATAAACCAACACTGGACTCATATGAATACTCAGCACCACTTGACTCATATCAGTACTCAGCATCACTTTGCTGCCTTGAATACTCCTCACCACTTATTTGACCAGAATACTCAGCAGTACTTGGCTGCCTTGAATACTTACCACAGCCTGATGGACTGCATTACTCGGTATACATTTGACTGGCTGGAATACTCAGCACTACTTGATTGGCTGTTATTATCATCACTACTTCAGAGACTTTAACACTCAGCACTACAGGACTGACATGAATGTTTAGCTCTAATTGACTCCCTCAAACTCTTAGCTCTGCCAGACTGACTTAATTACTCAGCACTATCTGCCTGACTTAAGCACCTATGTACAGCAATCCTAAAAAATCTTTAAACAACCAAAACTAGAAGAACAATTTCTTCCATCATCATTTTGAGTTTTTTTAGTTCCAGTTTATTTTAACACAATTTCTATAAAATTGAGTTATCTTTTTAAATTATCAAACCTTTTATGTTCCTGAGAATATCAAAATTTACAACTAGTGCCCTACCTATGTTTGTTATAGACATTGTAATTGTGGGTGAAGAAGAAGCAGACTGTCTATTCGTTTTTGATGTTTTCATTATTTCCTGTTGTGTATTTGAGTTCAGTTTGCTTTTAGAAGCTATTTCCCAAGCTGTATTTGCCATCTTCTCAGCATTGGCTCCAATTTTCTCGGAATTTTCAGACTTTCCTTGACCTGATGAAAAGAATCATATTTTGATAGAATCATATTTTGATACACATTAATACATGTTTGAAAACACACAGAAAGAGTATCAAATGTACTTCACCTGATGAAAATATCCATATTTTGATACACATTAATACATGTTTCAAAATATACAGAGAGAGTATCCAATGTACTTCACCTGATGAAAATATCCATATTTTGATACACATTAATACATGTTTCAAAACACACAGAAAGAGTATCCAATGTACTTCAAATCATAATTGTTCTTATCGTCATCCTAATTTCATAAATCAGCAAGTCTATTATATTACTGACATAATTATTTGCAATTATACAAATTTTATCACTTTATATAACAGATAGAAGAAAATGTTGATGAAAATAAGCTGTCTTGCAAATTTAAAAATGTTCTGAAAATTTTTAGTTTCGCCATATAATATATTATATGTAAGAAACAAAGTAAAAGAAAAGCAGATGGTGTCTATAAAAGGATAGAAAAGTACATGTAAGGTATATTAATATTAAGGTGTTTATTTTCAAGATCTCAATTCATTAGTTCTGTGAAGATGATACCTTTTTGATTAATTTGAAACACTTAGGTAACACATATATGATAAATAAAGAACATATGTTTGAAAACTATATCCACAACAGTCTGAAAACAGTCACAGTATAAGTTCCAAACTTATTCAGATTTTTGGTACAAGCTCCATTAAGGCTGAGAATGATGAAAGACAAGTGACCATAAAGTTTATCATAAATTATTTTTCTTGGTCATAACACTTGCTCATCCTTATAAATCTCAATGATTTAGACATTCATTTTTAATTTAATGTTAATATAGGCAATAATTATTTATTCCAATTCAGGTACATTTCTTTTAAGCAAAACAATAGGATAAAATGTATCACGTCTCCATGACATTACATGATGCCAGTCAGAACATGCAGGTCATCAAGCTTCCCTTCCTACTAGGCTTACAGCAGATCCTTATTTGTAAGGTATTTAAATTTGTTGTTAGTTGGAACCATAAAATACCCAAAAATGTTTGCCAATAACAATTATTAATTTAATATGACCTAAATTAAAAATCTCAAGCCAGCATTATAATTCAAAGATGTGTTTAAAAAAGTACAAAAACATAACCTTTTAAGTAAATTAAGAAAATTAAATTCTGCTACATTCCAAGTCCATGTCTCCCAACAACATTTCAGTTTTGTCATTCTGTTTAAATATACAATATGGAAAAAGGAAAAGAAACTCTACTGCGTACCTCTCCATGAATAGCACTAGGTGGCACCACTGTTAAGTTGAGCAATACATCAACTTGAGATGCTTGCGTAACAGGAAGGTTGGAGGTTGGGAAAGTATTTTCTGAGAAACTTAGTTTATTTCAAAATGTAAAAGGAGGAAGGCATGCTGGCTATCCATCTCCTACCATGGGCATCATTTGAGGGAAAAATGGCTTAAGAATAATAACTTGTTCACCCAAATTGAAAGAAGCACATCTAACATTCATATGATCCATGACAAATGTAACCAGCTAAGAAGAAAATCATTAAACTATTCTTGGCTACAACACAAAAGTTGTGTTATACCAAAGAACCATCTGATATGAACTAGTTATAATTCAGGTCTATTGAAAAGCATGTAACTAACTCCTGAACACCAATACTAAGGATTTCTGAGAGCATGTCTTCAATGGCAAATAGTTTCAGTGACATTCTGGATAAAGGCTTGAATAGATCTTAACTGATCCATGTCAAATCCAGTGAAAGATTTATTGCTGCATGGACTATTCTGTATGAAATATCTGGTCATTACTTGGTCCAGTTTTTGTTTATTAAAATTCTGGCAGTACATTACCCATTCTGGCCTAGAAAAAGATATTGTATAACTGTCCAATGTCAACCCTACCCTATCTTTAGAATGAGATTTTCTAGAATTGCATTCTTTAACATGTAAAATGATATAAGGGTCATACAATTTACAAGTGATCAGATGAAAAAGTATCTGTTCTTCCACAGAAAGGAAAATGTCATAAGATATGACCAACAACAACAGACTTGGAAAAAGTTAACAACTTTATTGCAAATATTCACATTATAACACAATAACAAATATATGCTTTTATATCTGACCAACATAACAACACAAAAATGGTTTACAACAGAGGGTATAATTGATGTGCATCAACATGCTAAGCTGCAATAAGCTGCAACGAGTGTTTACAGTCAGCTGAATGCAATCAAGTGTGTACAGTCAGCTGACTGTATACTAGTGTGTACAGTCAGCTGAATACAAACTACAGCCAGTAGAATGTAATCTAGTCTGTTCAGTCAGGTGAGTTCATAATATTGTGTACAGTCAGCTGAATGCAATCTAGTGTGTACAGTGAGTTGAATGCAATCTACTGTGTATAGTCAACTGAATGCAATCTAGTGTGTACAGTCAGCTGAATCCAATCTAGTGTGTACAGTCAGCTGAATGAAATCTAATTTGTACAGTCAACTGAATGCAATCTAGTGTGTACAGTCAGCTGAATGCAATCTAGTGTGCAGTCACCTGAATGCAATCTAGTGTGTACAGTCAGCTGAATGAAATCTAGTGTGTACAGTCAACTGAATGCAATCTAGTGTACAGTCAACTGAATGCAATCTAGTGTGTACAGTCACCTGAATGCAATCTAGTGTGTACAGTCAGCTGAATGCAATCTAGTGTGTACAGTCAGCTGAATGAAATCTAGTGTGTACAGTCAACTGAATGCAATCTAGTGTACAGTCAACTGAATGCAATCTAGTGTGTACAGTCACCTGAATGCATACTGGTGTGTACAGTCAGCTGAATGCATAAAGTATAATCATCAGTTGAATGCAGATCAGCACGTCCCATCTTTTGCTGAATGCCAATGTTGTTTTTGCTCTCTCAGTCAAATTCTAATATGACATCCTGGTATTTACAAAAAAAGTATATAGAAATTTGAAACTGACCCATAGTTGCTCTTTTGTAAATTCCTTGCAACACTGCAGCAAACTTGAAAAAAGTAAAAACAATATAGAAGTCCCAGTTGTGTATGGATGGTATGTTCATTCTTTGGCAGTAGTCCTCAAGTATTTCCTGTTCTGTTGGAATTCCCAGCTCTTGGAAGTTTATTCCCCTGAATGCTGTTATAAAAGAGAACCTGATGACAATGAGAATTTAGATACTATACTTGTTATCAATTACTATATAACAGTAGAAAATCAGTTTTTCAGCATTGTTTAAGTTATTCTTTTTGCCACTATCCCTAACTCCACCTTTAGAGATTTAGATAGGTCCCAACCCTTTGCAAAATCCTAGCTGCATATCAATAAAACAAAAGTGCACATCAAAAGACTGAGCTCTACAACATTTCATCAGTTTTATTCCTTTTGAATTTGAAGCAGGCTTTCTTTTGCAGTTATGAATACATGTACACACCAACAAATGCAAGAACAGAATTGCACATTCTCCATTTAGCATACAAGCATACAATAATGATAACTTTCATACTATTGTACAATCACAAAGATTATATGATCATGAGACTTTTCTTACAAGTGTACAATCCTCAATATTCTCTGGACATGAGATGATCCATACAAGTGTACAATCATCAATATTCTCTGGACATGAGATGATTCATACAAGTGTACAATCCTCAATATTGTCTGGACATGAGATGATCCATACAAGTGTACAATCATCAATATTCTCTGGACATGAGATGATCCATACAAGTGTACAATCATCAATATTCTCTGGACATGAGATGATTCATACAAGTGTACAATCATCAATATTCTCTGGACATGAGATGATTCATACAAGTGTACAATCATCAATATTCTCTGGACATGAGATGATCCATACAAGTGTACAATCATCAATATTCTCTGGACATGAGATGATCCATACAAGTGTACAATCATCAATATTCTCTGGACATGAGATGATCCATACAAGTATACAATCATCAATATTCTCTGGACATGAGATGATTCATACAAGTGTACAATCATCAATATTCTCTGGACATGAGATGATTCATACAAGTGTACAATCATCAATATTCTCTGGACATGAGATGATCCATACAAGTGTACAATCATCAATATTCTCTGGACATGAGATGATCCATACAAGTGTACAATCATCAATATTCTCTGGACATGAGATGAGTCTTACAAGTGTACAATCATCAATATTCTCTGGACATGAGATGATCCATACAAGTGTACAATCATCAATATTCTCTGGACATGAGATGATTCTTACAAGTGTACAATCATCAATATTCTCTGGACATGGGATGATCCATACAAGTGTACAATCATCAATATTCTCTGGACATGGGATGATCCATACAAGTGTACAATCATCAATATTCTCTGGACATGAGATGATCCATACAAGTGTGCAATCTTCACAATTATCAGTGCATGGGAACTATGAAAAAAAGCATACAATCTGTGGATTCTCCTGGCATTTCATTGTAACCCATATGCACCAAAAGATTCAAGCCTGCATTCATTGTAAGTCAAATTTAAGCGAGGTAACAATTTGATCACTTATATATTTCAAAAAATATTTCTTCATAGTCACTGCCCTGGGAAAAACAATCAGAATTTTTATATAATGTATGAAATGAATATTTGTATATATAGTTATAGAATTACTTATTACCTTGTCATGACCATGATGTTAAGGCAAAGGACATAACTATGTTATGTAACACAGCATCAAGCCATGATACCTACCTGGTCAAAGTTTTATCAAAATGCATCTTACTGTTGCAAATTTATTTGTGCAACATGCATTTTAAGAGAAAAGTTTCAATAATTAAGTTTAAGTAATATTTTATGTTATATTAGTCCATTATATCTGTTTCTAAATACAAAAATATAAAAAGGAGGTAAAAATTGTGGGTCAGAATTGCAGATAAATGCTTTTAAATCAGCCACCATATTGACTTCACCCTAAAACAAGGGTATATAAATATTAGACAACCATCATATAACAAGATGAAAGGAATTGTTTTCAGTTGTATATGTGCTTTTTATAGCTCTTTTTTTTCTTCTCAAAAACATTTATAATTCAATAATTTCAAAATAATTAAAAAAATACTGGACTTTGTCTTTGTTAAATAATGTCAAATTAGAATTATGCTTTGAGCTATGTCCCTTAAAATAACTTTTCTGGCTTTTCCAAATCTAAAAGGCTAATAGACAAAAATGCAAAATGAGCCTAATTCTAATAAGTAAGAATTAACTTATGTAACTGAATCAAAGACAGAAGGAAAATCAGAAACACTATTTTAAATAACAGAAACACAGTATGCATGACATGTTGAAAACACCCAAAAATATCCACAATTTAACAATGATTTTTTACATTAATTTATTGGGGCAAGTAAATTATGGCCTTCCAAAGGAATATGTTTTATGATGATCTAGGTAAAGGTAATAACTGCCATTTAAAGACAGGCATAATCAAGTTATAAAAAATGATACCCATTACTGAAATAGTCAGTCCTGAAAGCTTACAGGACCTGTATGACTTGTATTTTACATGCATTATAAAATGAATTAACCTCAAAATGACCCATCTACTGACATACAGACTCTCAGACAAATGTTCTTACACACACACACACACACACACACACACACACACACACACACACACACACACACACACAATCAAATATATGCTAGATGACCCATCTAAAGGAAATATAAATGATTCCATAGACTTTGTGGTTGATCCAAGTTAAGTAAAAAGTAAAGTAATAACGTTTACACGTAACTTACAAGACCAATTTGTAATTCCAGGGGCAACATGGTGGTTCATGCACAGAATGGCCAGGTCAGTCAATGGGTCGCCAAGGGTTGACAATTCCCAGTCCAATACACCTATCACTTCTGGCCTCTCAGGGTGAAAAATTACATTGACAAGCCTGCAAGGGAATTAGTGAACTTTATATTCACTTGTGTCTGAGACGATCATATTTCTGCAAGCAATATCCTTTGAGCTAATTATATATTTGCAAAACGTCATTGTCTGACTTGTTACAATGTGTCTGATATGTTACAATGTGCATATCTGATGCATTACAATATGTTTGATATGTTACAATGTGAGTGTCTGATATGTTACATTGTGCATGTCTGATGTATTACAATATGTTTGATATGTTACAATATGAGTGTCTGATATGTTACAATGTGCATGTCTGATGTATTACAATATGTTTGATATGTTACAATGTGAGTGTCTGATATGTTACAATGTGCATGTCTGATGTATTACAATATGTTTGATATGTTACAATGTGAGTGTCTGATATGTTAAAATGTGTGTGTATGAAATGTTAATATGTGAGCATCTGAACTATTACAATGTGTCTTTTTATGCTACAATGTTAGTGTCTGATATGTCACAATGTGTCTGATATGTTACAATTTGTCTGATGTGTTACAATGTGAGTATCTGGTATGTTATAACATGTGTGTTTGGTATGTTACAATGTGAGAGATATGTTGCAATGTGAGTGTCCAATATGTTACCATTGGAGTGTCTGATATGTTACAATATGTCTTATGAGTTACAATGTAAGTGGCTTTTATGTTACAATGTATGTGTTTGATATGTCACAGCATGAGTGTCCAATATGTTTATATTGGAGTGTCTGATATGCAAGTTTCTGATATTTTACAATATGAGTGTCTGATGTGTTACAGTGTGTCTGGTATGTTACAAGGTTTGTGTCTGATATGTTAAAATGTGAGTGTCCAATGTTACATTGGAGAATGATATGTGAGTTTCTGATATATTATAATATGAGTGTCTTACATGTTATAATGTGAATGCCTGGTATCTTATAATGTGAGCATCAGACTTGTTGTAATATTCATGACATGGTTGTAATATTCATGACATGTTACAGTGTGAGTGTTTGATACTTTACATGTGAGTGTCTGATATGCTACAGTATGAGTGTCTGATATGATACAGTATAGCTGATTAATACAAGCATTGAAAAAATGCATTTTGTCCACATGATTTTGTGTCTGAAAAGTGATAATAACAGGCAAAGTCCGTGCAATAGATAGGCCGTATGCCTTGCATTGCAAATCCTGAGTAGAATTTCAAGTCAAACTATATCTGTTTTAGTGCATGTCAATCCCTACTGGGTGGTTTTCTCAATGTTTTTGGCCACACTGTCATAAAATTTTATTTAGTTCAAATTCTTACACCACAATCTTCTGATGCATCAAATGGCCATGTATATTTTGAGTAAAATTTAATTAGAAAGACCTGGCTTCACTCATCCAATGACAGTAGCCAATGAGATTGCACTGATTCCTCAGTATAATGTTATTTATAGAAATCATGAAATTTGAAGTGTCCTTTTACTGAGGTAGGTTTAGTTTGAAAACCAAATTCGTCCCATAAATAGGATCCATTCCATTACCTGCAATATACTGACATGCTTTATAATGAGGGGTCAACATGCTTTTTGGACCTTTGATATCACAATGAACAAACTTGTAAATTTAGAATAAATTGTGAGCCAGGAATTAGTTGTGATGACAGGTAATTAAGGATATGCAGTATTAACTAATTTTTTATTATTCATGATTTTGCATCATTGTGTTCCAGGTACTGCAAAATATAGATTAATGGCATTCATTTTATATTTTAAAATGACATAATGAAATGGATCTGTATGATAAATATGATTTTATGATTATACAACTTTTTTGGAACTGCTTTCTTTATCCATGTAGGTAATATATATTTGTCTTTATGATTATTTTTGCACTTCCTTAATTTAATTTTTCATCTTTTCCTCCTTCTCTTTCTATCTCTTTTCTTTTCCTCTCTCTATCTTCATTAAAATGAACAGATCACACAATGTTCTGACTGTTGACACTTTAGTATACTTTTATGTAGTCATTAGATGTGATGTGATGTGATGTGATTATGATTTTTAACGTAGCTTTAACAATTTTTTAGTCATATCGCTATGATGTCTGCAGTGTGGCAGTTTATAGTGATATCTAGTATTGGGGCATCATGCCTCAGACACCCAGTCACATTATCCTGACACTAGGCCAACCAGTCCTAACACTAACCTGTTAATGCTGAGCATCAAGCAAGGCAGCTGTTAGTACAATTTTTGTAAGTCTTTGGTATGACTCGACTGGGGATAAAACCCAATACCTCCCACATCCGAAGCAGATGCTCTAACCACTAGGCCAGCGGAGTGGCTGTAGTTATTGAAAAAGGCAAAATTGAAAACTGCGTATAAATGAAAGTAGGCTTCTTGATTCATTGACCTTAAATTGGGGCCCCGAGTGGCGGAGTGGTCTAAAGCGCTGTCTGTTACCGATAACTGCCATCTCACCTCTGTCTGCGTGGGTTTGAGTCTAGGATTCGACGAATGTGGATATGTGAGAAAGCTTGCCAGTAGCTTCTCATGGATCAGTGGTTCTTTCCGGTGATTTCCCGGTTTCTTCCTCCACCATTAATACTGGCCGCCATGAATAATCTATCATATGCTGAAAAATGGCGTTAAGCCCAACAACAACAAGAACAACATGACTTTAAATCTATATAATTAGTTTTCCACATGAACTGTGCAAGTTTTCATTGACTGAAATAACATGACCTGCTGCTATTGCTTCATCATCTGTGCTACCCATACAACATCATATACTGTTATATATATCATCTGTGCTACCCATACAACATCATATACTGTTATACATATCATCTGTGCTATCAATACAACATCATATAATGTTATATATATCATTTGTGCTACCCATACAACATCATATACTGTTATACATATCATCTGTGCTACCCATACAACATCATATACTGTTATATATATCATCTGTGCTACCCATACAACATCATATACTGTTATATATATCATCTGTGCTACCCATACAACATCATATACTGTTATATATATATATCATCTGTGCTACCCATACAACATCATATACTGTTATATATATCATCTGTGCTACCCATACAACATCATATACTGTTATATATATCATCTGTGCTACCCATACAACATCATATACTGTTATACATATCATCTGTGCTACCCATACAACATCATATACTGTTATATATATCATCTGTGCTACCCATACAACATCATATACTGTTACACTCAGTGAAAAATAGCACACAAGTTTAAGTATAACTCTTCATTAAATACAGTAATAAAATTGTTTAAGTAGCAATTTTAACTTTTATGACAGTCATAATAATGCAGAAAATGAGGAGGAAATTGGGGATTGAGAACTGATTGCAAACTGAAATTAAGCGAAAATTTAAATATGAATGCAACATCTGTTACTGAACAAGACTCCAAGGCCAGACAATTAATGTTTGAACATACAAATGAATGAAAAGAAATGAAACAATTCTTATAGGTAATCTGATAATCATTAAAAAAAAATTTAAGGACATTAGGCTCTAAAATCTGTTGGAAATGTTGTCTCTGTGATGTTTGAATAGTAACTCCTCAACAATGTTGACTGTAGCAGTCAGTTCAAGAAATGTGTTATCAAGGATACAAATTATGTCAAATTATGTGTATGAATTTGACAAAATATACAACTTGAAGCACTATTTGTATCAGGGCTGTTACATAAAAACATACATGGGACCCAGAAATGGCACTTCTAAGTGGAGTACTCATGCAATAGATGCACGTAATGTGCTGACAGATCCGAGTCTATGCTGTTCATTAGGAGTAATTCGACCCTGATCTGCCAATGCATTACACAATGACAAATTAGGGTGTAAATTGTCTGCTCATTAGGAGTAATTTGACTCTGATATGCCAATGCATTACACAATGACAAATTAGGGAGTAAATTGTCTGCTGATTAGGAGTAAATAGACCCTGATCTGCCAATGCATTACACAATGACAAATTAGGGAGTATATTATCTGCTCATTAGGAGTAATTCAACCCTGATATGCCAATGCATTACACAATGACAAATTAGGGAGTATATTATCTGCTCATTAGGAGTAATTCAACCCTGATATGCCAATGCATTACACAATGACAAATTAGGGTGTAAATTGTCTTCAGATCGAACATACTTATAGAGAAGTATAAATGGTATGCTTTTATAAAAAAATCAGTAAAAGGTACACACATCTCTAGGTGCACTTATTAACAGACATATGCACAATAATGCAATTTATGTTATTTTTATTTTTGTTTATTGATTTTATTTTTGTTTAACTTGTGTATGAATAATAAAGAAAGATACCAATGAGAAAAGGTTTGAATCAAAATTAGCTTCATTAGCAAATATTAATCACAAATTACAAACAGAACAATCATTAGCAGAGTCAATTTTATTAATTGGACATTATTGTCATGAGTGCCCGTGTACTATGTGCTTTCTTTTTGCAAAACAAATGTGCCAAAACCCATTTGCGTTTCGTTCCTTTCTTTAGATTTATTTGGAAGCATGAACTCATATCCAGATCTTGAAGGTTTAATAAGTCTAGTTATATTCAAAATTAAATGTATCAAGTTAAACACTGGAGTAAAATAACTATACCAGTCTTTTAATATTCTCAATACAAGGTATCAAGTTTTAAATGAAAGGAAAATAACTGTACCAGTCTGGTAATATTACCAATAAGGTATATCAAGTCATACACTTGTATAAAGTAACCATTCCAGATATGTAACATTCTCAAAAATCAACTGTATCAGTTCCTTAATATATCTAATAAAAGTCATCAAATCATATGACAGTAAAATACCTACCAGTCTTTAAATATTTAGAATAAAATGTACCAAATCATAAGGCAGAGTAAAAAAAATTGTACCAGTCTTTAAATGCTCCAAATTAAAGAAAAAATGTCATATTGCATAAAATAACTGTACCAGTCTTGTGATGTGCCCAAGAAATAGGACCCTTTTTGTCATGTGTGTATGATTTAATAAGAAAAACAAATACAACTTGTGCTTAAATAGCACTGAAAAAAACCAACAAAAGTGCCTGCAGGTCTACAAGATTTGACCTCCAGTAACGTTCAGAATGGGTACCTATAGTCTCCATGCACAACAGCAATTTTTTCCTCCTGAGGAAAGTGTTTAGGGATCCAGTCCATCAGTCTTGTCATACTGGGAATCTCATGTGTCTTGCTGGCCTCATACTGCATGGCCCATCTCTGAAAATTTCTCTTGACATAATCACCTATTAAGAATATAAGGAAAGCATAATACTTGAAACATTCATCAGCTGAGTTAGAAAACTTTGGTCGTTTACCAAATATGGTTAATTGTTTCAAACATTCAATTTTATCATAAATTTGCATCGTTCTCACAAACAAGATGAACTTTTTCACATGGACATTCAGTATTAGAGAATAAGATTGTGATAGTTTAACAATTAGCAGGATCATTAGGAACACTAAGCAAAATTAAAGGAATGGTAACCTTTTGAAAAAAAACACAGTATCCAAGAGAAAAATACATATTGGACAATGAATGGATTTACAAATAAATGTAGTTTATGATGGACATATACTTAACACTGCAGTCTCCTTGTAAGTACATGTAGTTCATGTTTGGCATGTACATAACACAGCAGTTTCATCACATGTACATGTAGTTCATGATGGACAGAGGCAGCAGTCTCATTACAAATACAGGTACCGTATTTCATGTAATTTTTCATACATAAAAAAATGTATTAATTTCAGAGTACACAAAATTATATGTAAAATAAATAATTATCATTTGGCTGTAATAACCGTAGATGAAAAATAAAGGAGTCATACCTGAACAAGTTCTATGGAACACACGCTACTCAACAACCAATAGGTACAAACATACAAAGTAAATGTATAATTTCTGCTTTATTTTGCTCTCAACTCATGAATTACAATAAAAATTAGAGTATTCAAAAAGATTTTTGTTGTTAATAGTGAACTAGAGAGAGAGCGAGAGAGAGAGACAGAGAGGAGAGAGAGAATTATGTTTCAGTGTGCAAGTTCGTTTGCATTTAGAGTATATGTAGCTGTTATGTTGTGTGATGTTGGCAAAATGATCATGATGGTTTGAACACTAGTTATGGGCATTATTTATTGGTAAATTGTATACAACGACATGAGTCTACGTTGTCAAAAAATTAGATGCAACTTGTATTTTTACAGAAAAAATAATCAAATTGCAATTAAAAATAACTTGAAATCACATTTTAGTTAATGCATGTGAGCATGCACATGTGTGTGAGTATGTGCATGTGTGTGTGTGAGTGTATGTGTATGTGTGTGAGTGTATGTGCATGTGTGTGTGTGAGTATATGTGCATGTATGTGCATGTGTATGTGTGTGTGAGTGTATGTGCATGTGTGCAAAAGAGAAAGAGATGAAACAAAATTTTGTCAGTGTATTTATTCAGGGTGGTTTTTGTTTGTAGCATTTGCTAAGAGAAAAAGAGATTGTAGATTCAGTTACCTGATGAGTGGGAAAATCAGATAAAATATAACAATTTCTGCCTAAGTACAGGAAGTGTACATGCACCTTTAAATAAATTGTATTATTGGAAATGGAGAGGTCATTATACTTGCAAAGAATAGCATAGACAGCATGTGAAATGGTCATTCTTGGAATTAAACAAAATGGAGTCGATATGGATGTAACTATATATGTGAATATTTAAACCCTGATGGAGCATGGTATGTATTTTCATAGTTTACATTTATTAATGTTTTCTCTCTTTGACTAAGCTAAATGGGAGCAATAAGGTTAAAAAACCCCACACAAATCAAAACAAAAGCACATGAAGAACTGAAAGCTCTGTCTCATATTAGACAATATTTTATTTTGATCACAAGGTGCAAGAAAAATGTGATGGAATACATATGCATCCCTTTTTTCTGTATCACCCCTCCCCAAAAAAATATGGAAAAATCATTTTAGCATTAGTGATGCAATTTCTTTATTGCTGGTAATCCGAAATAGCATAAAGTGATAATTTAAATATTTATGAAATCTGAAGTTATTATAGTTAAATTCCACAGAGCATCATGAATTTTATCCTAGCTGTAACTCAACAAATTTTTAGGTCAATATCATTATATGTAACTAAAAGTACATAATACATTTCAAATACTTCATTTAAATCAAATCAAGTACTTTTAGTTACATTTCATGATCCTAACCATAAAGGTTACTGAGTTACAGATAGGATACTAGAGTGTGTTATAGCAGGGTCATACTACACTGGAGTGTGTTACAGTGGGATCACATTACAGTGGCCCGTGTTATAGCAGGGTTGCAATATATTCCCTCTTCTCTAACTACAACAATATCAATAACCCACCTTTCTTGCCATAGTTATCCAGCTGAGCCTGATGTATGTTGACAGAGTGAATCTGGCAAAGGACTCTGATTAGATCCATGTAAATTCTGTGACGCTCTTGTGGTAAAACATCTGGAAGAAAGCCATCTGTGAAGACTCGTCCAGGCAGATACTCCATAATGTAAAATGGGGTTCCTAGCAGACTAAAGGAATAACAAAAATTCAAAATCACATCATTCAAAACAAAAACAATTAACCTAACTCATATAGCATTAATCCATTCCCTAGCCTCTTCTATTCAGTGTTGACAGTCAAAATATAACACAGCACCCACCCACCCACCCCAAAAAGTCTAAAATGAAAATTATATTAATGTGTAAATAATTTGCAATAATTATAATGTAAACTCTGAAAACTTGACTAGACTTTATTCACACCAACACTTTGTAAACATTATATATAAGCACAAAATCGGTTTTCTTTTCTAAGCCATGCATCCTTTACTTTCAGAATTTCTTTTAATCTTTTACAGAAATGAAGACTGACAGAAAGTTATGTGTCATGGATAATACAGTAAAAACCTGTCTTGTAAGACCTCAACTTTGGTCAAGAAATGGTACTTCAAGACAGACAATCTCCTAAAAGAGTTCATTATATAACATTAAATCCATTTTGTTTTTTGCGGCTCCAATGTGGGGTTCCATACTAATTTTTGTGAATTTCATCTTTGATAATAACCATAAATTAATAAAACTGACAAAAAGGATTATATATCTGGAAATGTTCATGAACTTAACCACCAACAAATGAGTCATTCTTTGGCAAAATAAAAAATGAATATAACCACAAAAATAAAAAAAATCACAGTTATTGATTTGTACTTCAAGAATTTTGTCCAAAATGACAGTTGGTCACCTAAAAGAGTGGTCCTTCAAGTCAGGCTTTCTATACTGTACCATAGTTCTTCCATTATAAGTCCATTCCCCATCTTTACAATAAGTAGGCAAGTTATGAATAAACCATATCTGATAACAACCTTCCCTACCTCCTTCCCGACTTTACCAAACATAATTACAAGGAAGACCCCTGAACTTATTCATGCTAAAATGGTTTGATTTGGTTTCATGGTTTTAACAGCACTTTGCACAAAATACTGTACAACCTGTCTTGAAAGACCACTGCTATGTGAGGCCACCTGTCTTGAGAGACTACATTCTCAATGCACAAATTTATTGATTATATTGCATTGAGACCTGTTATTATAGACCACCTGTCTTGAGAGACCATATTTTTTGGGCAAAAGAGGCAGTCTTTGAAGACAGGTTCTACAGTTACTATATCATGCCAAGGAAACTGGAGCTAAATGCCCTTTCCAAAGACAAAACAAGGTGGCTGACCCTAAGTTGGCTAAGGCAGGTATCCAACCAAATCAAGTCCAACACTCTATCAATTCAACCAAATCAAGTCCAACACTCTATCAATTCAACCAAATCAAGTCCAACACTCTATCAATTCATCTACAATGTCTAATATGGAATAAATACTATATATTATAAATAACGATGTTCTTGAAGAAACCATGGTCAATACTGAAATGCTGGGCAAAGTATTTGCTTCACAAAGATTTCCTGCGTTCATAAGGTTCTCTGCTACAAGTGTTCCTTTATATTTGTGACTGTACAACATTTTATCCATGAAGTCTTTTTACCTTGGATCATCACAAAGGCCATACATTCTTGGGACTGGAACACCAAACTGACCCACAGCATTCATTATGCGGTATTCCCTCTCCACTGCATGGGCTGATGGTAACAGTCTTCCTGGCTAAACAAGTCAGTGTATAATTCAATTTGTGGATTTACTGTGGTCTTTTAGGGGACATAACATATACCACATTTCAAGTATAAATGTGCCCCAATACAAATTTATTATTTTTTTAAAAGGAAAATATTTCAAAGTCATGCAAAATCATATTTCACAAATCACTGCTGAACATTCTTCATCTTACTGGTCAACTGTTTCCACTAAATGATGGATCCAGATGGTAAACCATTTTCACAATCACCCAAGAAAGATACCCAGCAAGTATTGAATGTGTGGAATGTGTGCAAAATTGATATACAAATTTTCTTTTGTTTGGTGTGCTAATGGTGGCTATAAGGTCTCTTTGTTTGGTGTGTTATTTGTAAATGTAAGGGCTTCTTTGTTTGGTGTGCTATAGGTTAATGTAAGGTGTCTTTTCATTGGTGTGCTTTTGTGAATATAAGGTCACTTTTCATTGGTGTACTATTAGTGAATATAAGGTCTCTTTTCATTGGTGTGTTATTTGTAAATATAAGGTCTCTTTTCATTGGTGTGTTATTTGTAAATATAAGGTCTCTTTTCATTGGTTTGCTATTGGTGAAAGTATGGTTTCTTTTATTTGGTGTGCTGTCTGTAAATGTAAGGTTCTTTATTGGTTTGCTATTGGTAAATGTAAGGTTTCTTTTCGTTAGTGTGTATATTGGTGAATGCAAGGTATCTTTTGTTTGTATGCTATTTGTAAATGTAAGATTTCTTTCATTGGTGTTCTATTGGTGAATGTAACATCTATTTTGTTTGGTGTGCTATTGGTAAATATAACATCTCTTTTCATTGGTGTGCTGTTGGTGAATGCTAGGTCTCTTTTCATTGGACCATGCTACTTGTGACTAACTTCTCTTTTCATTGGTGTGCTATTGGTGAATGTAAGGGCTCTTGTTTGAAGACAGATTAGCATAAGTATGGTAAGTATTTGTTTCCAAATCCAATGCTTATGTGCATAACAGATACTTTAAAATATTGGAAATAAATATACACAATAAACTTTACTGATAATAATCACAATTGCTTGAAAGATGCTACTGATTCATGCAGGAATTTATTTTGCAGTTGCCATTGTCAGCAACAAAGCATGCTTGTAACTTAAAATGAATCAATACAATGTTTGTGTTTATATACAAAAAAATATCAAAATGTACATTATTTACAAAATGTTATACTTACTGGCTTTTTCCGAAGCACCATACTGTGTGATCCATACCTTATATAATAGGTTGGATTTGACTGTCCATTGGCAAAGTATCTTACAACAGGATCCTCTATAATGAGAACATGTGTAATATGACAATACATGTATTACAAACGTATTGTTTCTAAAAAAAATACAACAGGATTCTCTGCCATAGGAATATATATCATATTTTACAAGCAGATTGTCTGCAGTGGTAAGACATGTAATATTATATGAGATCCTCTGTAATTGAAATGTAATATCTTTTAAGAAGATACATTTGAATAAAAATACATGTAATATTTTACAATCATATCATTTCCAATTGAACTACAAGCAAAATCTCACCACAGGCTCCTCTGTAATGGTAATATCATATTTGCCAGCCTATAAATCAATGTGGAGAATAAGTAGAAAAAGCTAATTTTGTGAATTTTCAATACTACATCTACCATATATACTTGCATATAAGCCAAACAATTTAGAAAAAAATGCCGTGAAGAAGGGTGGTTGGCTTATCTACAGGTAACACAATTTTTCCTATCTTTACCTAGTCAAATTGGGTGGTCGGCTTATACATGAGTATATATGGTATATATAAGTCAATGCTAGTATATGACAAGGCCAGATCAATACCTCAGCTTTGTCTTTTGCACTTCATTCCAGGCAGCACTCTAGTTTTTATCCTATTTGTAACACAGTGACCTTTCTGATCTGGATCATTAAATGTAACTAAAAGTACCTCATTTGTTTTACAAAAAGTATTTTAATGTATCATGTACTTTTAGCTGCATATCATGACACTGATCTGCATGTTTATTGAGTTTCAGAGTAAAATTTGCAATGGTGTGGGAAATTAAACAATAACTTCCAGTTTCATAAATATTCAAAGTATCAGTGTATGCTATTTCTGATTACCAGCATATTGTATCATTAATGCTAATGTTTTTTTTCTTCTGATTTTTAGGGAAAGATAAATACAGAAAGAGATGCATATGTATTCCATTGTATTTTTCTTCCTAAGCCTCATGATCAAAACAACATTGATTAATATATTTTTATATATGAGAGAGAGATAATTCCAGCTTTCATGTTTTCTTCATTACCTAATTGCTCCTGTTTGATTGAAGCCTTTGTCAAAGAGGGAAATCATTAATAAAGTAAATAATAATTTGAACTATGAAAATAAATGCCGTACTCCTTCAGGGTTTAAATATTCACAATAGTTACATCCATATAAACTATATTTAAGTTAAACCAAAGGATGTTCATTTTGCATGCTTTCTAATCTTCTTTGCAAATATAATGACCTTTCCAATTCTAATAAAAAACCTTATTTTTTTAAGTGCATGTACTCTTCTTGTACACAAGTAACTAGTTTGCAATTTGATTCATTATATGGTACTTTTTTCATAATCCCCATGGGTTGCCTCATTTCCCTATTGGTAGCCTCACTAATCTGATCTAGTCTGCCCAATCTTGACATCAAACAGTGTTAGCTTGGAATACCTGACAATCACTGTAGCATATTTAATTAGCATGTACATACCACTACAAAGCCAGGTGATTCTTGGAAAATGGAAGTGATAAGTAAATCTAGAAGGAATTGCTTATCAGTGGTATTAATTGATAATGGAATATGGTACTGCAATTACATATATGAGTAAGATCAATCATCAAGTGAACAATACTTATTACCATACAATTGTTAGGACATCTCTCTCTCTCTCTCTCTCTCTCTCTCTCTCTCTCTCTCTCTCTCTCTCTCTCTCTTTCATTATTAGGCAAAATTTGAATTTGATTATAAGAAATCTGTGCTAGAGTGTATATCTGTGTCAAGCTATTCATTTTTAACTCATCAATTCTCACACACATACATTATATTTAAACAATACATATTACAAACAATGTATATTACTAATGCATGCTGCTGATGTATTTTAATTTTTAATACTTACAATCATGTAACTGTTTAAGATCCTTCTCAATGTGGGGTCCTATATGTTTTACATACATGATCTCTTCCTCAAAATTAAATTTATTTACACATTATTCATCATATTTTTGGGGGAATTTTTTCCGTATGAAAAATCATGTGACATACTATAAAGTGATTTGGATGAAAAAATCCATATATAAGTTGATTTGGAGTACAAGGTGAAGCCAAATAGTTCTGGTGAAAAAGTGAAGTCATTTAGGCTTGCAAATATGGTACATGTAAAATCTTACAAGAGGATCCCCAATAATGGGAATACATATAATATCTTACAAGAGGATCCCCTTGTAATGGGAATACATGTAATATCTTACAACATGATCCTCTGTAATGGGAATACATGTAATATCTTACAATAGGATCCTCTGTAATGAGAATAAACATAATATCTTACAACAGGATCCTCTGTAATGGGAATACATGTAATATCTTACAACATGATCCTCTGTAATAGGAATACATGTAATATCTTACAACATGACTTTTTGTAATGGGAATACATGTAATATCTTACAACAGAATTGTTAATGGAAAAATAAGCATTATCTTACAACAGAAAACTACAGCCTTCAAAACTGCATTTAAACAATCTGGACAATCTGAATAGTGATGATATAAAATTGCAAGCTGACAAAATTAATGCACATTAGACAGATAGTATACAGTTTGTTCATCTGTCAGACATAATACACAGCTATTGATGCCATGTTTTGTCATCAGAACAATAACAGTTGAGAGGCTGTTTAACTTCGGTGCATGGAATGTAAAGACTTGGCTTGAATGTACTATCATTATACCTGTTTAGATATTGTGGCATTATATAAAGAAGTCACTGTCTTGGAGGTACTATTAGTATAACAGTTTGGACACTGTGACAATAGATAATGATTCCAAATAGCTGATCATATCAGTTCAATGCACAACAGATCCACTATTTTACAGCAGAAAATGTTGTCCCCTCTCAGCTGGGTCTCCAGCATGTGGGTGGGTAACAAGTCAGATGGCTGGATGGACCCAGGAAAACTTAAAAAGGTGAAGCCTTTTAATTCTTCCTTCCAGCATGTCTGTGCAAGTTAGTAGTATATGGTTGCCTATAACTCACATAAACATGCAAAGGTTGCTGTTGTTGCAGAGAATTACCCCTTCAATCTTTCTGTTAACAATCATCCCTTGTCTGATATGCCCTAAGATGGACTTGCACTTAGATAGCTGTTGTAGCTAGAGGCTTGCATGGGGAGCTGAAGGAGCATATCCTATGCCACCTGCTTTCTCACCTCCATAATGTGACCCACAAATGGAAAAAGGAGATCAAAAGAGAAGGACCATAGGATTGGTTTAGGTGGAGGGTTTAAGAGAAAAATATTTCAGAATGGCACCTGTTTCTATCAAGTTTAGGTTACAAAAGACTGTGAGGACAATGTCTTTCCCAATTAAACAGCTTGGCAATAGGACATACTGGTTCCCAGGCATGGTCTTTTCAGGACTTCTCAGCAAGACACAATAATGCCACAATGAGCACAATATTCCTGACCAACTCAGACTTAGTATTAAACTCCTTCCTATCCACATTATTATAGAATGCAGCAGACATTTTGAAAGCTGTATTATCCTTTTCTGAATAAGGTACATCCAAATGATTGACATTCATATTTGATTTGTACCAGTTTGTTCAAAGATTTGCATGCAATTTTCTCACTGAAAAGAAGGACTAAGCATTTTAGCCACAAGGTGTCAAAAAACTTCTGCAATCTTTTGACAAGTGGGTGAAATTGTGAATGATCAATTTTCAGCATCATCATCATCAATGTCTACTGAGACATTTACTTTCTAAACAGTATTCACTGCTGGTGATCAGAAGAAGAACATTCAAAGAATGCAAAAGACTTTAAATTCCACCCTTTTCAAACAAATCTATCTCCCACTTCATAAATAGGTAGTCTACTGTCCGCCTGTATGCTACAACAATCTATGCAGTAATAATGATCCTATATTGCCAACATGTGTAGAAAAGGGTTCTAATTTCAGATATGATAAAAGGCCCAGCAGAATCATGTCCAGTATGGACAATGGTCAAGCTGGGAAATGCCAATCTGGCATGGGTGGTTGTGCTGGGCTGGGCAGCTGGATGGAAAACTCCAATTAAGAAATCAGAAGCTAATCACACAAACCCAGCTGCAATGTTCTTATGTCTTATGCCTTGGCAGGGGATAAGGAGTTTTTGACATTCTAGATACACAAGCTTGCAGCAGTACATGAATCATTACACAACGCCAAAATAGCTTGAGTGGAATCACTTGGAATAGCTTCAAATGGATGTGAAGTCATCATCACCACTGGTGCACTTTTATGTATCTTGTCTGTGGTGGGGATAGCATTTTGACATCCTCCAAGAAACTGCTCAGAGAGTCTGACTTCTGATGAATGCTTAATACATCATGTTCATAAGATTTTGAGAATGCCCCTTTTTCACAGCCCTATAAACACAGCCCTATAAATGCCTTTTCAAGATGTTGGACCCAGACTGCATACATGCAATGTGGGTGGGAGGAAGAACAATGTTTTTTTTAGGTTAGGTACATCTGGTCTCATCTATAACTTCAAAAATCTGCATTGGTTGCATTCGACCAACATTTCTGTTTTGAAAGGGAGAAGATAAAACAAATATATAGAACAAATATACAAACTGTTCAGATAGGTTAACTTGCCTTAATGTGATGACCTAAGAAGTGTGCAAAAAAACAGAAAAATAACAGTACAGTTACGGAGGAGAACACTTGAGGGATATCAATATCAGATAATGATAAATGTTTCCTGTAAAAGTTGCATCAATGTATTAATTAGGTCAATAAAAATAAATGTTGGTCAACAATAAATACAATCTGCAATGGATCTATGGAAGCACTGTCCTCAGCTGAAAGCAAAAGTTTCAACTGTTTATATCTGGAATACAAGTTGCTACCGAAATGGGAATAAGAGGAGTTAATTTGTAATTTGTAAGAGTTAAGTTTATTTTACCCTTCTGGGAGTACTGGACTGAGATGTAGCAGAGAGCAATTTCCTTATTTTAATATGTTAGAGTAATGAATTTGACAGAGAAATGGAGGGAGTGGTTGTGCATGTTTGCATAAAAAGAATTTTGGTTTCTTTACCAGTCCATGCAATTAAAATTTAGTGGGCAGTGGAATCACTAAAAACATCATTCATATTCCACCTAATATATATTTTGGGGAATGCCATTAAGTATTTAAATGACTCTTGAAACGTTAACTCAGACTTTTATTATAAATTCATAATGTTGATGGCAATGATGTTGCTGTCATCTATCTTTTAAAAGTAAAACTATGATGTAATGATAGAAAGTGAGAAAATAAATATTTAGACCAAAAGGTAGATGACAGGCAGACAGACAAAATATACAGTGACCGTTGTGCTCTTGCAACATTGCTTATGCAACTATATAAACAATTTTGTAAATAATATCACAATATACCAGTTGGTCTATTAGATGCATGTGAGTATTCATTTTGTATGTATACCTTGCAAGTGAATACTGAGAATAGAATCTAAGTAGTTCTTCAAATGTTGGATTGGTAATTTCAGTCTGTCTGGAGGAGTGACTGTATGCTCTTTGTAACCACGAAGACAAAGGCCAAGCTCCTCTTCAAGGTCATGCACTGCCTGATCAGGAGATGACACCTATATTATGGATAATAAATGAAATGAACCAAACAGAACATTTCAGTCTCAGTTATGATGCACCACCATCTCAATCATGTTATAATATGCATTCAAGAAAACATACAGTAAAACCCACAATTGAAAGACCACTGCTTCTGCCCCCAACAATATGGTCTCTCAAGGCAGGTGGTTGTTCATGACAGGTCATAAAAATATATAATCAATAAATCTGCGCATTAAGAATATGGTCTCTCAAGAAAGGTGGTCTCACATAGCAGTACTCTTTCAAGACAGGTTTTACTGTATTCTATATAAAACAGTTCCATAGAGTTCAAGAGGACTAAAGGTAATATTGGAAAGCAAGGCATGTGAATGGTGTTGAGTCATTTAATATATGTAGTGTGATGAAACTTGTAACATGGGACTTGGTAATATTTAAGCTTCCTGACTCATTCAATACAATTCCAAGTAAGGATTATAATCTGTTCTCTTATCACCTTCTCTCACACAGATGTCATGTTTCATGCACATTAGTCTTGCCAAATCCATTATTAACAGTTTTCAAAACTTTCTATGTTTTTCTAAAAATATTTATTCATGGCAATAACTGGGGATATTAGCGGAAACATTCTACATGCTAATTGAAGTAAACAAAACTGTGTCTGTTTACTTTCAAATAGTTTTACCTATTGTGCATTGAGAATTTCTGATAATCTTTACTGCACATCTACAACAATCATTTAATATGTAAACTATAGATCTCTTCCATACCAGTGATGACAATCTTTCACTGAACATTTAGCAAAATGATCAGCTGTTACAACATTAAAACACTATCCACAAAACCATTGAGTTAGCCTGTAAAAAGGTTGTACAACCCTCCCAGATGTTTACAATGGATGCAATGGCAACTACTTGACTTGTCAAAGTAGCATTTCTTTAACAACAGAACAAAATCAAGAAATTTACCCCCATCTGATTGGAAGAAACAATGAAAAATTGCTGCAGATGTAGATCAACAGGAGTTAAAAGAACTTTTGTCTCTGAAATCAATATTTTCACTAACATACAGATCATGTAATTTAGTAAAATAATGCAAAAATAACAATAATCTTTGGAAAATATTTATGCAATATGCATAAAATATTACCAACACTTTAATTCAAAAATGTATTAAATTAGAAATCCATTAGATCGGGAAGTATGACAGATACATTTGGCATAAGAAAAAGCTTCAATCTTTAGACAAGGAGGGTAGTTGCAATTACATGTAGACATGATCTTGTACTGTTCATTTGTTTCTTTTGAGCTATCACATGCACCATGATAAATCACAATTCCGCAGGTAACAATTAAAAGAGTACAGTAACATTCAATGACTAAGAAGGGAGTGAAACAATTCCACTGGTAAAGTAGAACCTGTCTTGAAACACCACCCATTCTGCCAGAAAATTATGGTCTCTCAAGACAGGTGGTCTCTCATAACAGATCATAACACTATATATTCAATAAATATGTGCATTCAGAATAAGGTCTCTCAAGACAGGTGGTCTCACATAACAGTGGTCTCTCAAGACAGGTTTTACTGTAATGGACTTATGGCTGAATTGACAAAATTCACAAGATAATGTACACATGCCTTTATGGTTCTAATACCCAATGTTCTAGCTGATTTGAGATTCATCCCAAGGTCATCCAGAAATATGGCCTCTTCTGGCTGTATGCCCAACTTTTGCAGGCACAACTGGTAAATGCCAGGGTCTGGCTTCCTCAAACCAACCCTACAAGATTCTATAATCTGAAAATAAAGAACAAAAATGTCTACCTATCTACAGGGCTTTCACCTTCTGTATCTCTCTTTATTCACCCATGTATCCATCTGTCTTTTCACACCATGCATTTATCTACTTTAAAGTCATTCAGTTTCACTTATGTAAATCCATCCATCTCTCAGTCTATCATTATATTTTCTCATGATGCCAGTAGCTATCCATTTTCCAGCTTGTCCATTGATAAATCTGTTAATCTTACCATCTCTCCTGCCATCTATCCATCCATTCATAAATCTAAATCTATGCAAATTACCATCTCTCAAGCCATCTATCCATCCATCGATCCCTTCATCTATCAATCTATTTTCCATATTGACAGAAATATGTGTAAGTGCATATGAAAATCATATGGGAAAGAAAAAAAAAATTTCAGTCCATCTCTATAAAATGTCACATTTAAAGATCTTATACATCCAAAATGCATTGGGGATTGATTAAAACTGTTACTTTGCACAATAATCATAAATATATTGTCTTTCATTACCACATCAAAAAGGGATACATCAAATGGTGATTTTGTATCCCTATCACCGATAAGCCAGTTGTTGGTGAGCAGGGCTGTTTTTAGGCCCTCTGCCCTCAGACATCTGACAGCATCCAACAGCTGGGCATGGGGCCTCCTGCTGTCCTTCTGGAAACTGGGCAACAATTCTGACATGTCTACTGGTCTTCCTACCTAACAAATGTACATAATTAAATACTAAGCAAGTACTGATAGATGTATACAGAAATAAGCAGGCTTCACATTTTCTAAGAAATACTGGGAGAAAATAAAATAATTTAAAAAGTGTTTAATATTTGTATGCTAAACTATGTGCTAGAAAGATTTCCTACATTCTTTACTCCAAGTAAACAAATTTTCAAAATTTTTATGCTCATCATAAATACCCACTGTCATAAGATCTGTGATTAAATACAATCCCACCCTTACATATTAAAAAAAAAATAAAAAAATATATATATATATTTAAACTGTGATTAGAATGGAAAGTTTCTGAAGCCATACAGAAGTTTGCTTGCAAAAAAAACTGGTTTTATACAAAAACTGAACTTTTTCTTTTGATCTGACCAAATACAGGTAAGCATGGGATTGTGTTGATAAAGGCTGAAGTCATATAGATTTTATCTCTGAGACAGTACAGGTAAACATTGGTTTATACAAAGACTGGAGTTATGTGGGTTTTAGTTCTGGCCAAAGACAGGTAAGCATTGTTTTAAAAAGATAAAGATGGAATTTAATGGGTCTTAACTCTCACCAAATATGGTACCAGTAAGTACATTTCTCCAAAGAATAAGCTCATCAAGAAAAGCAAAATACTATCTAAGTAAAATTTGATTATCCATAAAGTTTTATCACATTTACAAAGTAGTCTTCAACACTTATATTTGTAGAAAATGCAATAACAACAATAGCTTTTCCTTCTCATTGAAAACTAGAACAAGACATTTGACAGACATTGAGTCATATAGACTAAAATGACTAAATATAGACTAAATTACTAATTCTCATGGGGAAAAATGTAAATGGGAAAAAAGATTTAATTGCTGTGAAAACCAGTCTAAAACTGATCTCTTCCAAGGAATTCAAAGTGACTCCTGTAACCTCAGAACCATCTTATTACATTTTAATTGGACACTAATTTTTAAGCCACTTAGTATACCAAGATCCATATGTGATGATGGTGATGGTGGGGTGGCTTGCTCAAACAAACCAATGTGACTTCTATGACTGGATCAAATTCAGTTCATTAAACAATTATAGTGGACCCTAATTATAAAGCTACTCAGTATAATGTGGACCTTGAATAAGAGGGGCTGGAGAGAATGGGCTGGGAGGGTACAAAGGTCAAGCTTTCAAAGATTTTTTTTACAAAAGTTTATATATGCAATCCTAACCAAAGACACCTTACTGGTATATCTGTTAAGAACTCTGCATATTTACTGGGTCACTGACAAAGTGGTGGGAGTCATGGTGGGAGTGAGTCCCAGGGGTAGGTGTGAGTTTTGGAATTTCAACAGATTAATTTATTTAAAAATTTCCTTTAAAGAACCTTAGTCAACTCCCTTGTCACACCTCTGTATTCTATATACAAATTATATATTTGATACAAATGTGTTAACAATATCTTACAGAAAACAATGGTGCAGATTTTTTGTCAGAATTCAAAATTCATTTTTTAACTCTCTTTATCCATGCATTGTTCTTAAATGTTCAATCAAATTACATCAATGTACTATCCCATCTTTTGGCAATTTAATTTTGAATATTAGTTATTGAAGTATATAAGCAGTCTGCTTGGGGCTAAAGCGCTGTCTGTTACGGATCACTGCCATCTCACCTCTGTCTGCATGAGTTTGAGTCTAGGATTCAGCGAATGAGGATATGTGAGAAAGCTTGCCAGTAGCTTTTTGTGGGTCGGTGGTTCTTCCCGGTGATTTCCTGGTTTCTCTCTCCACCATTAATACTGGCTGCCATGTATAGCCTATCTTGTGCTGAAAAATGGCATTAAGTCCCACAACAACAACAGCAGTTTGCTTCACATGTGCTTACAAAATGTTCTCAGGCCCAGCCAGCAAATCAACCTTTAACTATTATTTTTTCACAGTACACTGGGAACCACATTAATTTGGATAGCAATAGGGACTAGAGGGCATTTGGTGGGCTAGTCTGTGACTTTTCTGTGCCCCTGTTAGCTTAAGTCAGAGACAAAATTAAAGAGAAAATAATCAAAAATTGTTCTCACATTTCAAACAAATTATATTCTGTAAAAGAGCTGAGAGTGAGAAAAACAGAATTGGCAAATGAGAAACTTGCAGCGAAGGCAAAAGAAATGTGAAATATTTTGCACTGAAGCTTTGATATTGTTCTTTATCATCTGATGTACATATTTTCTAGTTTCATGTCCCTTACCATTTTACTAGATAATATCAACACACACTTTGATAATTTGAAACAGAAAATATAGAATTACTTGTCTTTATGACAATTATGATGACATTTTGCAGACTCTCTCTACATATTTTGCTAATTTTTCAAATTAGTACAGAAATTGAGAATAAGAAATCCTTACTAATTTTGTTTTCACTGCAAATATTTTTGAAATTTAATACTCTAAAAGCGAGAAAGACCAGATCATGGCTTGAAATTAATGTTAGCAAGCTAGCAATTTGCTAGTGTCAAATCTGATTTATTTTCCCTTTCAAAATTAAACTGCTCAGGTGGCCTAGTGGTTGGAGCATCTGCCTCGGATGCGGGAGGTTGTGGGTTCAATTCCCAGCTGAGATAGACCATAGACTTACAAAAATGGTACACATAGCTGCCTCGCTTGGTGCTCAGCAATAAGAAAGAAAACTAATTGTACTGGTTTCAAGAAATTGTGAATGGGTGTGACATCATGCTACATGTCTGTGGCATGATGCCCCAGTGCTAGACATCACTATAAACTGCCACACTAAAGACATCGTAGTGATATGACTGAAAATTTTTTTAAAGCTATGTTTACAAAAAATCCAAATCCATTTCAAAATTATGAATTGGGATACTGGACTATGAAAATAGCCTAATTTGGCTAGCAGAAATATTACAAGTGTGTCAAAATGATGCCAGTTCTGAAGAAAGAAAAAACTAAATTAGTTTTGAGTCATGGACATAGATGCAGTGAATTTAGATTCATGGAATTTTGCATGTACTCATGTAATACTCATTGTACACACAAACATTTTCGATCATATATGTTTTCAAGTTTTTAAATGATAGAATTAAAGTATTTCATCACTTAACTACTATTAGTCACTGAAAAATTTAAAAGCATTTCCATAATTTTTCCAAATCAAAAACAACTTCATCAAATAATGAAACTGTCCTTAATCTTTCAACTAATTATTTTATAAAAGGCAAGAAAATAAGATAAATTCTGTTATTCATAGTGAATGAAAATTAGCAATCATGGTGAAATCTGTATAAGTGTCAGTGGCATAATCAACAGCATTGTTGAATACATCTTTTGGGATAAAACTTCTTGAAGAATTCTAATTATAACATTTTGCAGATTTTATCAGTTTCCACAATCAAATTTTGCATAATTACTCTTTTGGAACTATTTCTCTGTAATATAACATGTAAGTTTAAAAATTGATGTGTCTTTGGTTTTACTTAAACATGAGAGGGATTTTAAATTAAAACTAGATCATAATCTATACTATAGAAAAATGATAAAACACAGGGATTTGCAAAAAGGATGAATTATCTTTCATCTCATTCTTATTAATTATCTTTCATCTAATTCCTATTATATTTCATCTCATTCTTATTAATTATCTTTCATCTCATTCTTATTAATTATCTTTCATCTAATTCTTATTATCTTTCATCTCATTCTTATTAATTATCTTTCATCTCATTCTTATTAATTATCTTTCATCTAATTCTTATTATCTTTCATCTCATTCTTATTAATTATCTTTCATCTCATTCTTATTAATCATATTTCATCTCATTCTTATTATCTTTCATCTCATTCTTATTAATTATCTTTCATCTAATTCTTATTATCTTTCATCTAATTCTTTCATTCTGCATTCACATCCATCAGTATCTGAAATTCGCTATGAAAAGGAAGAAATAATTCAATATATCAAGCATCTAAAATGAACCAGCTAAACTTTAGTCCCCTGACAGTTGAATAGCAGAATAGTCTCAAATGAAACTAATTTAAATCTTTCAATGAAGACAATTTTAAAATATACCAAGAAAGATAGTGCTACTACAGGGCTTTCACTGGACTAGTAAATAAATAAAATAAGAAAAATAAAACTATGAGTAAGTGGGTATGGGGATGGGGATCCAAAGATCAACAGTATAACACTTGCACCCTTATTCCCGTGATGCAAGATGTCAACCATAACAGTTATGATGTTGGGATGCAGTGGCATTTATCCCATCCCTCCTATGTCTTAACTATCAGGATTGATATCAAACTTTGAAAGATCTCTGGATCCAGATCCCTATAACCATGTGCAGATATTAGTAATTACTTCTTGTGGACAGCCTGATTATGAACACATAATATGTTTAAAGAAATTAAAATTGTTTACTAACAAGTCTAAAAGTTAGGAATCAAGCCAATCCTATTCAACCTGTCCTTAACAGGATCAAATCTTAAAGACAGTTAATTTTACATCCAGCCTATAGCAACAAATCCTTTGCTTAGAAAATTCGGTTCCACTGAAAATAAATATGGCCATTAAGGTAAAGTATTATGGCCATGACATGGCTAATTCAAAACATAAGATTGGGTACCATGGATAGACTACCTGTTTGATGACAATGCAGCTATTATATTGTTTTTGCTGATGGAAAATCCCATTTTATAAATAGCCACATGCAAGAAACCCTAAACTAGCAACAATTTGCCAAATAAGAGCTCTAAAAGAAAATAAATAAAAAAAAGGAATTAATAAAATTATAATGTTTAGGCTTTACTGTTTGTTTTTTTTTGTTTCTCTGATTATCTTAGTATAAAATTTTAGCTGTCAAATCACACAGATTACATACTGGTCATTATTTGATATGTGATTTGGCAACAGACAATTTATATAACAATAATTCTAATTTATAAAGACTAACCATGTTTTCTACAATCTGAATGGATGCTAAAGGTCACATAATACTGATCAGAATATTTTTACAGATCAATAAATTCTCTGAACTATATTTGCTTCCTATTTCCAGGTCATTTTATTTGAAGTTTTTCCTATATCAAAGCTATACACAATAATAACAACAAAAAGCCCCCACCCACCCGACCCGTGATTTCCAATCAAAATTACAAACCCCATGATTAAAATTGCCTATCAGAAGTTAAACAAAGTAACTGCACATATATTCCTGCACTCCAACACCTACCACTTTGCCAAATATGGCATATGGCAGGGTTTAAGATCTAATCTTCAGAAATTATTACATTTCACATTAATAACATGTTCCAGCAGCTGTTATGAAAAGGTCAGGGTCATATGACAAGTAATGTTACTAAAATTGGACATGAGTTTGCTTTTGAACTATCAAAATGTGCAGAAAGCATGAATAATGAATGCCATAACAAGATGTGCCAAATGCAACAATAATGTTAAAAATAGTAATAACTTGGCTAATTCATCATTACCCTATATTTAAATTTTTTAAAATGATCAAAAACCAAGCTATGGACATCTGGCATGACTCAGTCATATCCTCTATCTATATTTCCTATATAAAAATTGACCACTCTTGGCTAACGATGATAGATCTTTGTACTCTGTTGCAGTGAAGGGGCTAACGAAAGAGAAGTTTGAACTACATAAAATTAAAGTTTTATTATTGACTCTACCATTATGATAACCGAATGAAAATTGGAACTATAAAAAGCAAATGACTATGGTTGGGTATTTATCAGATTACATGTGTAAATTTGACATAATCCATCACAAAATGAACATAAATTCCTTTGGACTTCATTAACTAAGTAAGTGATTAGGTAAAATTTACACACTGATAAATACCTGATAATGATCATTTAATTCTAAATGGTGAAGAAAAAAAATGTTAGAATTCTGTACTTTATTAGAACATTCTCTGGTGAACTCTTCCCCAAACTGCCTGGGTGTTATCTTTCCAGTCTCTAGCTTGATCCATGACCCTGTGTCCCCATTTTCCTGTATTACTTTAACTATTGTTCCTGTGGGGATACCAACTTTTTCCTCATACTCTGCAAAATATTCAAAAGTATATATGTTGTATTATTTCAACTAATGTTCATTATCAATTACTTATATAGTATTTAGGCATGTTGTCTAATAATTGCCTATGTCTTGTCAGAGTATTGCAAGTGTGTTGACAATGGATTGAAATAAAGAAAACATCTGCATGATTAAGACCATCATGTTTTGTGGTTGTTTTTCTTTAATATCAAAACCACTTTGTGCTCTGAGGACAATTATAGTTTTGTTAAAATCTAAAATACATGTACACAGAATGAAATAATTTTTCATTTTACGGAAAAGTGGTATAATCAAAAGTAGTCAGTAAGTAATTGGTAACATTGCACAGGATTATCCTTATTGTTGAGAGTATAATTTATTTTACCCAGTAAAAAAGCCTTAAAACTGAACTTAATCCATAAACTTTAACAACAAAGTTAATCTAAGGTGTGGGTCAAAATAAGGATTGATACTATTGTACATTCTGATAGGTTTCCACATTGTTACAAAAGACTCACTGCCACCGTTCACTAAATCAGACTTTAACAAAATGATAAATCTTACTTAATCAATTACTCAGCTTAAAAATACAAATAATATAATGGAGAGTAAATGACACCAGGTTTGGGTACAACACTCAGAATACACTAGAGTGATTGATTCTAGGTCTTAATAAAACATCCAGACTTTAACAAAATGATAAATCTTACTTAATCAATTACTCAGCTTAAAAATACAAATAATATAATAGAGAGTAAATGACACCAGGTTTGGGTACAACACTCAGAATACACTAGAGTGATTGATTCTAGGTCTTAATAAAACATCCAGAATATGCAAAAGAGTAATTGACACTAGGTCTGGGTACAACACTCACAATACAATATAACTAACTGACACCAGGTCAGGGTACATGACTCACAAAACAATGTAGAGTAACTGAAACCAGGTTTGCACATAACACTCAGAATATAATGGAGAGTAACTGACACCAGGGTTGGATGCAACTCTAAGAATACACTGGAGGGCAACTAACACCAGGTTTTGGTACAACACACAATATACAATGAAGTCTATCTGACACCAGGTCTGGGTGTAACACTCATAATACAAAGTAGAGTAACTGACAATCAGGTCCAGACACAATGCACAAAATATCCTGGAAAGTAATTATATAGGACCTAGTCTGGATATAACAAGCATTAATATAATGACAATAGCATGGAAAATGGTGTATGGGTAAACAATGCACCAATGAAGAACTTACCTCTAAATACAGGAAATGGCGATGGCAAAATCACACCTCCTACATCAAAGATGATTGCTTTTGTCTTCATTATTCAAGTACCTGTTTATAGTAACTAAGAAATAAAAGAGTTACTTTACGAGAAGTGAATAAAAGAAGACAAATGTAAATATTTTGACACTGACTGGAAGATGACAAATTTACTATATGACAGTGACAGGATGATGACAAATTTACCTGTCTATATCCCAACACTAATTTTCAGAACACTATCAATCCATAACAAACATAACTTTATATCCTCTAATTTTTGGTACCCAGAACTATAATCTCATTTAAATTTTGCATATTTTTAGATATTAAAATTAAAAATATATTTTTTCCATCAACTAAATGAAAAACTGAAAAAGCAAATAAGTTTGCAAAAGATATATTCAATATTTATAATAAATCAAATGAAAAAAGAATGGTAAAAAAAACTGTATTGAGATTAAATTTAAAAGTAAAGATATAACAAATAAAACTTTCAACATTTGGTGTTTTTTGCATAATCATTACAAAGTTAGATATATAGATGTACAAATAGTGAGAATGAAAATGGATAGGCTAAAATCAAGATGCAAGCAATAGGGACATACACAAATGACCATGATGCAATAATGGTCACCTTTAAAATAATAGTTTGAAAAAATAAGCAATGCACAAAACCTAATGAATTAGGGGAGTATGAAATACAAGATACAGTGACCTAAATCAGAACAATCTACTATTCTTCATGATGCATTGATAACAAGTAATCTCATTCTATAGGCAAAGTTATGATAGAATGAGCTAAGCACAAGCATAAACCTAATTTTGATGCCAGTCAAAAAGGACTGCTGCCTTGACATACAGACTGATGAACAGACAAACATAATGTCATAGTTACTATGCTATCTGACCAAAAGCACATTTTTATAACCATAGTTACCATAAAAACTCCTTAACTTCTTTGAGTATGATTATGTGTTTTACTTCACAGAAATAGAACAATGCACAGAAATAATGTAAGGGAAGATAAGAAAATAAATAATTTTGTAAAGAAATAAATCTGCACATTAACAAAAGGAGCATCTCTCATGATTATTTCTTTTGTTTTTTTATATGTGTGGAGATCAAGTTACAGGAGTTTGATCTGGTCATATTGATAGAACAGTATGAAGTGCTTTGCTGAAAAATAACATGCAGTAGAGAGAATCTGCAAAACCAAATTTAAATAAAGCTACAAAAGACTGGCATTTGCATCAGTGTATCATACTGAACAATGGTCAGGACAGTATCATACTGAACAATGATCATTAGTGTATCATACTGAACAACATTCATCTGATTATCATACTGAACAATGATCATGTTTCCTAATAAACAATAGTCATCAGAGTATCCTATTGTGAAATGCTCATCAGAGTATCATACTGTAAAAGTCATCAGAGTATCTTATTAGTTATCAAAGTAACTGATTGTAAAATGCTCATGAGAATATCCTATTGTAAACTAGTCGCTATCCAAGTAACCTGTTGCAAAACGGTCATCAAAAGTATCCTATTGTAAAATAGTCAAGCCTGCATTCATTACTTTAGCTAGCAAAAGTAAGAGTAGCTGAAAACACTCTTCCACAATAGCATAAACAGGAAGTGATTCCATGGAATCCATAACAAGTCTATTATTTATCTCTTTTTCTTTATCTTTAAGAAAAGATAAGAAGATAAGAATTCTTTATTTCAGACTGTCCATATATTTAAATTAAAATACGGATATAGAGTAAAACATTGTAAACATAAAAGAACATATATATATATATATATATATATATATATATATATATATATATATATATATATATATATATATCATCTGTACAAGTATTCAGATACATTTACAACAATTATTTGCTCCCTGCATTGTTAAAAAATGAAGTTAAGTGACACATTTAAATAGTAATTGGTTCCATCTACTAACAATGAGAATTTCAATGAATGTCATAGTTCCAAAGTGATTTCAATATACAGTTCTCACTATTAGATAGTCTTGTTTTCATTGAAAATACATACTTTCTCATTACTTCCTCAAAACTGAATACATTATAATTTACAAACATGTTGGAGGCACTGTTCCAACTAGAAAGACCTAATAGAAAGCGAAGACTATTATTAAAACCAATTACTAGTTTTCTTTTCACATTTTGACTAATGTATAATACAACACCTATTCTAGGATATGAAATTGGGAGACTGAATAAATTCTCAAACTTCATGCAAAAAAATCAAACCAATGCATAACATTCATGCAGCACATCTTGAAACCTTATGTTTATTTCTTCATTAAAAAATTTCCTGTATTCTGAAAATTCCCTTTTTACTTAAAATAGAGGGTCCAATTTTCCCAATAATCTTGTTTTAGAATAAAGACTGTAGAATATCGGACATGATTAAAAAAACAGATTACGCTTATATAATCTGAGATACAATGGCTTACAATTTAACTGTCGTACATGTACAAAGTATTTATGATATAGTACTGGTATAACAGGAAAATTGTAAGCAAAGATAGGAGCCCCTGCGATTTGAGATGGTCCAAAATCCGTTCTATTTCAAGTATTTGAGCTAACAGGTTCAACGCTGATTATAGAACTGAAATTGATCTGAATCATGAATTGATTTGAAATCAGGGATGGTAGGTCTCTGAATTCAATCCTCCAACTTATATTCCAGACGTACAAATATAACAACTTCTTTTGCTTGAATTTCATCAATACATTTCATCTGAATGATTCTGTATCCATGTGTCAAAGTTCAGTCATGCTCTATACGGTTTGGAGCTGTGCACAGTTTAGGTGATCCCGGATATACATGTGATGATTGAAATGGAATTTGCACCAAAATAATATACGAAAAACCTCATTTTCTGAGTACATTCAAAATCTTTGTAATGACAAACATATCTTAAAACACAACAATTGGGGATTAAAAAAAGTTTCTTTTATATCGTTTGTATAAATTTGAGGTCAATAAATATAACGATAAGGTATATAACAGAAGACCATATATAGTGAAAACCACCTTGAACATGATCAGTCTCTATAATATTATTGCATCGAAACAGCAACGATCTTTCTTTTTTTGCAATACTGATTTCTATTAATAATTATTGGTACTTAAATGATTTCTCGACTGTTGTCATATGATGTAAAGGGACGCTTTTCCAAGTCAAACCGGACTATCATGTCACAAATGTAGGGTCTACTTTATGTTGGTTATATATATATAAATACATCACAGTATCGTCTATTGGCTTTTGACTGAAGACTATAGTGGCGATAATGGCGTTCGTTATTCCTAAAGTAATTGTTTGAATTTTTTGCGTCTTTTGTTATTTTGAATAACATATACATATTTCATTTATATTAACGTTTTCTTTCACGAAAGCAATCTACATTTATCCTGGTAAAATGGGGATTGCTATATTTATGTGCATCACCAAATGGGGAGGAGGCGTAAGGGTGGAAATTAAACTATTTGTATTTAAATACTTCTTTGCGATTATAATATAGCTTGCGCGTCAGGCTTTTTAGAATTGAAAGCGTTTAAAGAGGAAGTTGAAAGGATTTAATTGTAAGGGATGGATAAAGTCGCCGGAACGGAATCCTCATTTTGCCCAGGTGAAAAAGGTCTGTACTCGATTTAAAGTTTTGTATTTCACAGTACATTTATAGATCCTAATAATCAAAAGGAAATACATTGGGATTATAATGAATATTATTTATTATTGTCCTCATGGGACAATTTTTAGTGTTCTAAATGCCTTGGCATCATTTTGCTACAAAGTCATGGAGCACATCTTACTCAGGCACCTGATGAAGTTCTTTGAAAGTAAAAACGTTCTGTATGAAAGACAATATGGTTTCAGAAAAAGAGATAATGTGAGAGTCAGCTTATGATCATACTCCATTATCATACAACCAGTCTAAACAACAAGCAGCAAATATATGCTATCCTGCTAGACTTTAACAAAACCATTGATAAAAGCTCCTCAAAGAAATGGCTTGTGGTGTCCATGGCAAGACACTGGAGTGGATAAACAGCCTTCTAGATGGAAGAAACCACAGGTGCTAGAAGGACAGCATTCTGCGTCAGCCCCATCATTTTAGGCGTACCCCAAGGAACAGTCACAGGTCCTTTGCTGTTCCTGATCTACATTAAAATGATTTGCTATATGGAGTTGATTCCAAAGTTATCCTTTTTGCTGACAACAGCTTGCAGTACAGAGTTATTTTCTTGGACCAGGATGCAGAACTATTACAAGCAGACCTATATAGATGGGAAAAGAATGGCAAATGAGTTCAATCCTGACGAATGTGAGGTTATCAGAATCTCCAACAAGAGACAGTTCATCCCAGCCATGTACACCATTCATGATCAAAAAAGGACTATGACATCCAAGACCAGATATTTGGGAGTCATTGTCTTTCATGGGTGCATTTCCATCGTCTCTCGAGACTAACGGAAGCTAACCAACTGTCGATAACACCTTATCATGGAACAGCCACATTGACTCTATTACAAAGAAGTAAAGCAATGCCATAGAATTCTTTGTAGAAATTTGTCTACATGCCCCAAACAAGTAAAGCCTAGGTGCTATAAATCCTTAGTATGTTCACAACTGGGGTACGCATCTCCCATTTTGGACACATCTACCAAAACATTGTCAAATTTGAATCAGTACAGCGATGAGAAATACAGTTTACTGTTGGTGATTATCAATGAACCAATAGTGTCTCCTCCATGTTCCAACATCTGGGATGGAAAGGGATTCAAGCTTGATGCCAACAAGCTAATGATGTTATGATATAAATCATCTAGCAGCACCAGCAGCACCATACTGCCAACAGATGCAATCTTTTACTAGAGGACATTTGTGCAGATTCCTTGTCCTGAGTTCACCAGTCAATGCATACAAAAACTCCTTCTTCCCATAAGGAATCTGCCCGTTGAACTCCTTACAAGCCACTGTAGTCGGTGCCAATTCCATCGATGAGTTCAGAGCAGGGGATGACATTGGGGATCACTTAGTTCTAAGCCATGGATGTTTTTAACCTATTTTTAGCTGCACTTGGACCTCCTACCTCATGTACATAGTTCACACCATATGCAAGTATGTTACAGTGGAACCCAGCACATTATTGGAAAAAGTACTTTCTATCCGTCATATAATATATTATTCACACAACCTCCTGTTTGCTTGTACCTCCCTACAAATTTCAAAAGCATAAAGCATCAAGGAAATAGTGCACAAAATGTAGTCATTTTATTTACCATTTTATAGTTTCTTACCTGACTATTGCCAGGGGGTCCAATACTTGTACAGGATTTATTTTTAGTGATTGCTATAGGAATTTTTCAGATTTTTCTGTTTATTGCTCCATTCTTTAATGAAATCACATGATTGTACTTGATTGGTCAGCAGTTACCTTGTTTTGTATGCCTGCTACATGTTTATTTTCTTTTAAAAAAAATAAGTATATATTTTCAGCAAAATTAGGTAAATATACATTCAGGATTCTTATAATCATAGTCTCACTCTTATATTCTAAGTTAGACCAATTCACGATTTAATACCATGCCTGTTCAATTGAGTAAAATCAAGTACAACCGAGTGATGACATGACATGGATTACACATGAAATTTTGTAAAAACATACAAAATTCAGATCAAAATCAATTAAATCAAAGTTTGTTTTGCTTAGAATAATTATTAAAATAATTAAAAGTCATGATATCCGCATGTACACCAGTCTATACACCTAAAATATGTCAATAATTGTGTATTTTATTGTGTGTTTTGGTTTTGGAGCATATTTAGGTATTTCTGATAATTGTGTTTGCCATTTTTGCATAGGTATTTCTATGTTTGTAAGCAACAGATGTGATGTAGTTCAGTGTCTTTGATCATCTTGCTAACTCTGTAGATTTTGGAGTTCTATCTCTTTGAAAATATTTATACAATATTTTTTCCTTCAGTTTTTATTAGAAGTATTACAATTAGACATTCTAAATACTGGATGCAGATGACAGTTTTAATAAAATGAACTGTTCTAGAAACCAGGAAAGGACAGTCTCCATCGAACAGTTTGTTTGCGCGTTTACATCAAGAGCTTATTTGGTTTGACATGCTAGTAGGTTGACAGTGTTATGGACTCCCTAGCAACAATCAATTTAAACATTATAAATTGATACATAAAACGAGTTGGGTTCATTTTTTAATCCTTGACTTTTTTTCTTGGTTTGTAAATAAAGCCATTACCTGACTGTATAAATTTCAGTTATGTTTTCATGACTTCAAAACATTTTATTTTATTGTGTATGATTCTTTTTTTAAGTTCTATTTAAAATCAGTTGAGGTTTCTGGTTTACTGTAGTTTGTTCTTAAACAAGGCACTTGACTCTCTTGTGTCACCACTAAATAACCCAATTGTGTTGTTGTGCTGTAAAACAACAAATCCAAATCAGTGGAGGTCTTTTTGCTGATTATTTTTGGTCAAAAGTTGTGTACATAGCTCAATAAATATAAAATGTGCTTTCTACTCTTATTGTTTGCTTTTGTTTTTTTTGTTTAAATTAGATAGAGAGAGGGAGAGAGAGAGAGATGAAAGTTTACAGCGATCAGAATCCTTAGAGATAATATTTCCATCCTTTTCATTGATTTTATTCATTCTGTGATCTCTTCTGGAACAATAAAGGGCATGCAGACAGTTCAAAATTTATTAAGCTATTTTAAAGGTTTATTAATCTGACTTTTACCATCCATTCCATTAATTACATCCATTGAGATTGGCCCATTTCAGTGATTGCATCCATTGAGATTGGTCCATTTCAGTGATTACATCTATTGAGATTGGCCCATTTCAGTGATTGCATCCATTGAGATTGGTCCATTTCAATGATTGCATCCATTGAGATTGGTCCATTTCAGTGATTGCATCCATTGAGATTGGCCCATTTCAGTGATTGCATCCATTGAGATAGGGCCATTTCAGTGATTGCATCTATTGAGATTGGTCCATTTCAATGATTGCATCCATTGAGATTGGTCCATTTCAGTGATTGCATCCATTGAGATTGGTCCATTTCAGTGATTGCATCAATTGAGATTGGTCCATTTCAGTGATTACATCCATTGAGATTGGTCCATTTCAGTGATTTTATCCATCAGGTTGTAATAGCTACATTCAGGATATCCATGGTATTACTTCACATTGATTAAGGCAAGTTTCCTCTTGACAATTCCCATCCTGTTTTATATATTTGTACAGTTATTTGTAAGGTCATAGCACATTTCATATCGAAACTATATAATTTGCTGAAGCCATGCAGCAGTGGCATCTGGTGGTCACTTGAAATGGGCCAGTAAAATTAAACATCAGCGTATTGAACCCTACTTGCCTGATATCAGTTGGTATTAAGTTTTCTTCTCATTTATAGGAATAAAATTTTATTTCCTTTCTTTAAAAAATCAAGGTAGAAACCAGGCTGACAGTGTTTTCAAACTGGACATCATACATCTTATATTGCTTGGTCATTCAATTCAGTGATCAGAATCCAGCAGCATACATTTTTCTTGATTTTCGTAGTCAGTGTATCATATGATCACATGATAATTTTAACTTTTGCAGAAAAAAGCCCAATTGTGATTCTGTGAGATTTGGTCATCATGTGGCTTGAAATACAGGAATGGAAATGTAGATATATTTCTTGTAAATACATGATGATCATCTCATGATCTGCATGTTTGACTTCAAATATATATGATGTATATTATGGGGAGACAACAATTAAAGAGTGGACAGGTATGTGGTTTGGATATTCCTAAAGGGCAGTAGATATCAGGGAAAGATGGGGAGAATCGGTTGTAAGATCAGTTGTGGTGTCCCAGTGACCTCTTGGGTTATGGGATTGATGATGATGATATGATGTATTCATTCTTACGGCTGAGAAATTATCCTTTTAAGGGAGTTTGGATTTTGATGCAAAGCCACTGCTGCTTGGTTTTGGCAAATTATTTTTTCCGTACAGAATTTGTTCTGACTTCCTATATCTGAAACAATGAGAAGGATTTGGGGAAACCGTTGACTATATACATCAAAACGATTTAAGTATAATCATTCTGTTTACTCAGACCTGGTCTACTCAGTGACTTTTAATTAACTGTAAATTTAATATTTTTTACGCGTATCAATTTTCATTCTTTTCTTAGATGCTAAAAACTGCAAATTTAAAGATGCAGTGAACAATGATTCTTAGGTTTAAATTAGAGTACTCCTTCACAGGCCTCCTTTCACAGATGTGCTACAATGTTATATTCCCCATGTTTCCACAAGGTCATGAATTCGACCACTGGATGACCTAGGGACTCCATTTCTTCTGCCCAAATAATAAAACTCTATCACCCCAGTCATTCTGACAAACAACCTTTCTCTGCTGCCATAGCCATCTAATTGTGACTGTTAGTTAATATACAGTACCCCACAAAATATAAAGCAAACTCACATGTCATTTCATCCTTGATCACAATTGCTATATAACCATTGTATGCATATTCATGAGAGGGTGTGACCATTCTGGTAGCCTAGTGGTTAGAGCGTCTGCCTCAGATGTGGGAGGCCACATTTTTGAACCCCGGCTGAGTCATACCAACAACTTATAAAAATGGAACAGCTGCTTTTCTAGGCACTCAAATTTCGGAAAATCTTATAAAATTTCCTTTTAAAATAATTTTGTTTATTAACAACCAGCCCATTGACACCATGATTCCATGGTTAATGTACTTCAGAAATCAAAGTTCATGCTTGCAATGATGGGCTATGTGTTGTTCAAGTTGTGCATAGTTTTTTTATATATGTATGTCATTTTCTGGTAAAATGAAATTGTGAGAAAACATAGTAAGCATAATTGTTTGTCTGCTCACAATTCAAGATGGCATCAAACAAAACAAAACCATGGTCTATTAAATTTTCAGATAGCTCGAGCAGGACGAGGCCTGTTACAGTCTGGTAGTTGTAGAGCTCTTGCCAGCGCAGCTAAAGCCTCACCTGGGCAAGGCTTGTCCTTTGGTAGGTGTCAATAGAAATTATTAAGACCTTGCAACAATTTATGTATGTGACCATAAAAATGTTTGCTTATATGTAATATTTCATTATTTATAGTCTATCATAGTTCTGACTTTTTCAGTTAAATTTATATGTTCATCCATTTTTATTGGTTATCATTCATTGGCTAAGGTTTGTTGTTTGCACTGAGCAGCATTAAGCAATACCATTTATTGTTTGTTGTTGTAATTTTTTTTAAATCTAGAATAAATTATTCGAATGGCATTTCAAAGGGATGATGGACAAAGATCTGTCATAAGTCTTACTGATATTACCTTTTAATTATAGGTTCAAAATAGTGGCAAACAAAAAATATGATCATTTCAGTCAGATTTGGGTATTGGTTTTGTCCAGGTTTGGCATGGATCTGGATTTAGTGAAATTAATCCTAGAGAGGGGCATGGGTACCAGACTAAGTCCACAGGATAACATTACCTCAAATCTTTAATCTAGCTGTTTTTAATGACTGCATGATGAAGCTTTGCTTTGAGCATTAGCTAGAAATGTCATCTAACAATAGAAAACATGTTGGTTGTGAAAGAAACAGTCAGCCTTGTAAAAAAATTCCATATAATCAGCACAGGAGTATAAAAGAAAATATTCAGATTATCGGAAAAATGCAGGGTAGTCAACAGTTACCTTATTTAAATTTATTGGACATCATAGGGTATGGAACTGCAGTTTCTCTCACTAAATTCAAAGATTATTTAATGAACTTGTTTCTTGAATTTTTCATTTTGCAATAGATCACTGTTCTGAACTTTCCAAATGCCTGTTTTCCGGTTTGACAATAGCAGTACATGATACTGAAAATAGGGCTAGCTTACAGAAAATTATCAGCTGCTTGAGTTGTTAGGCTGCATCTGTGGAAGTGGAAATATTTGCCAAATTTGCTAATAGAAAAGTTTGGGAATAAAATGTGACCATTATTTTGTAAAAGTTACATCAGGTAACACTGTTGAGGATCCATATGTTAAGGAGGTAGCATTGTTGAGGATCCATAAGTTAAGGAGGTAGCACTGTTGAGGATTCATAAGTTAAGGAGGTAGCACTGTTGAGGATCCATAAGTTAAGGAGGTAGCACTGTTGAGGATCCATAAGTTAAGGAGGTAGCACTGTTGAGGATCCATAAGTTAAGGAGGTAGTACTGTTGAGGATTCATAAGTTAAGGAGGTAGCACTGTTGAGGATCCATAAGTTAAAGAGGTAGCACTGTTGAGGATCCATAAGTTAAGGAGGTAGCACTGTTGAGGATCCATAAGTTAAGGAGGTAGCACTGTTGAGGATCCATAAGTTAAGGAGGTAGCATTGTTGAGGATCCATAAGTTAAGGAGGTAATACTGTTGAGGATCCATAAGTTAAGGAGGTAGTACTGTTGAGGATCCATAAGTTAAGGAGGTAGCACTGTTGAGGATCCATAAGTTAAGGAGGTAGCACTGTTGAGGATCCATAAGTTAAGGAGGTAGCACTGTTGAGGATCCATAAGTTAAGGAGGTAGCACTGTTGAGGATCCATAAGTTAAGGAGGTAGCACTGTTGAGGATCCATAAGTTAAGGAGGTAAAACAAACAGAAGATGCAAATTATTTACTCTGTGATGTTCTTTTGCAGTTACTAATTTTATTGTTAAGATTATACACAATGATTACACAAAGTTTAATATTGTTGAATAGTACATAATTTAATTACATTTCCGTTATCATGTTCTTTGCAGTAGTACTATGATGACTTGTACAGTTGTATAGAACGCCTTCATATTAAGGACATTATGATAAAAAGTATCTAACCTATGAATCAATTAACTTTACTTAGTCAGTCTGTTCATTTATCCATGCACAATATCAGTTGGCATGAAAGAAAAATTACATAAAGCGTGGTTATTGAATTAAAGTATATTGAAATATTATAAGAGAACTGTCTGAGAGTCCATGCAATTTTTTATGAATAAGCAGCAATTATTCTTTCTCATTAGAAACTTGTTCAGGTGTTTGTCTAACATATTACATGTTATATTTTGTAAAAAGTTATCAAATAAATTACATTAGTCAAAAGTTAACTGGAGTCATCTGTTAGATACTTTCTTTCCATTCAGCTTTAACACTATTGCATTGTATGAAGTTTAAAATTTTAATAAAATAATTGATTATGTTGTGTTCATGTATTTAAATATCAGTTATAACTACATAATTGTATGTATTACCATTTGTTTTTACATTGTTGTTACAAGATCTGATTGGTTAATGATAGCAGGTGAATAGTGCTCACATCCCCTTGACTTTCAGATGTCACACTGGACTACATTCATTTTCCAGCAGGCACTACTGCTATGTGGTGATATCACACAGCATCATGTAAAATACAAATTTGTTTACTGCCTTCTCTCTTGGGATCTGTTCTCCAGTTGTGTTGTTTTTTATTGGGGTGTAGTACACTTGCCTTCTGTTTGGTTACTATACCCACAAAACAAAACTATAGTTTTACAGTTCCCATGGGAGAAAGTAATAATTGAGTAGCAATTACTTGAAAATTTACATTTACATTGAATGTGTAACATTAGAAATAGACATAGTTCACACATGTATATTTGCAGAGCTGTCAGATGAACAGAAGGAATATCAACAGTTGGCAAGGAAATTTGCCAGGGAAGTTATCATCCCAGCAGCACCTCACCATGACAAAACAGGGGAGGTAATTTACAGAGGTTACATTATGCAATTATACTTGTCAACAAAAACATTAACAACACATCGGTAGAAAAAATCAAGCCTGTTCATTGTAGCTCAGTACTAATCGGAGGTCTCACTAGGATTTTAAAACTAGGAGTTTACAACTCCCATTTTGGTAATAATAAGAGTCCCACAGGCAAAGTTTCAGTCCCCTCCCAGATGATAACTTTGCAGATTAGAAGAATTATTGGTTGTCACCTAGTTTAATTTCCACATTCTTTATAACACTGACATATATCCTTTTTTCTCCATCAGAATTTTACTGATTATTGTCTGCTTTGTCAATCTAAAAGGGTCTTATTCCAAACACAGCCAGGCATCACACACTTCTTTACACTTGGCTACTGTCCCATCTGAACTATCAGTTCTAGCAACTTAAGCACTCTTCTGAATCAGATTACAGTCTTTATCAGTTTGACATTTAACCAAATAATACTTATCCAAATTTGCAAATGGTATTTTGTTTAAATCTCATCATGTCCTGATGCCAAGGTTACATGAACTACTCATTTAGCTGGGGCCCCGAGTGGCCGAGTGGTCTAAAGTGATGTCCGTTACGGATCACTGCCATCTCACCTCTGTCTGCGTGTGTTCGAGTCTAGGATTCGGCTAATGTAGATATGTGAGAAAGCCTGCCAGTAGCTTCTAGTGGGTCGGTGGTTCTTTCCGGTGATTTCCTGGTTTCTTCCTCCACCATTAATACTGGCCGCCATGAATAGCCTATCGTGTGCTGAAAAATGGCGTTAAGCCCAACAACAACAACAACAACTCATTTAGCTACACTCAGAAATCAACACAATAATGAAAATTAAAGTTGTTTGTTTGATGTACTATTATAAATAATCACAATAGATCTCTGGGTCTTTCAGCCTCTAAAATCAATCATTGTAAATTTCAGCACATTGTTCCTCCCATCCAGTCAAAGTCTTTGAACTTGCTGCTGTACTCTTATAACATGCTCATCAGGGATTTGTCAATCAATTATGTCATTGTAAATATCAGCACAGTTAATTGTTCAATACATTTTCTCACTCAGAAGGTGGCTAATGCAAGTCTGACATGCCCAGCTTTTAAATGCCTACAGAGGAATCATGCCTAAGTGATTTCTGTGTCCCAGACAAAAAAATTAGCATACATGTACTCATAAGCATTTCGGATGTGTCGGAACACAAAAGAGTTTTAATTTAATGAAAATTTTCATTCTGCATCACAAAATTTTCAAAAAAGGAAGCTTCTGTCATTAGGCCTGTCATATCACAGTCTATTCTAGTATGTGTATTACAGCTGATGCATTTCTTTATCACATTATGATAACTTTCCTTTTGCTGCCTCTAAATCAAGTCATCCCAGAAAGATATAAAAGTTATACTACTGTGATCAGGTAGTTATTATAGGTGAGATATGGTTTATAAACAATTTTCTTTATTGTAATGCTATTAATGTTAATGCAGTTTTATGTTCCACATGATCAATGTCAAGACTTATGATGACATTACTATTTATAATCTCAGATGTGTCTTTGATTTGGGTTTTTCTTCGTGTTCCATGTTATTTCAGTCTCCTTTTCTCACATTTATTTGTATTTCAAGTGCTTGACAGAAGTGACCTTGGTGGTCAATTGTTTGCATATTGTTTTAGTTTGAAGAGGAGATTTCTGCAAGTCATGTCCAATGATATATTTGCAAGCAGAATGGCTGACTGGTGAAATTTTTTTAATTGCAACATATACCCACTAATTCATAAAAACAGACAAATGTTGTCAGAAAATACACTATTTTAATTTTTTTGGTTCTTCAAATAAAATGCAGTATGTTCTTGCAGGTCATTAATTTCCAATTGTAAATGATTAAGTTCATTGCACATTTAGCACAAAAGTAACTTCAAGATCAACTCATTTAGATTTTTTTAATTACCCTCGACATTTCAGGAATAGTTGTTTAATTTGTTGATTTAGTACCTTTTCAGACAAAGTATCATTATCAAGTTTTAGGAAACTGAACATCTTTTGATTATTATGCAGTTTTGCACCTGTTTCCATAATGAGCCTATCTTGTTTCCTTTTATTCAGCAATGTCCAATTCTACTTTGAAAATATCTGATTTATTCAGCTTGTTTACTTCTTTGATTTTTATGTTTGTTACTGGTTTAAAAAATGTGTTAGTATACATAGATGATACTGAACGTTTTCTGCTGTTAAGTTTCTTTTGACATGCTCAATCAACCTGAATGCTCACATTTAAATATAATCTAGCTGTGCATTATTTTTTTCCTCTCTGGTTCCTATAAATATGACTTTGAATTTATGCTTTCCTCAAATACAGATTGATTGTTATTTGATATTTCATTGATTACTACTTGAGTTTGATTTGTTAGAGTTTGATTTTTCAGAGTTGTTGTTGATTGAAACAATTTGTTTAATAGATCAGATACATCCTGAAGTTATCAGCTTTTTCTTATGGTCTAAGTATTTTTGATATTTACAGTCTGGTTATTTTTGTTACCAAAGATTTTTTTATCAATTTATCAAATGTTTGGTCCAATTTTAAAAATGATATTAATAAGTTCACTTACAGTTCCGTTTGGTTTGTCAAGGAAAGTTGATTTCTAGTATAACTGCTTATATTTATGAATGGGGTTCAGTACATCTTCTTTTCTTAAGTTATATTTCTGGCAAAAGCAATCGATCTAATCTTTCCTGATTGGCAAATTGGACCAAAAGGCTAGAACACCATTTTTTACAGACCTACTTTTATCATCATTGCTTACTGCTTATGCCAGCAAACTGCCTATGTTGACAGAAAAGCTAAAGAAAACACACACATGCCTCAAAAATCACCAGTTTCTTTTCTTCTTACCAAATTATGCTTATGTTCACATTATGATAAAAAAAAAAAAATTATATGTCAACAGATGCCCTAGGACCTAACTTGAACAAATCCTGTTTTATTATTGGTTATGGTGGCAAGCTGCCAGGCCTGAAGCTTTCAAATATTGCTGTCTCATTAACAAAAAGACATTTGCTTATTCTTCCAAATTTGGATTTTCTTGGCAATTTCAGTTTTCAAGCTAGCTACAGTCTTTGATAAAAGCAGTGCACCCTTCATCAGAGGAAGATATAACCCAGCCTAAATAAAAGCAATGAATTATGCTAAAGATAAGAATCATAATTATATGTACTTTTTTGTGTAGTCTAGAATTTGTGTTTTACAAGGTCTGCTTGTTCTTGATTAAAACTATTTTTAAAGGATGCCATTAAATATTTTATTAGCATTTGTCATTAACATTTTACTTCATCCGATAGTCTCACTAATATGACTACATCTGTTGCCTCAGTCAGACCAAAATCTAGGTCTAGTTAATTAGCATGTAAATAAGAACTATTCAGCCATAAGCTTTATGTTTATTTTTTGACTATTCATTTTCAGTATCCATGGGAGGTGATCAAAAAAGCATGGGAGTTAGGTCTGATCAACTCACATATTCCTGCTAAGTATGGTAAGTCATAAAGAAGTCAATGCAACTACTTTATTAGTGTAATTTGCCATTGAATTAGATTTGTTATTGATTTGTATGTAGCTCTCATGATTATTAACATGGTCTAACTTTAATCTATCGATGATTACTCTGAAAAGAATTATATTTACGTAGAGGCACATTGGAATCCCCATGTTCAACTGTCCATCCATAGATCCAACACAAGATCAATGAATACAATTATTCCCAGTTTTTTTTATGGATTGCCATAGACAAATCTTTGATCTTTGTGTTCCAACAATTTCTTTAAGACTTACTGTATCTTTTTAAATACAACTGGATGCAGTATATAAGAAATCTTGGAGATTGCTGTGAAATTTAATAATTTATTATTGTCTTCACCTGAAATAAATATAGATGTGGACAAATCACAGCACTCATATTTTCATAAAAGTTTTGATTTTGTATTTTAACATTAGACTCATCTCCATCATGTGGATGGGGGTGGGATGCATGTGAAGTGATATATTTATATCTGCAAATTGCTCACCATTCCTCTCATATAGTTTATTTTGGTTGCCTTCTTTCAGTATCAAAGCCCAAACTACTTTCTAATAGATACTAACCAGTATTTGTCCCTTAATTGTTTTCTTCGAGTCAGATTGATTTCAGTTTCACATAAAGTTAACCTTGATTTTTAGGAAACAAAAATAACAGAAACCATGGTCAATATTTTAATTTGTATACCCTTTGAGTACCATGTGCTGAAATGTGGGACCCCAGGTGGCCAAGTGATCTAAAGTATTCACCTTAATCACTGTCATCTCACCTGTCTATGAGGGTTCAACTTTGCACCAGGTCAGTACCAAAGTTTGTGCTTATGAGATGAAATGATGAGCCTGACTGTGCTGTTCCATATTTTGTATAGTGTTACAATGCACTAAGCTTGTGTCTGACCAACTGCTACACTGCCTAGTTAATATGGACTTCTCTTGGGGTAATAGTTCTGCAAATCCAGTACATGTTCAACACCACAGTTCATGAGAATCAATATGGATAAAATCAGAGAGAAGAGAATAGTACTGTCCCAGTATCTGTACCCAGACCCTCACTGTGAAAAGAATTGATGGAGACATACTGTGTATTATCACAATAGTTCATAGCCACTCTATGACCACTTAATCCATTTTTGCCCAGTTGTTATTATGGCCCAGGGCAGATGATATCCAAGTTACTGGTGAGTGCTATGAAACTGGCCCCAAAGAAGGATACAGTGCCTCAGCTTCATCAAAACTGAACATTGTCATCAAATGAGGATTCTTCTGTTTTCATTGGTGTCCCACAAACTTGCATAAGATCACCTGTGTCATATGCTTTCTCAATGTATCAGTCCTTAGCCCTCTCTCTCTCTGCTACTAAGACAAACCTCCATGTGATAAATAGAACCCATTTAATGCATGACATCCATGCAAACCTAACAACTTCATTACCTCCTACATCAGTACAACTTGAGAAGTACTTGCATTTATTGCTTGACAAACATCCCCCCACATCAAAGTGCAGAGTATCTGTTCAGATGTATTCTCCACGGTATAGTAGTGTTGGGGGCCACTTTAGCACTGTTAAAGGAGAATGCCTTTGAGGTTGTGAGGATTTTTCTTTCCACTGTCCTCACCATTCATAATCAGATCTATAAGGCTGCTAAGAAGAATGTTACATAGTTCATGCAGCAAAATCAGCTTACTATTGTATCAAGATTACTGAAACTTCCAGGTTCATTGAGCTATTCAAGATAATGAACACAGTTTATGTAAAGTAATAAATGTACACCACTTCCAACAACTTTCTCTCTGTTCAGCCTTCTGGACCTGTTTGCAAATTTCTTCTGTGAAAAAGTTCAGTATATTAGAGTCAAGCTTAACGACATAATTTCAGTTCATTGTCAACATACAATTGTGATAGTAAATACACATGAAAGTCTTTAACAGCATTTAAACCTATCTGATTTGTTACATACAGTTGTGATGGAGAGAACCCCAATGTCAGGTGAACTCAATCTAATTCCCACTTCACTGCTACTTGAGTGATTATAATCATTATTGCTTTCACTAACCTATGTTATTATTACTTCTCTCTCTCTCTCTCTCTCTCTCTCTCTCTCTCTCTCTCTCTCTCTCTCTCTTCATGAGAATTCACATATGTTTGAAAACTGACATTGCAAAACATTTGTTGAAGAAACCAACACTTGACCTTAATGATTTAAAGATCTAATACCTTATTTCTTATTTATCATTCATTTCAGATCTCTTAGAAAAAGATGTTATATCCCAGCTGTATCTCATCTGATTTCAGATAATCTTTTACTGCAAAGTATAATCATATCACACTCACCATAATGCTGAAATCTGCCCTTCTGAATGTAGCTAGCAACCTTCTGTCTGATTTGGATAGTGAAATGATTAAAGTCTGCACCATCTTTGATTTGTCTGTAATACTTGACATGATAGACTATGATATGATACTTCACCGCCTCCAGAATGTATTTGGTATTCACAGCACATTCTTACTATGGTACAAGTCCTACTTAGTCAACACAAATTGTGTCCATAAATGAAAAACGTTCCAGCCCAGTTGATCTATGTTTGATTTTCCACAAGGCTCTATTCTCAGCAGCGTTGTTTTAATTTTGTACACTCAGCAGCTCTCAAGTATCATAGATCAACATTTGGTAGCTCACCAGTTGTTTGTTGATGCCATTCATGTATACATGTCTAGATGACCAAATGAAGTTGAGGCTACTTTCCAAGGTAAAGAAAGGTGCATGTCTGTTGTGAAGTCATGGACGACATGTAACAAACACATGATGATAAAACTGAAGCTATCTGCCTCACCCTGCAAAAACTTTCTTACATCCTTTACCTCACGCAATAAGTATCAGCAATGGCAATATTTTGCTTAGACAGTAAAATACCTAGGTGTCTCTCTCAACAGTACTCTCTCATTACACCAACATGAATTGAAAACAAGCAAGGCTTCATATCTGGAGCTGAATTGCATCAGCTCCATTCATGTTTTTCTTTCGGTTTCTCTTAAATTAAACACTTGTGTGTTCCTTAGTACTTTCAAGACTGGACTATTATAATTCCTCATCCAACACTTGCATTCTCATTGTTCCCACTGTTAAAATGAAGCTATACAAACAACATACTTTTGTACATCAGGGCCCAGCTACCTGGAATGAATTTTCCATACATCTTTGACATAACAACATTGTGATCCTATTCTAGACTGCTCTCAAAACTCACCTAGATTTAATAATGTTTACTTCCTTAATTATTGTCAACTTTTTTATTTTGTAATTTGATACTTTTTGCATTGTAATCTTGTCATTGTATATGTTTTGATGTGTTATTTGCTATAACTGTAAATCCCTTAGAACTTCTAAACAAAATATACATGATTATTATTATTATTATTATTATTATTATTATTATTATTATTATTATTATTATTATTATTATTATTATTATTATTATTATTATTATTAAGTATTATAGAAAAAAATATATTTTGCTCGAAAAAATTGGTTTCATCGGAGTTATATAAGTGTCCCAGTTTATATTGATGCTTGTTGGAGTCATAAGAATATATTTGGTATTAATGCCATTCATGGAACCCATGTACAGAGATTATCCCAGAGCTTTTGATTGTGTGATTTGCTCAAAATATTTACAGATTTGCACATGTAAAAATCTCTGTCTTCAAGTGGGTAAGACACTGTATTGAACACATGAAGAAATTCATTATGGTGAGATTTATATAAAAGGTGTCCTAGTGTATATTTGCATCATGGTGAGATTGATTTAAAAGATGTCCTTGTGTTTCTTTGTTTGAATCATGGTGAGATTTATATAAAAGGTGTCCTAGTGTATATTTGCATCATGGTGAGATTGATTTAAAAGATGTCCTTGTGTTTGTTTGTTTGAATCATGGTGAGATTTATTTAAAAGATGTCCTTGTGTTTGTTTGGATCGTGGTGAGATTCATTTAAAAGATGTTCTTGTGTTTGTTTGTTTGGATCATGGTGAGATTCATTTAAAAGATGTCCTTGTGTTTGTTTGTTTGCATCATGGAAAGATTTATTTATATGATGTCCTTGTGAATGTTTGCATTGTGGTGAGATTCATTTAAAAGATGTCCTTGTGTTTATTTGTTTGGATCATGGCGAGATTTATTTAAAGGATGTCCTTGTGTTTGTATGTTTGCATCATGGAAAGATTTATTTAAATGATGTCCTTTTGTATGCTTGCATCGTGGCGAGATTTATTTAAAAGATCTCCTTGTGTATGTTTGCATCGTGGCGAGATTTATTTAAAATATGTCCTTGTGTATGTTTGCATCGTGGCGAGATTTATTTAAAAGATGCCCTTGTGTATGTTTGCATCATGGTAAGATTTATTTAAAAGATGTCCAAGTGTATGTTTGCATTGTGGCGAGATTTATTTAAAAGATATCCTAGTGTATGTATGTTTTCTTAAGTACCATATATACTCGTTAATAAGATGAGTCCAACTGCAAACTGCATGGACTCAGATCTACAGCGGCATTATGGTCTGATATGAGACCCTGATTGGCAAGTGCATTATGCTGTGGTAGATCAGGCTTTTTGTTGTTTGCAGTTTTGCTCAGCTTATAAGTGAGTATATATGCTACAATTTTGCAAAGGTTTGTCAGGACACAAAATTGTCATATTTTTATTAAAATACAAATTTTAGGTGGCCTTGGTCTTGGTATCTTTGATGCCTGCCTTATCACAGAAGAGCTTGCCTATGGATGTACGGGAATACAGACAGCCATTGAAGCCAACTCACTTGGCGTAAGTGATATGTGTTGTACTTTATTTCATTTTTTAAAAAAATATTCATTTCAGATTTTTATGATCAGTCCACTGAGTCACTAGCATGGTGTTGCTAGCATCCACCTCGGATGCGGGAGGTCGTGGGTTCGATCCCCGGTCGAGTCATACCAAAGACTTACAAAAATGGTACTAACCTTGCTTGGCGCTCAGCATTAAGAGATTAGTGGTAGGACCGGTTGGCCTGGTGTCAGGATGATGTGACTGGGTGGGACAACATGCCACATGTCTGCGGCATGATGCCCCAGTGCTAGACATCGCTATAAACTGCCAAACTGCATACATCGTAGCGATATGACTGAAAAATTGTTAAAGCTACGTTAAAAATCAAAATCACACTCACACTCACACGCAAGGTGTTGCAAGAACTGTCTCTACATGAACTATTTGCATCCTTATTTTGAGTCCACTTTAGTGGTAGCTTGATTTACTGATCATTTTGTAATTTGTGTCTGACAAAGTTAATGTTTGTAAATGCTCCGTCTTTGTGTAGCTTGCACTTAATTTGTTGTGGAGATAGTGAGCTAAACACATATTCTATACAGGTAAATGCTCAACCATTTGTTTTATACAGGTATATGTGCAAACAATTTGTTCCATACAGGTAAATACTCAAGCCATTTATTCTCCACAGGTAAATGCTTGGACAGTTTGTTCTATACAGTCAGGTACATGTTCAAACTATTTTTTCCATACAGGTAAATAGTCAACCTAAATGTACAATTCAAGTAAATACTTAAACTATTTGTTCTATACAAGTCAGTCAGGTACATGCTCAAACCATTTATTCTATTCCTAAATGGACAGACTATTTGTTCTATAAAAAAAATGCTCAGACTATTTGTTCTACACAGGTAAATGCTCAAACCATTTGTTTTACACAGGTAAAAGGTTAAACCATTGTTCTAAACACTGCACATTTGTCTAGTTGCTTTCTTACTCAATTTAAGTTTGATTGGCATGGCTGAGAACTGTTTTCATTTCAAATCATAAAATCTTGAATGCATTGCACTTCGCAATTTTTTAATGTAGTAAAAGATAATCTTTTAAACTGACATTGAACTATATTCAGATCTTCCAGTTTTTCTGGATACCCTATTTTCAAAATTGTTTGTGGATTTTCAGTATCAATAATTTCCAGATAGCAAGTAGTCTTGGAAGCTGATGACAAATAAAGCATTCACATTAGAATGGGAACAAAAATAATAGTTTATCTATACTCAATGACAGGTGATTGAATGGATAACAACCAGACACTGAAAGACCGCTCCAGTGGCCTAGTGATTTCAACATCCGCCTCGGTTGTGGGAGGTCGTGTTCGATCCCCGACCAAGTCATACCAAAGACTTACAAAAATGGTACTAACAGCTGCCTTGCTTGGCACTCATTAAGAGGTTAGTGTTTAAACTGGTCAGGATAATGTGACTGACATAAGGCAGAGGTTTTATGTGACATTAAATAAAAGTCAGGCTTGATAAAACTAACCAGGGCATGTATTAAATCTTTACCCAAAGAATGCAATTGAAAATGACATAGCCTTGAACAAGAGTATGTGATTTGGTGGGACATCATGCTACATGCCTGCAGCACGATGCCTCAGTGCTAGACATCACTATAAACTGCCCAACTGCAGACATCATAATGGTATGACTGAAAAATTGTTAAAGCTATGTTAAAAATCCAATATCTAGATCCTGAAACAACTGTGATTACCCAAGTTGGCACAATGATTAATAACAGAAGATGTTAATAGGCAGAAATGAAAACAGCTTACTGAAACATGCTGATTTTCAGAATTTTGCTTCAAGTCATGCAGTAAATTACTTAGAGACCTTTCTTTAGGTGAATATAAAAATCTTTGAACCAGTGCACCTAGCCTTAAAATCTCTGCCTCATGTCAGTCATTTGAAGTTATATGCTTATAAAACTTAATATTCACCTCAACAAAGGGCCAGTAGTAATACAGGATTTATCTTTATTTATTCCAGCAAATGCCAGTCATACTGGCAGGAAATGAGGAACAGAAGAAAAAATATCTCGGTCGAATGACGGAGGAACCATTAATGTGTGTAAGTACAATAATCACAAAACATTTACCCAGATCAGCTGAGGAAGATGAAAATGATTTGGACTATCATAAGCTCTCAATAACTGTGTCTGTATTTTTCATCTCATAGAAAATTGAAGTCATGCAAAATTTTTAAAGCAATTGTATTTAAATTAGAACGAATTTCCTGTCCCAGATAATACAAGGAAATTGGGATCTTAGAAAAATAAAACCATCCAAGAAGACCAAGAGGTGAAGGCTTTCAAGACAGTAATTTCAGGATGGAGAACCTCTGTAAAAACAGTAGAACTTCTGTGATATGTACTAACTGAAGTAAGTAGGAATGGAAGAACCATTGATGCGTGTAAAAGCAGTAGAACTCTTTGATATGTACTAAATGAAGAAAAAAGGAGTTGAAGAATTAATGATGTGTATAAAAGCAGTAGAACTTCTGTTATTTTTTGGGGTAAATAAGAATGAAAAAAACACTGATTAGTTTAAAAGCAGTAGTTTCTGTTATCTGTACTAATTAGGGTGATCCATACTGACTGAACAAACAACACTCCTTATACTAACATGTTTGGGGCAATAAACAATTTCTAGGTTGCAAACCAGGGCTTGTTTTTAAGAGGTAAGGACAGATACATCATAGAATGCTGCTTGTATAAATAACTTTTCATGACATAAAAATCATCCTTTATATATTGTCTTGGAAAGACATATAAATGATACCACAATTGATAGACTATGAAATAGATATGTACTCTAAGCTTTTTTTTACCCAGTGCAGTTTTAAAATGTATGCAAATTTGCATTTATAAGCAGATTTATGTCAACAACCAATGTCAGCAAGATCAAGCCCACTTGGATTCTATATCTCAGAAAGCCTCGCATCCCATCTAGTATTGCTTGATATTGGTATTTGGTATGCAGTATTATATTGATGTGACCTTGAACTATCTCCTTTACAATATTCAACATTATTGATCTGCCATGAGATTGTGTTTATCGTTATGTTGCTGTCAGTTTTTTTTTTTCATCTGTTCCCTGTTTGATTTCCTCACAGTAACTTGAGTTCTCTGCCATCTACTATTACAAAGTTTTGTAAATAGTTTGTAAGTGAGGCATGTAAGAAAACTTTCACAAGGCCAATGCTTTGGTCACAGGGTCAAAAAAAGGAAAATTACCTGCATGCAGTAACTTGGTTTATATGGGCCATTACTTGACTATACTTGGTAAATTGCATTAGGACAGCTGTTGATTTTGGAGGTTAAACAGGCAAAGGCACAGTGACTGCCCCAAAATAGGGTTTCATCACAATAGCTTGAGTGTTTTATTATCTTCTACAAGACTTTGTGAATGGTTTGCATTTGAAATGAGGAAGACACCTACTCAGCTTTGGGGTCACAGGGTCAAAGTTCAGTGCCCCAGAGCTGCTAGGAAAGAAAATAATTTCCACAATTTTTTTTTTAGTTTTGTTTATATAGCATATCTTAAAAACTTTGCAAATGGTTTGCATTTGAGGCAGAGAAGATCCCTTTTTATTCTGGGATTAAAGGCCAAGGCAGTAGGCACGGTAAGAATGAAAGCTCCATTTAAGTTATATTTTAGCTTAAATGGACCAGAAAGATTTGTGAGATGTTCTTTCTATCATACTCATAGCACAAGTTTGTTTTTGCTACTCTCAGACTACTTGGAAACTTTACACACAAATTTATCCCAAGGTCTAGTTGGTCGTAAATGAAACTGTTTTAGGACATCAAATATAGTCACTACATTGGCCATCCTAAAATGTTATCACTACTGTATTTTCCCGCATATATCCCGCAGACGCAAATAATCTGCATCCTCATATAGCCCGCAGGTTTTGGGGTTTTGTGTAAAATATGGTTGGCATAACCAGCACCTTTGTATAACCTGCAAACATAGATCGATGATGCTATCAAGTCAGTCAACCCCGGTCCATATTCATCCCTCTGCATCAGTTCAAGTTAGTCACCCTGCTTCCACTATATTCCGGCTGGCAGCTGGCAGATTTGAATTTTGAAGCCAGGTACTTGTGAGCGGGATATGAAGTGGTGTGAGGGCCTGAAGCTGAATCCCACAATTGTCAATTTCAAATGTAGCTTGCATGACATCAATTAACTGTTCAGGCTCGGTACACAGTGCTTGTGTGCTTAGGCTGTCTATAGGAGCTGTGCCTCAACTACAAGCTACATAAGTGCAGACATTTCTAAATAATCTTATATTCTTGTGAAGTGTTGATTCGAGTTTAAATAATTTCTTTCTGTTAAATTTAAAAAATGCCAACACAAAATTCTTACACAGCTGAAGTGTATGGCAATAGTAGAGCCACAGGCAGAAAATTTGATATTGATGAGAGTGTGATCCATGGTTGGAGAAAAGAGAAAGAAGCGTTGGAGAAGATGAATCCACAAAAACATGCTTATCACGGACCTAAAGCAAAATGGCTTCACCTTGATGCAGACCTGAAGCAGTGGATCATGGCCCAGGGGAAAAACAACCGAACAATCAAAGTGATGGCCAAACTTATAGCAGCAGAGAAGCACATTGATGATTTTAAAGGAGGAGTGGGGGCCCCAAGTGGCCGAGTGGTCTAAAGCGCTGTTTGTTACAGATCACTGCCATCTCACCTCTGTCTGTGTGGGTTCGAATCTAGGATTCGGCAAATGTGGATATCTGAGAAAGCTTGCCAGTAGCTTCTCGTGGGTCAGTGGTTCTTTCCGGTGATTTTCTGGTTTCTTCCTCCACCATTAATACTGGCCGCCATAAATAGCTTATCTTGTGCTGAAAAATGGCGTTAAACCCGACAACAACAACAACAAAGGAGGAGTGCATTGGGCATATAAATTTATGAAAAGGAACCAATTGTTGATCAGAACACAAACGACTGTCAGCCAACGTCTACCCGAGAATGGGGAGAAGAATATGGATGATTTTTGTGAATTCATCACCACAGAAATTCAGAAGCTTGACCCTCCCAACAAGGTCGGTGGTTGAAGTCGGCGTTATGGTTTTCAAACAATACATTGAAATATTATTGCAAGTAAAATTTTGTTATATAACCTGCACCCCCCTTGCAGGGTTTGTAAAATCTGGTATAACCTACAGGATATATGCAAGAAATGTAATCTTCTGGATAGATACTTATATAAACATCAGGTTTTCACTAAAGACATTTTTAAAGACAAATGTTTGATCTGAAATGAAACTGGTTCAAATATGTCCAGTGGGTCATACAGTTGCAATTTAGAAATCTGGTTATCCTGGTTCATTGTGATAGGATGGTCTCAAAAACATTAGATTTTCAGCAAAACACTTTTTATGGTGTCTAGTTGATCCTAAATAAGATGGAGCCAATCATGCTTCAGTATTGCCACCATGGTGAACATCTTAAAAATACAGAATATTAGAGATGGTTTCAACATTCAGCATTTAAAAGGAACAAGTAGTTTTATCTTGGATTCCTAATGATTCTTTTCAGCCAGCTTAAGATTTGAGGAGCTAATGTTTATTTTTTTTAGCATCATTGTACTAATAGAGCATAATATCATACTAGGTACTGGCACCACATTTATACCAACATCCAATTGAATTCCTGGCTGTACTAATATAATTTTCTTAAAATTGTTGTAAAAACTTTATATTTGATAAAGTGTTATGGATTCTTAGATTTGTATATGCTTATTTTCTTATGAATTTATTTAAATTTAAATTTAAATTATTTTAATTTATTAGGTAGTTAAAATATGTTGTTTGCCAGACTCTAAAGATAAAGATCATTTAACTTATTTCATAAAAGTCATTTGAAATGAAAACTTGTGTAAGATTTTTTGTTTTAACAAAATTTTCTTTCTTTTTACCAAATTTCAATTGCATCCTACCGTATCTGTGTCAAGGCCTACTGTGTGACAGAGCCAGGGGCAGGATCAGACGTGGCAGGCATCAAGACACGGGCTGTCAAGAAAGGAAAAGAATATGTCCTTAACGGAAATAAAATGTGGATCACAAATGGAGGTGTGGCCAACTGGTTTTTTGTCTTGGCTCGGACTGACCCAGATCCAAAGACCCCAGCTGGAAAGGCCTTTACAGGATTTATATTGGATGCAAAGACACCAGGAGTAACTCCAGGAAGGAAGGTGAGTCAAGAAAAAGGCATAAAAAAAAAACGTATTGATTTAGAAACTGGTGTGGGTGGAGCAATACATTTATGATTAATTATGACTAAATTTTTCACTTTTAATAATAGTAGGCTATTTGTTGAGCTAAGCTAATTTTCAGGATGTATTTGATAGGAAAATCATATCTTGTAGGTCAAGTAGCTTTTTTGCTATCAAAGTTTTTATCATTTCAAAATATAGGGCTTTCATTTCTGTGGTGAATGAAATAAAGAATGAGAGTTAGTCAGATTTTATAGTTAAGAATGTCTGTACTTTTGAACACAAATCTCTCATATATATCTGGATGCATGATATGCAGGGCCTGAAATTGTTCGTTTTGACATACTGATCCAGGACTGGTCAGACCCTGAATTGTCCAGTTCCATCCTCATCGGTCATGGACCGGACCAACAACTAAATCTCAGATGCGAATGTTTACGACTGTAACAATGCATTAACGTAAATGAGAAACAAGAAAAAGAGCAAAATTAATGCAGACTCAAATTTCAGATGACTACTTTATTGTTTGTTCAAACATATGAGATTATTTTATAAATTTTCATATCAGATGATCATGCCCTTTATTGGTGGATCCTCTTTCAATCTCATGGCTCTAGTTGTCTAAAATTTGAAGCCTAAAATTTCTCAACATCAGATAAATAGATCAAATACCCAGGCTAATTAAACAGAACACATTTACAATTCAAAAATATATTCAGTGAAACAGATGTGAAAACAAGTCATAAAATTATTTTACATAAAGTCATTAGCCCCACAAGTAGCAATCTACTTGGCTGATACTCTGACCTTTCTCATCTCATTTGATATATTTTTTTACATTTATGTTAAAATATTTAAAATGAGATGGGAAATTCAGATTGCTTTAGCTCAGATGAACTTTGCCATAACCCCTCAGAGTGTATGTGTCAGGTACAGTTTCTGCCTTGGCCCTCAGATTGTATGTGTCAAGTGCAGTGTCTGCCTTGGCCCTCAGATTGTATGTGTCAGGTACAGTTTCTGCCTTGGCCCTCAGATTGTATGTGTCAAGTGCAGTGTCTGCCTTGGCCCTCAGATTGTATGTGTCAAGTGCAGTTTCTGCCTTGGCCCTCAGATTGTATGTGTCAAGTGCAGTTTCTGCCTTGGCCCTCAGATTGTATGTGTCAAGTGCAGTGTCTGCCTTGGCCCTCAGATTGTATGTGTCAAGTGCAGTGTCTGCCTTGGCCCTCAGATTGTATGTGTCAAGTGTTTTCTCAGAAGAGAGCAGTCATTATGCAATGATCTTTGCAACAGAAATCAACTAGTTCTGGTCCCTCTGACGTGGTGAATACCTGGCTGTGCTCTCAGCTTTGTAAATGCATGGGCAGTCAGGGCCTTGATTGAGAGGGTTAAATCAACTAGTTGTAAACATTCCAGTGTAAGTTATATAGTGTTTCCTTGTTTCACCTGCTATTAATGGACCATTTATAAAACTGGATGTTCCTTTGAATAAAGCACTCTAATTACTGGCTGAGATTTGTGTTCAAAAGTACAGACATTCTTAACTATAAAATCTGTAAATGTGTTCTGTTTAATTAGCCTGGGTATTTGGGAATAACATAGATGCAGAGCAATGCACATATGGCCTCATTTCATCATATTCAACCAACAACAGTCTTATTTGAGTGAGTCTGGAGTGTCTGATGTATTTTTTTAATCATAATTTCTGACCATTTTGGTTGCTTCTTGCCTTCCACCAGTAAATCCATAATTCAATGAATTCACAGCATCCAATATATTTGGTAAGCAAGTGCTGTTGATGCTTAGGTTTAGTTAAGATTGAGAACAAACAAACATTTGATTGATGAGGATCAAGATTAAATTAGTGAGCGGCATATTATGTACTAAATTTGCCACTTTTCAGTACCATTTTATATCACCTGTCTATTAAGTGACTTCTGCATAGCATCAGTGCACTTTTATGATGCTTTTCATATGTTTCAAAGAATAATTGTTGTTGTTGTTGTTGTTGGGCTTAACGCCATTTTTCAGCACACGATAGGCTATTCATGTCGGCCAGTATTAATGGTGGAAGAAGAAACCGGGAAATCACCGGAAAGAACCACCGACCCACGAGAAGCTACTGGCAAGCTTTCACATATCCACATTCGCCGAATCCTAGACTCGAACCTACGCAGACAGAGGTGAGATGGCAGTGATCCGTAACGGACAGCGCTTTAGACCACTCGGCCACTCGGGGCCCCTTTCAAGGAATAAAAAGCATATTTTCTTCATTTTACTGACATAAAAAATATCATAGATATGGCGTGCTAATGCTGCTTACATATTGTTGATTCATGGCTAAAAAACATAGATCCCAAGCTAAACCACAATTATTTTCAGGCCCTGATATGATTTGAACTTAGGTAAAAACTCAATAAGGATACTCAAGGAATTAAAATAGTTGTTGTCATAAGACAGTTTGTTCATTATATGTAATAAAATTTTTAAAAATGGACTTATTTAAAATGCCTTCTATGAGCAGATGTTCTTTTATGTATGTTTCCATTCAGAGAGCTTTTGGTAGCTTTTTTGGAAGGCCTGTTAATATTCATGAGTTAAACTTAGTGGGAACATGTTATCTAATTTTGAAGGTACAGTAAGTAATTTTTAAGCATGGTATTGTTTTAAATTCATGGGACATGCTTCAAACTTTATAATCTATTTCCTTCAAAAATAAAAAAGGTAAGGACCACATGTTTGGTTATAAATGTAGATGCAGACAATGCAGAGTTTTTAATTTCTCCTGAGCTCGTGACATAAAAGCATAATAATATCATGGTATTATAATCTGTTTGGGTTGACATTTTTAAATTTTGAACAAGAGGAAAATAAGCAGCAAATATGGGCATCACGCCACATACATATAGCAACATGTTCCAACCAGTCACATTATCCTGATACCAGGCCAACCAGTTCTGACACTAACCTATCAATGCCAAGTGTCTAGCCAGACAGCTGTTATTATCATTTTTATAAGTCTTTGGTATGACTCGGCCAGGGTTAAAACCTGCAACCTCCAGCATCCTAGGTGGATTCTCTAACCACTAGTTTGTCTTTTTACCTCTCTGTCATTTTTATCTTGATGGTCATTTAAGATTGAGACTGCATAGAATTCACATGAATGTTAGTAGTGGGAAGAGTCATCCATAAGTGTTTCAAATTTGTACGACTTGATGCCTGTCTTGCTTAGCATGTTTTGGTTTTTATTCCAAGGACTGGCTAGTATTGTGTCACAGGACCATTTGATAAAATGTTGTCTCATCAAAACTCAGAAAAACTTGGCAATTTAAGGAATCAGGGTATCTTTGCAATACAATGAAGAGATTGATATTTTGATAGCTGTCTTTAAGAACACTGGGAAACTTAGCTGCAGGCTTAATTACAGTAGTGGTATTAAGCTTGGCTGCTTCTTTTTGTGTGAAAAGGGATCTCCGTACTATCTTTTATAATTCAGATCTCCATATTATGTTAGTGTTAGCAATGAATACATTACATAATCAGCCCGATTTATGCATTAGAGGTTAAGCACAGTTGATTGAAAATGTGAGGAAGTGAATGATGACACAATCTTTTATATAGATATATACATTGTCACTCAAAATATATATTTGTTATATGCTTGCCTTAAGGTGTAGTTTTTGTTATATGTTTGCTTTAAGGTAAATCATATGATGTTATGATATCATTCCTCATTATGATGTCATATGCCTCCATCCATTGGTAGGTTGCCAATTTTTATTTCTGTACAATAACATGAATTGTCCACATTAGTAGTTACCAAACTTTGCAGATGACATACAGATGTGATGATGGAGAACCCTGTCCACTTCAGGTTGCAAAGCTCAAAGTTCAAGGTCGTTGTTACCAATATAGAAGAAAAATTATTTCAGCACAATGACTTAAGTTCTCAATGATCAGCAGTATGAATGACTTACAGTTGGGAGAACCAGTGTATTTCAGGGTCAAAGATCTCTGTGACTGATAGAATAAAGTTATTTCTTCACAATAACATTAGTTCTGAACATACCTCGATCAGACTTTGTGGATGGCTTGCATTGTGTTAAAAAGGAAGCCTATTCATTTTATGGGTCAAAAATCAAAGGATAATGTCACTGTGAGAAAGACCAGATATGGTATCCACACAGTACTGTTATTTCTAATTCACAGATTTGGATCAAATTTTATGGATTATTTACACTTTGGGTAAGGAAGAAGACTGTGGAAAGTTTCGGGAATGAAAGAAAGTTGTTTCTCCACTCTCATATTTCAGTTTCTACATGTAGGACCTTTAAGTTTACAATGGGCATATAATGTGCTATTTACCATGCTCAGTTTCTTTTTATAACAAATCTGAAATTAAGTAATTATAAACATGTGTTTAAGTAAACAGTTTAATTTGATAAACAACAGATAATTAATGGGATTCACAGTACCATTATTTCAATCAAATATCTCTGCCTATAATACTTTCAATTAAATGTTTTACAAGGTTGATAGAAGTATAAATTGAAAAGACTTTTGTATATACAGGAATGGAACATGGGCCAGAAAGCGTCAGATACAAGGGGAATCACTTTTGAGGATGTTGTTATTCCAGAGGAGGTAAAATTAACTTAACACATCTTATATTTTTTAAACTTTGCACATATATATATATATATATATATATATATATATATATATATATTTGAAGAGTAACATTTTTAATTTGTGTTTCCACTATATCTTTCATATTCTCAACATATATATATATGGAGTGTTACTTTATTAGTTTTGTGGTGCTTAAACAGGTTAGTATGTATATTTGCGTGGGTAAGTGTACATGTATGTATGTTTTTAGGGCATGTCAGCACAATACTGGCTATATGGTACAAATCAAATGGTAAGTTCTAAAAATGTAAATTCATGCTGAGCGAAAGGCACAAAGTGAAGTTAAACATGTTGGAATATTCCAATTAATCCTACTAAAACACCATGTATTGTTTTTATACCCATTTTTATGGAGCTGTTTACACCAATAACCAACATTAATGGTGGTTAATGCTTTTATGCATAGTCAATACAAGCCTGGAATAAATATATCTTGGTAAACGGCTATGTTCTGATATATTCATGACAGCACTTTCACCGGCCTCATTTCAGTCATGAGATGCAGATAAAGTTTGATGTATATCTCAATGATTCATTATAAAAAAATAAAGTTTTTAATATCCTTTATTTAGTAATATGTTTAATTTAAAACAGAAGTTGATTTCCCATACTAATTTCTGACATTGCTATCCAAAATATCCAAAATAGCGACAGAAGTATTACAATTCCAAGTGAAAACTTTTGACTTAAGGAGCTCACTCTTAACCTTTATATCCAGACATAAATTTGTCATCTATCAAACCATTACACAGAATACTTCTCATAATGAATCATCTGTCAGCGTCTTTTAAACATTTTAAATTTTAATCAGTCTTGCAGTTATACATTTATTTTCGTGCATGAAAAGTTCTATTCAAGGAAGTTCTGGAACTTCACCCATGTTTTTTTTTTAATATTACCATTCAGAAATGATGTCTATGAAATAATTTGCCTTGGTTATTATCAAATTATAGCTATCAGAGAATGTGGAATGATCTGCCTTGGTTATTGTCAGATTTAGGGAGTTTTCTATAATAAGGGTTAAAAGCATGACTGATGTCTTTCTTCCTGTCATGTCCCATCTTTCCCATTGTGGGTTTCATTACTGCAACATAATGAACTAATTACTAAATAGATAGAAGGCAAATATATATGAAACTTTACATTAATAATATGGGTTATTAACTTTTTCCAACAGAATTTAGCCGAGTTATTGCCACTGTTTGGCTGAGAACTTTATCCATGAACTTTATCATATTGGTAGGTGCAGATTTATTGCATCACCTCTCATATTTTCCATGGAATAAGTCTGTTGATGATGATAAAAACCAAAAACTTTGGCAGATGTTTACAATAGATATCTTTGTCTGGAAAAATTCATATCTCTTTACCCTGCCTCCACACCCTACTTCTATCCCCTGCCAACCTCTACCCTCCTGCCATTTGTAGTGCTAGCCACTTGGTTATATCATGGAGTTTAAACAGTAAGAATTCCAAATCTTTTCTCCCAGCCTTTTGACAATTGGTTGATAAGGTGTCCAGAGGGTTATTTTTATGGTTTGGTAGGCAGGTTCTTGGAGAGGATTATAATTGGTCACTTACATTGCTTATATTAGATATCATTTATGATTTCAAGTTTCGATGACTTCAGAATCTATTTTCCAGTTTTCCGAAAATGTCCACTGCATACTGCAATGTCCCTTCTTAGTCATCATCATTCTTTTGAAGTAGTTAGTAATCATTTAGTGCGAAGGAACAGCTATGCTAATTTTGGGAAGACATTCTTTATTTTTCCAACGGGTGATATATTCAACATTATTCAAAGCATGCAGTTCCTTCTTTGTACAGTGTAACATTTAGTGTGCAGCATGTAACTGGCCACCTATCTTGTGTTGAAAAATGGTGTTAAACCCTACAAAAACAACAACAGCTGCAGTATGTAACATTTGGTGTGCAGCATTTTGAAAGGGTCAAAGTTGAGTATACTAACAAGTAAAGGGTTCATTTGAATATCTCCTAACATTTTTATTATATGTATGACTCTGAACATAGCTCAAGTAGCACATGAAATAAATTTTCAGATAATCATACCTTTTTAAGTCTAGTTTCTTTACAATGACATTGTGCATTATGTTGTAATAATTACAATTAGAACAATCAGCAGTATTGTAACAGTATGATCATTTGAGAAATCTGCAATATCATTCTGGTTTGGCTTGAAATATTTCACAATTACAATACACAAAAAATGATTTCTTAGTCAATAAATAATGACAAGATAATCCTTTAGCCTGTTATGTATATTTAATTGTGGACTTGACTTTTTGTCCATGATTGAAGATTGTAGATGGACTTTGATCATGTTTTTGATTGGTATGCAAGATGTGTACTAGAATTTGAGTTTAAAGTCGGACCTTAATTATGAGTCAGTTGAATTTTCCATTTAGATGATTAGTTTTCCAGAATGTGTGTGTGTGTGTGCCTGTGTGTGTGTGTGTGTCTGTGTGTGTGTGTGTGTGTGTGTATGTGTGCATATGTGTGTGTGTGTGTCTTGGTAAATAAATACTTCATTATATGACACTGAAGCAAGGCTTAAGATTTGTCTCTGGAATCTACTTGTGATCTAAGTTTACAGTAGTGTTTCAGATATAATTCATGATGTTTAGTTTTCCAGAACACACATGTATGTGTGTGTGTGTGTGTGTATGTGTCTGTCTTGGTAAATAAATACTTCATTATATGACCCTGAAGCAAGGCTTATGATTTGTCTCTGGAATCCACTTGTGATCTAAGTTTACAGTAGTGTTTCAGATATAATTCATGAGGAATAATTGTTTTGCATCATTCATTGGAATTATTAAGTGCTCTTTGTCATTTGGATTAACACATTGTTTTGGAATTACTGAGAAATTATTCAAAGACATTAGATTGCATAATTGTGGTTCATCATAACATTAGAGACTATTTGTGATTAGAACATTCAGGACATATTGGTACATTAAAAAATTCATGACTAATGGTACATCGGGACATTCAAGATTATGGTATATCAGTACATTCAAGTCTATTGGAATTCATTCCGAATGTTTTATACTTTTGATAGGACATTTAGGATTATTTGTGATGTAACTCACTCTCTTAAATGTTCACTTTGTAACTTACAGAAATAAATTTTTTGTTAATTTTACTAAACTTGTTTGTTTTGCTTCTTCTGTTAGATAGTGTAAGACCTAAAGTTGTTATAATTGCTAAAGGGTTTATTACCATTTTTCATCACTAGATAGGATATACATGGCAGCCAGTATAAATGGTGGAGGAAAAACCCTGGAAAAAACCACCAAGCTTTCTCACATGCCAACATTGGCTGAGCATGAGAATCGAACCCACATAGATGTGAGATGGCAGTGATCTGTAATGGTGATCTCTTTAGACCACTTGGCCACTCAGGATCCCCCAGACCAAGACCTAGAGTTGCAACAATCCTGTATAGATTTTTCATATTAAAGATATTTTGTTTGTGGACCATTATAAAGGGAATGTTCCATTGAGTGCAAAGTAGAAAATATAGATAACATAAGACTTTTAAAGAGATCACTCTTCTGCTAGTACAAACTTTATGTCATTCATCAGTTTTAACTCTAAATACCCAGATTCAATCATGACATGGCTTCCATAATTAGATAGGACATTATCAGCCCACTGTAGGTAGTGATCATTCCAAAAATGAAAAATGTAGGTACCAATTGACCCTACTTGCTTAAAGACTTAAAGAGTGGGGTCATTTGTAAATACACAAGGGTTGCAAATGCATTTACCTGTGTCTTATTTACTGTATTGCAGAAAGTCAATGAGTCTGCACAATATGTGTAATAGTGTAACAGTGGATGCAATTATTGTAGCAGACATGGAGATTGCAAACATCCATGATGTAGTGCGATTCAAAAATGACTGATTCAATTATTAAAATACAGAAAAAGTGAATATTTATTTATAAACATCACAGGCATTTGCTTCATGGATTTATTTCTGCAATAAATAAATATTCACTTTTCTGTCCATTTCTGTTCTACAGTAAAGGAAGTATATATTGAGTGGATCACCAGCCTGTTTTTATTTCAGAATGTACTAGGTCAAGAAGGCATTGGTTTCAAGATTGCAATGGGTGCCTTTGACAAAACCAGGCCACCAGTAAGTTGTTGGTTTGACATATTTCTTGGTTTCTAAACAAATAATGCTACAGTGATCAGGCTTTGATAATTGATGGTTAGATCTGTTAAAGTCAATTAAAATATTTATTTCCATCACAGAATTACCATTGAGGAAGTTTTAAACAGTGTGGAAAATTAAAGAACTGAATTGATCTTTATTTTAGTAAATAAGAATGTTTTATACATTACCACCTTTTCTTTATTTGCCTATTATTTCTACAGCCAGGTAACTATTCAAATGACTGGTATGTAGTATTCAAATGATGTCTGGCAATGACAATATGTGTGACTAAACCAGTCTGGAATTTTGGATTCATTTCCATGCAGGTTCAGAACAATAAATGAATGATGGAAACATGAGAATCCAACTGCAAACATAAATTGCAATGGCCTAATTCTAATTACCTAACTCATGTAGGGCAAACATTTTTTAAAGTTTAGATATTTTTTGTTCTTTTTACCTAATTGTTTTTGTTACACATTTAAAAGTATGCAGCACCTATATACTGACTACAGCTATGCTTTTTAGAATAATGTTGGGACCAATAAATTTAATCTTTTTTTTAATTATAAAATCACAGGAAGTTCCAACAATTACCCAGATATTAGAGGGTAAGGGTGTGCCCCATAAGTGGAGGAAACTATAGAACCATTAAAGAAATCCACTAACCTTTAATGGACAGCAATTAGTCCTTACAAATACTTGAGTTAGAGACTAAATTAGAACTGTAAACTTTGCTTCTCATATAAGAACAGCTTTTCAGTAGAAATAGTGATCTAATAAAAATTTTGATCATACAGTATGTCGCATAACAAGTGAAAAAAAACCCCCAAAACTATTATCTGTTTTTAGGTGGCTGCAGGAGCAGTGGGGTTAGCACAAAGAGCTTTGGATGAAGCCATCAAATACTCCATGGAAAGAAAAACCATGGGAAAATTTATTTGTGAGGTAAATAGTTTTTCTCATGGAAAATCTAAATTATGCAGCAGTCTTGTTGTAACCTGATAAACAAATAATCCTATTTGAAGTTTATTGTTAATTTCCCATAGAGATAGTCAGTTAATTCACTATTCTTTAATATGTCAGAATACATCCTTCTCTAACAGTCAATCAAGGATGCTGGTTCTAACATTTTCCAGCATATTGCATTATATTTTACTTCCCTTACACTTAATTGATTCTAATGTAGGATTTATGTGATAAATACTGGGCAATGCATTGTGAAATGAGTACATTCTTAGGACAGTGATGAGCCATTTAATTATGCATGATGGATGGCATTATTTATAGACCCGAAAAGTATCCATCAGCTATCCAGTGACTGATCCTGAATATTTACATGTATATGAGTCACTTTAGTCTTTTGCAGTTTCTGGAAATTTGAATTAGCTTTTGTTTCCATTAGTGGATTGCCACATGACAATGCACATTTATTAGTAAGGGTACCTGAAAGATATCCAGTATCAGGCTTACCAAGAGGTCACAAGTCAAATATCACTAGCACATTACTCACAATAAGAAAGGCCATTATTAATTTTTCCTTTTTACAAAAAGCAGGCATTTATCATCACAATGCATTTTATATCTTTATACTTCCTTTGTTGTTCAGTAAAAAAATATTTGAAATATTAACATTTCATTTTTGGCACCATTTCAGCATCAGGCTATTTCCTTCATGTTGGCAGATATGGCAATAGGGGTGGAATCAGCCCGCCTGGCAACATATAAAGCAGCTTGGGAGGTTGATCAAGGCAAAAGGAATACGTACTATGCTTCCGTTGCCAAAGCCCTGGCTGGGGATGTGGCTAATAAATGTGCCACTGATGCTGTTCAGGTATTACCTAGGACATGAACATTTTTGGGAATGATCTGTAATTTTGAAATCATATCTAATTGTATTTTTATTCAGACATCAAATATATTTTCCCTTAAGTGCTAGATATATTTCTTAGATGATATAAAAACATTGATAATAATATTGACTCATATTTTCTTTGTACCAGAGAGGAAAATTGAAAGATTTTATGCTGTATTGCAAGTTTTGTATTTAATTTTGGGGACAGTTCTGGATTTACTGTTTGGAACATTTGTTTCTGATAACTATATTACTTGGAGGAAACATACTTTTCCGTGTTGATATAGTCAGTAAATTAACTTTGTACCATGGGCTTAACAATAAATTTTCACCATAGGTTTTTGCAAATGTGGGCGATATGTTATTAATTTTGTGTATTAGGTTTGTGAGAATTTACTTGAAAGTAAGTACATCTTGTACTACTCAATTTTAAACATCTAACAGAGTGTTTCATCAAGTGTTACATCATTAGAGTTGTTTTTAACTCTATTATGTTTTGTTTATATAACTATCAGACATTATAATTTCTATTAGTTTCTGCCATATGAGTGCATATGCAAAATTTCATTTCTGTTCAGTGAATATTAAAGGACATTACAATTCAATATAAGGTGTTACATTAAAATAACCTATATCAGTATCTTTTTCTCTCATTCTCACACAAATTTTAAGTGAGTTAAGGCCCCAGTTTGACTGTAAAAGCACTTTGCTCTCCAAAAGCATCAGAATTTTCTGTCCGCATAGTACATTTGACAGATGTAATTGATTCAAACTAAGTTTGGTATGAGGCTTTAAATAGAGCAGACCAAGGTTACATTGAGTTTCACACCATGTTCCAATCAAATCTGACAGCTTTATGACCCAAGTTTACCAATAAAATTTGCCATTCAAATGCATGAAAATTTAGTTCCCCTCACTAACTTTCAATGGACGTAATGGATTGAAACCAGATGTGGTATGATGCTATACTTTTAGAAAGACCTTGATCAAATTGGATTTTTAATCCTTTTCAAAAAACTTTAACAGAGTTATGGCACATGCTTCAGTTAGCATGTTGACTTTCATTTGCATCAGGTGTATTTTTGTGATCTCTAACAAGTATGACTTCATTCAGTCCAAATCTGGTGTCAGGTTTTAGATGACATAGTTTCATTTTCACCTATTCCAACACATTTTGATTCAATGCTCTTAAGTTCCGTTACAATTTTGTTTCCAGTCTTTTAAAGAATACTATGGACTGGAACCATTTTTGATTTGAAATTTTACATTTTGATCATTTGGGTAAAGTTTGCCTTCACAATTTCGACAAAATTTGAAAGAGTTATGGCCCCCATTTTCAGTTGTAAAGCAGTGACATGTGAGTGGGGAGGCATCCTAGTCATATTTGGACTTGTTTTATGTGTTATCAGAATCAAAGTATACCTATCTTTGATATTGAGAAGAACATAAATGAAGCTTTTTAACCCTGGCTAATTTTTCAGATCTTTGGAGGAAACGGTTTCAACTCAGAATATCCAGTTGAGAAACTAATGAGAGATGCCAAGATCTATCAGGTATACGTCCAAAATTATTTGTACCTCATCACAAAAAAAAAGGTTTTAATAGCAACAATCACAGTCCTGATACAAAATAATACAGTGTGACTCTGCCATAACGTGATCCGTTATAATGCAAATTCAGATATAACGCAGTCGTGGTATGGCTCCCGAAATTTCATCCACCTTATTACCGATATTTTTCTCATACCCCCCCCAAAAAAAAGTACATAAAGGATATTGCGTAAAGTTTTATTATAGGAAAAGATATTACTTAAAACTTTGAATACAAGACATTTGTGGCATGGCTCCTGAAATATCATATACATGTACATGTATTATTTATGTACACGGAAAACTTTTCTTTTTAAAAGTGCAAAAAATAATGTGTAAAAAGTTTATTATCATTTTGGGGAGGAAATCACATATGGATTATAATATAGAATGATCATATCGTGGCTCCTGAAATTTAATTTACCTTCTTACCGGTATTTTTGTGATAAAAAAATTAAGTAAAAAAAGTAAATTATGTAACATTTTGTAATCATTTTGAAAAAGAGATTGCCTATAAATTTGAATACAAGACATTTGTGGCATTGCTCCTTAAATACATGTATTCTTCACATACACAGAAAAGATTTCTTCTTAAAATTGTAGAAGGTTTAATATCATTATGGGGAGGAAATTACATATGGATTCTAATACAAAACGATCATGGTGTAGCTTCAAATATTTTTAAATTTAAGAAATTTCTTACAGTTTTGTGCCAAAATAAACATCGGAAATATGAGTATCTGAACCCATGTCTGGAGCTTTTGAGAACTTTGGTCTTTGTTTATTGTTGAAAGATGATAGGTCATAAGTTTTACTGTTCTTATTACTGGTTCATGACCAATGAAGCCATCAAATCTACTTTGTGTTTGCCTACAGTGCATTCCCTATACAATCATTGCTCAAACAATATTCAACATATGTTCTATAAGCTGCATTCACAACTAAGCAATAAATGTGGCGGTTGATAAAAGATTCTCACCTGAATTTGTTAATCAGTTAATTTAAGTATGTTGCTCCTCTTAAAAGTAAATTGCTGGGCTAAACTTGTTCAAATTATGGTCAGCGATTTATAAAACATCAAATAAACGCAAGTCGCCATCATGTGCACGTGGCTTGGAGGTGTTGTTTTATGCAATCAGTAGATCGTGAATAATGTTGTTCATTCCCTACAAATATTGCCCCCTTGTTTATTGCTGTAGTCAGAAAACAGCTGAAAATTACAGAGTTTTTCAAACAATAATAAAGTATTACAAATCACAGATGAGAAAATTTAGCAGCGTGAAATTTATACAGACAACATTATTTAACCTTCGGACATACTATTTCATCATTCGTTACATACTATTTGCTGTTCATTTTTTTTCCCATTGTATTCAGTATCATACTGATCTGTGACAAAATTACTGAATATTTTAAATATGTGTGCAGATAATTTCAATGGAAATATTTGTATTGTGGATTCACTGTATATGATGAGATTCATGGGTGAGTACTCTATTCATGCTATAGATTAGACATGTATATATAAATTATGCAATCATGTGTATTCGTGGTTCTCTGAATCAAGTAACATATATGCAATCTGTTATCACTGAAGGTGTTTTTCTCATTTAATATACATTGATTTAAAATAGTAACTGTGCCAATGAAGCACACGTTTTTGAACCAGATTTTATTACACACACACCCCTGATAACCCTGCAAATTTGTTGGTAACATACATGGTTGCTTATAACACGGTTTGGTTCATAATGCGCTCAGATTCTATGGCTCCCAACAACTGTGTTATAGTGGAGTTACACTGTATTAAGAGATTTTTATCCAGATTTACCAATACGTCTTGGATTATTAATGTAAGTACTGTCACTAACAATATATAAACATTTAAGCAGTTTCTCCAAAACTAATGAATAGAATTTGACCAAACATGAAATAAAACATTCAGGCATGAAAAATCTCTCACATTTCTACAAATGATGCCAATCTGCAATCATGTTTTTCTGCTGTTTCATGAACTTGAAAACTTAAAAAAAACATTTTCAAAATTACTGCTTAACATAATTTAAACCAGATTTGATGGAAGGTGTTCTAGCAAAAACACTTTTCAGTTTAACACCAGATATGGCTAATATTAGTAAAAGTAAATAAAACATCTTCACTACTTTAACAGTATAAAAATGATGAACAGAATTTGACCTACATTGACCCAAAGTATCATTGTTTGACAAATGATACTGATATGCAATCGAATGTAGATCAAGATAACAAATGAGAGAAACCTTGAAATCATTGTTTCTATATGTTCAGGGTCAGCTACTATTATATTTGGCTATTAGGCAGACTTTAAGTGGACTGATCACAGACCTACTTGGTATATATATATATATATATATATATATATATATATATATATATATATATATATATATATATATATATATATGAGACTTGGTAAATAGATACTTCATTCGTGTTGTTCAAGACTTTTCCAAATTGGTCAAGGTGGATATAGGGATGTTTGAACAGAAATGCACAAAGTGTTGATTTCTCTTACATGCATCCAAGAATTGTCTTAGTTTTACATTTGGAAACTATATGTATGGACTTTAGAGAACAGATCACTCAATGTACTGAATGAGGATGCAGGGAGATACTTCATAATTAAAGATGTTCCATTTTGATTGATTTAAATATGTGTTATTTTCACTGAAAAATGAAGCTATGGGTTTTTGCATTGAAATTCATTATAGAGGTTTGAGGATTTAACATTTTAACTGATATCACAGCTAGAAAAGAATTCTATGCTACACTGACACAAAAAGAAGGAATAGATTCATATCCCACCTAATATGAAATAAAATTGTGTTCCCCTCCCCTACGTATATTTAAACAGAATAGCCCAAAGTAGGATCTGGGATAACACAGCTGCCTATCTTCATAATTTTGGCATGAATTTCACAACTTTATCAGCGATTCATGAATTCATGCCACATACAGAAAATTAATGAATTCTCTAATTATCAGTTATTTTAAATCTTTAATAAAATATCCAATTTCCCGTTCAGTGCTCTTCATAATATCGGCAGTTGCCAAAATGGAATTGCTGTTTGCGATATTAGTAGAGCTATAACTGATTGATACAGTTGGCACAGTAGCAAACATTTTAGCAAATTTTAATATATAGAGCAATTTTGCAGATGTTTGTGAGAGAAACTGGGGCCTGACCGGAATTTTGCTCTGCACATGCACCACCAACACTGATTTGAATTACCATTTGGCATAAATATGGAAAATGTCTTCACCACCAAGGAAAAAGAATTTTATTGCACAAAAGTAAAGTTCTGTTTAGAGTATACCAAAATTTGACCATGCATTCAACCATCAAACACTGATACACATCATGCTTTCTGCACACAGTGTGCCACAAATTTTAGCATTAGGCATGTTGGCAGAGAAGTACATTGGTAGCAAACAGCAGATAGAGGTTGAGTAAATTAAGAATTCTATCAAATTTCAGCTCTGGAATATTCTAAGCCCTTGATGCAAGCTACAAATGCTGAAATGCGAGGGTTTTTTTTCTTGAACACAATCTACATTTATCAGCTGAATCCCATGCTTAACATTTGTTCTGACAAATATTCCTGTATTCAATGATCGTTTCACAAATTCGTGTCAAAATTCACAAACTTTTATCTCTGTTTTCACCAATTGTGAGCTTGGAGGGTTGGCAGCTATGGATAACAGTTGAGAGATTATTATGTCCTTGGACATCGTTGGGGTTGTCTAACTCCCATACTGCATACATTACACTTGGATACATTCAGAGATTATCTGTTAAGATCCTGAATAATTTAGATTCGCTGAGTGACTGGTTGTTGGAGCTATAAAAAGGTCACAGAAAAGAAGTTCTCCAATCAAACTTGATTCAAATCAACTTAGGTAGCATTGCTGTTGGTGTATATAAAAAATCCAATTGATTTTCTACTACATCCTATGAAAGTCAATGTATTTTTTACTACATCTTATGAAAGTTAATATAAACTGAAGATTGGACAGACTTGTACCTGTTGGATATTCAATGATGGTCATCAGTTATGGTGCAATATATGGTATCTTAATTTCATTAATGCTGTCTTTTGGCCTATCTGATTGTCTTTGTGTCTTGAGAAATAATAAATGCAACATGTACAAATTTTACTCAAGTTACTGTTATGGGTTTAATGCCATTTTTCATCAAATAATAAGCTGTTAATGGAAACCAGTATATTTGGCAGAGAAAGAACCTGAGAAAACCCCAGAAAGAATCACCAACCCACAGAAAGCTACTTACAAACTTTCTCACACAGGCAAGATGGCTGATTCCAAGACTTGAACACACATTTATAGAAGTTAGATGTAATTGATCCATAAAGGCAAGCACATTAGACCACTCAGCCACATGGGGACCCCTCTCTGTATATACTCATGCCGACATTGGGTCCAATTGGAAATAATATGGACCCTGATCTGCAATCACATAATGTACTGGCAAATCAGAGTCTATATTGTTTGTTCTAATGATTACTTCTGACATACTGCATAGACACAGATCTGCTTGTGCAATATGGCAAATCATTTTAAATGCAGAACATAATTGGATCGGACTTACAAGGAAGCATATACAATATGTAACAAAATAGACTCACTGTATTTACTTTCTTAATAACAAAGAACAATTTGCATGTGCTAATCAGTTTTCACATTTCTAAGAATTGTTAACATTTTCTCATTTTAAACTTTTTCTCTTGTAGCCAAGGTGCTATAAATTTATTTGCCATAGTTTTCTCTAGTTAAAAGGGTGCCTATTATATGTGTGAAATACACCTATGGCAGGCTTTCTTATTGCCTTTACAAGAACTTTATCAGAAATTGTCTTGAAAATTATTTTCCTTTCAGATTGTTTGAAGAAGGTTATTTTCTGTTCTGCATTGGCAACAATGCCAGTGATGAGAGTAGTGAAGCACCTTCAAAATTAGGGTTTTGTGTTTAACATTTTTGGTGTCAAATTTTTGTTGTCATATACTCAGAATTAGTTATTTTTAATAAGGTGTCAATTTTCACACATTTTATGATGCAACAAATTTCAAATCGAAATCCGAATCAATAGTTATCCTTCAGTGGAACTGCTAGACACCTTCCACAATCCATGAATATAATATTCCAATAAAAATTCCACTTTTCCCCAAAATCAAAAAAATTGTATGTCCACAAAATAAATGTGACATTTTCTTCTGTTTTTATTTCAGATTTATGAAGGAACTGCACAGATTCAACGACTCATCATTTCAAGAGAATTACTTGCTAAAGGAAAACAGGGAATGTAAAATCACAGTGGGGCTCCGACTGTGCGCAATTTAAGACACCTTAGTGTCAAACATCAGAAACATGCTTAAGACATTCACATCCAGTGTATTATTGGAAACTCTAATGCAAAGTTCCCAAAGAAATGCACTTTAATCATTCTGATAAAATTTGCACTTTCCTTGATCAGTTACAAATTGTTTATGTTTGCTATGGCTAAAAATTTCTTTGGAAAACACCATATGCCTTTAATTGATACATATTTAATTCTTACATATAATGATTTATTTTACAAATGGAAGATGAAACAAGTTAGGAAGAACCTGAAAGTTTCTTGCCATTACACTGAAGAATCTTAAATAAGGAATAATATTGATGGGAAATTTAATACAAATATCTCTATTGAAGATCAGATAAGAAGTATTTTCTAGAGATACTGTTATACCTTTGGCAGAATTCTCCAAAATTATAATGGTAAATGGCCATAGTTCAGTATAATGTTATTTTAGTATTTGTAAAATTTGAATGGTTTATTACTTATAGAAAAATGAGCTGAATCAATGTTACTGTAATAGAGTCTAATATGCATGTAAAATTTGCATTTCCTACCATAGTTGTTTTGCAAAAACAAATGATTCATAACTATGCATTGCACAAAGCATTTACTAAGTAAATGCGAACATATTTTTTTTCAAATGGTTTGTAAATGGATTCATGTTTTGAAATGCAGTTTCATTACAGAGTGAACTGATTATTGTGTGCTGGAAAAGAGAAATACAAGTACACTTAAGAAAAGTGCTTTATTTTGAGAATGTTAGGATTGCATATTTGATGATATCACCTGAAATGTACAGAAAAATTAAGGTGTGCTGAATTGTGTCCTGGTTGTGTCATTTGAACAGCTAAACCAATTAGTTTAGATTGAGCTAAACAATAAGGACATTCTGTTAAATCTTTACAGTATTTGGAGTACAAGTTCTCTTTGTATAAACTTGTAAGCTACTAGCTTTAACATTGTTAGTGATATTGACTCATTTGTTACTAGATATAAATTAACAAGATGAGCCTCATTCCCAATACTGATATTGACTCACTTAACTATATTTTCTGTTCATGATGTTAATGTCTGGATGTGTATGACAGGAGAGAGAACAGAATAAAAAGCATAATATAGAGAAAATAAAGTGACAGAAATGCAAATTATATATAATAAAAATTATAAAAAAAACAATTAAGACCACTATCTATAAATGAGAATATTGTAAGAAAGAGACCACCCAATTCAGACCACTGTCTTGACAAGGGAAAATAGTAGTAATAAAACCTTTCAATTAAGAAAACTGTCTACACAGTGAAAAATAGTGGGAAAATTTAGGCAGGTAATTAGCTGTTTTGCAAATAGAATTCAGTAAATGAGGTTGTTATTGAGAAGTTATATTTGGTTGTAATTGGAGGATTTTCTGTATTTTCTTAAAGTGGAACCTAGTTGCTCTTATATGTAACTTTTAAGAGTAAATCTTTGGGACCAATATTAATAAAATTTTACTAATAATGAACAAACGATTTACTGAGCTTTTCTTTATCCATGTACAGTGAATATATATATATATATATATATATATATATATATATATATATATATATATATATATATATATATATATATATATATATATATATATATATATATATATATATATATTGTTGCCTGTTTTAATTTGTTTACTAGTTAATGCTGATTGTTCTTTTAGACAATAATTTTTATATATTTTAGAGTTAATGTTTCACTGTATGTGCAAATTTCATGATGTATAGAGATAATACAGAAATTTTCCAGAACTTTGACCAGAAGGAAAGGAAAACCTAAACTAATTGCAGCTTAAATAATTGTTTTCTCCTTTGAAATCAGTTGTATCTATACACATTTTTAGGATATTATTTATATCAGTCTTTATCACAAATTTCATGTTCACACACCTAAATTTTCTTCAGATGCTATTGAATCATAGACCTTTATGCAAATAGAATCAGGTATGGTCAGATTATATAGAAGGTATAATCTCCCACAGCACATGAAAGCAACTTTATACTCTGATATTAAAAATTACTTATGTTATAATTTGTACTAGTAATAATCTCCATCAGAATATGTTTAGAATTTCGATTTGCTGGTACCCTTGGCTGGCCATGTGCATTGTGCATATTATGTCTTACAAAATTTCTTCAGTGTATAATTATTTTTGAGACTTAAAAATCACCTATTCATTTAGAGTATGTCAGCACAAGAAAGAAAGGGTTCTGTTGCCAAAGTGTTCAGTTTACTAAGGTTTCAATTTTGATAGATATCAGTATAATATTTATATCACTCGAATGAGTCTTTAAATTACTCCACCACATCTTTACCTCTTTATCAACCAATTGGCTAGATGTAAATTAAAAGTACAAATTTGCTGGATACAGTTGTGACACCTAGTATTGTTTAGAAGAGTATTTTCTGGCATCACAAAGATCCATTTAATTTAACAAGTATTATTTTGAATAATTAAATAGTTTGATAAAATCATTTTTGTTTGAACATTCTGTATTTCCTGTATGTTTTATACATTGAATACTTTCAGTATCCAATAATATTTATGTGTACAGCATTTGACATAGTTATAGTTAAATCTACTAGTTTTATTAAAATGTAATAAGTGCCTTTTGCAGTAAATAAACTACTGTGCACTGTCAGCAAACTTTGAATCCATGACTTTAATTTTCCTAAAAGTTTCAAATTAGACATTAATGTCAGTATTAGATATCCCTGCAGTACAATGGACAATGGCTGTTAAATAAATAAAGTCTCCAGATCGCAGGGAGTGCAAATGATATATGACAACAAAAACAGATGAAAGGTATTTAAAATCTAGTGAAGGTATATATAGCACATAAAACTGTTCAAGGTGATGGCATAAAAGCTATAACTTATGGAAATATTTACTTCCTTCAGAAAGTCAATAATATAAGAAATGCTAATTGTAAATAAGTATGGCCGATTCAAATTCTTACAATGACTACCTCCTTCCTACAGACAACTCTGAAGGAAGGAGTCCAATTTCCTAGAGTTGTCTTGATGGCATGCAGTTTGTTCTTCTGATTTCAACCAGTCTTTGATACAACATTTAAAATCTGTATACAGTGTATTAAAATCAGATGGGCCACTTTAGCACTGCAGCCTGCTTTTTCATTACCTTTAATTCCAATATGGCTGAGTAACCAACAGTATACTATATTATGTGAGGTACTCAGCTCAGTATGTTTAATGAGAACATTAGCTAATAATGGATTCTCCAGTTTTCTGATATGTAGTGACTGAAGTACTGATAGTGAATTGGAGAAGATGCTGTTTAAAATATGCTTGCTTTCAATTTATTGCAAAGCAAGGTCTATTGCTCTTATTCCAGCTGAAAATATTGATGTACCATTTGGCAAGTGAACTTTTGTTGTGTGTTTTCTACTAACGAAGGCTGCAGCAGTCTTTTCCTCATCTTTTGATCCATCAGTATATATTCTTGTATAATTTTCAAATTGGGCAAGGAGTTGATGGTAAGAGCTGTGGAAGATGGAAGGATTTGACTCCGATTGTTTCCATTGTGTAACGAAAAGAGTACCTTTGGTTGTTGAAGTAACCAGGGAGGTGTTTCGGAGACGGTCGTTTTCAGAATTTTGTAAAGATCAATGTTGGTACTGTCAAGGCATTGTAATATTCTGATGGCAAAGGTAGGTGTGAAGTTTAATTTATTGTCATAAAAGGTTTCATATTTGGGTTCGAAAACAGCCGAACATGCAGGGTTTAGAGGGTTTGATCTTAATTTGAGAGCATATTGAGCAGAAAGTATTTCTCTAGGTTGTGATAAAGGTGGTTCGTTCGCTTCAGTGAGTAGGCTTTCACACAGGGATGTCTTAAATGCTCCCAGGGCAAGTCTTATTTCCTGATGATGAATTGCGTCAAGCATCTTGAAATAGGACTTCCTAGCTGAACCATAGACAATGCAACCATAGTCAAGTTTTGAGCAAATAAATGTTCTGTGTAAACTAAAGAATGACCCTCCTATCAGCACCCCAGTCATTGTGCGCTATTACTTTAAGTAAATCTAGAGACTTCAAGCATTTAGCTTTCAAATTCTTAAGGTGTTGAATAAAATTAAGTTTTCTGTCGAAGATAATACCTAAATATTTTGCTTCCAAAACAACTAGAATAGGTGTTCCATCCAGCATGAGTTTAGGTTCATCATGATGTCTTCGTAACTGACAGAAATACATAGATACAGATTTTGATGTCGAAAATGTGAAACTGTTAGTACTGGCCCATTTTTGAATCTTGTTGATATTTTGCTGTAATTGCCTTTAAATTGTATTTATGTGCTTGGATCAGTAACGTTAAAAAATCATCAACATATAGGGAGCAATCCACATCAGGAGTCAGACTCTTGGTGATGGTATTAAATTTTATGTCGAAAAGCGTCACAGATAAAATGTTACCCTTGGAACTTTCGTCTCTTAATTGTGCATATTAGAGAGGGTGGAGCCCACTCGTACCTTAAGTAAACTCTATGAGAAGAAGTTTGTTATGAAAGGGGGCAGTCCGCCTTTTAGACCCAATTAGGTCATTTATTATTCCATTCTTCCATGTTGTGTCATAAGCCCTTTTCAAGTCAATGAAAACCATTACAGTGTTCTATCTTGATGAAAGCGTAATCAATAAATGTTTCCAGTCTAAACAGATGATCATTGGTACTACGACCATAACGAAAGCCACTTTGGAAAGGAGATATTAAATTGTTGGATTCCAAATACCGTACAAGCTGAGAATTGATCATTCGTTTCATTAATTTGCATAAGCAGCTAGTTAATGATATGGGTCCATAGTTGAAAGGATCTGCGTCATCTTTCCTTGGTTTGGGATCTGGCATTACTATTGCTTCTTTCCACATTTTTGGTACATTACCAGTAATCCATAAAGCATTAACGATTTTCAGAAGAACTGTTTAGGAGGGTTCTGGAAGGTGTTTCAAAAACTGATAACGTATATCGTCAAGCCCAGCGAATGTATCATGGACCTTCTTCAAAGATTCAATAAGCTCAGACAATGAAAACTTGGTCATTACTCTGTGTTATTCGATGTGAATTTCAATTGGGTTTCTTTTTTTTTCTTTAGCTCTTTATCGTCGGATAGCTTCTTATTACTTAGACGATGAGGATTATTTGGAGAAACAATCAGCAAGTACATTAGCTATTTCATGTTTGGTATTGAAATTGTTTTTATTTTGCTTCATATGTCGGAATTTATTTATTTCCCCGATCCATTTATCTTGCGGATCGTGTCCCAAACATTATAATAGAGGAACGAGAGTTTAAAGTTGAAACATTTTCTATGATGCACGTTTACTTTCTTTAATTAAGAGGCGAGCTTTGGCCCAAAAATCGAGTTAAATTTTCGAGCGTTGGACGTTTATTACATTTGTTCATTGCTTCTCGGCGTTGTCTAATGGCTTTTTTACATTCTTTAGTGAACCACGATTTTTGTACTCTATTTCAATTCTGCTAAAACTTAGGAATGGATTCTTCTACCATTTCAATTAAAACTGATTTAAACTGTCGAATATAATAAATATTGTTTAGGACGGTATTACTGTTAAGTATAGCTGTACAAAGTGTTTCAAATTTTGCCCAGTCAGCTTTCTTTAAATTACACTGTCCAATCGTCTCATAAATTGTATTGTTGATGCTCTCATGAGAGATTGGAAAGTGGTTACTGCCTTGAAAATCATCAGCGACCTTCCAATTATAATCCAAAATTAGTGAAGAGGAACAAATTGTTAAGTGGATACAAGTGTATATACCAGTTCCTGGGTGCAAGTACGTCGGAGATTTGGTATTAAATAGACACAAGACATGTCTAGTAACAAAATATTTAAACTTTTTTCCCCTACTGCTTATGTAGTCTGATCCTCATAAAATGTAATGGGCGTTAAAATCACTGAGTAAAACAATTGGCGCGGGAAGCGTGTTTAATTCATTTGTTAATAAGTTGGTGTTTGGTGGTATGTAAATAGAACAAAATCTAATCGATGTATAGTGACACAGCAATGGCTTGCAAATTTGTGTTTAAAGGGATGACGCTATGTGGGTCTCTATTGTTCATAGCAATAGAAACCTCTCCAGAGGCCAAGTCGACATTCTGTAAGTAGGTGTTACTCAGGAAGTAGTTTTTATATGTGATTTTGTTCATATCTTTTCAGGTTTTGTGAGGGCATATTATTGCAGGAACATATTCGTTTAAAAGCAGGAGATTATCATTGTAACTGGCTCCAAGTCCTCGACATTTCTATAGTGTACTCCTGTTCTTCGTCGGTTTAGAGTAGAGATTTTGGGGCTAAATTAGTCTTTTCGCGGAGAAAATCGGTATGGTTATTTCTCTGGAAGAAGTACAGGGATGATTTTTCTGTCAGGTCTAGAGCTACTTTGAGAACATGGAGCAGTATCTTCTGCACCAATTCTTTCAATGTCGCCAAACTTGTTATTGAGTGGGATGGTGTCATCTAACCCTTTTTGCTGCATATTTAATTGTGATCTGGTTTTGTTCTTTGCTGGTTGCGTATTATTGAATGTTGTTTGGGTACATGCCGTTTCTTTTGTGATTCGTAATGGGGGTGTTAGAGTGATGTGTTGACTCTGGTCGACCTGTCTGTGTTGAAACGTCTTTCGTTGATTTAGGATTGCTGACGGATGGTCCAGGAAGGGTTGCGTTTGCCAGTACAAGTTTTCTGGCCTCTGGATAGGAAATGTTGAATCTGAATTTTACCCTTTGTATTTCCTTCTCCTGTTTCCAAGTACCACAATCCATGGAATTGTTGTAGTGCTCCTTTCGACAGTTGACACAATGCGGAGATGCTCTACATTCAACTTCCTAGTGAGCAGTGACACCTTCGTTTTTCATCCCTTCAATGATATCCGTATCGCCGACTCCAGCCAAGTAACTACAGCGAATCACGCCTTTGGACTAATTGAGTTGTGCGGGTGTACGAGGCCACTGGAGTATCGAAAACGGTTCTCATTTTCTTAAGGTTTTCTGTTTGACCTCGTCGCTCTCCCGACAGGTAGGCAGCCCGATTTTAACTTGTTAACAACTTTTGGTGTACCAATCAATTCCATAAAAGTCTTCTCGATAACGAAAGGAGAGAGTACATTAAGCGGTTTTTTGGCATCTTTAGACTGTATAACCACGAAGTGTGGAAATAAATCCACACAATATGGTTCGTCTTCCGAGTCAGATCCTGACTTGGAACAATTAGTTGACTTTTTTTTAGTTTTCCATATTGATCTTTTAGGACTTCAGCACCCGTATCCCCACACATCATGGAACCCAACAAGGGGACACTTTTCAAGTGTCAGGGATACATGGGTGTTATACTCGGTAAAATTACGTCCCGATTGACCCGTTAAGACACCGCCTTCTAATAAATCTTCTAAGCCTTAGGAATGGGAAATTTATTGGAATAGAATGTATGGGCAACAGTGGTATAAAGAGAGATACAAGGGAAAAGATAAAAAAAATAAGCGAGTAAATAATGTCCTCCTATGGATCAGCGTGCCAAGCTGATTTGTCGAGAACGGGCCCATCCGGACCACGCGTCTAGATGAAATAGAGGCCATTGTAGTGTCTAGCATTGGAAAGCCTCTGTTCAACTCATTTCCTCCCTCGATTCTGTTCGTAACTGACGACAAACGGGTTGCCTCGCTTAGTCGCCGCTTACGACACGCAGCGGAGTAAGGCGAGCCAATCCTACTTCCTCGGACCCCAGTGGTTGTGTTCTATTTTGTAGTACGAACACTTGTAACAACTTATTCATTCTACCCGGTCAAAGTGTTTGGAATGCTTTATCCTTCAAGACTGATGATGCCCAACACCTAGATGCCTCTGAGGTGAAAGTTTGCTGCACCATTACGGAAACAACATTCAACAGTTGTTTTTATCTTCATTTTCACATGTATATATAGCGATCTTCCCTTATCAGCAAATTTTAAATACTGTGTTAAGTATAAACGGTAAGGAATCGAACAGACATATTAATCACAATATAAATAAATGCCGGTGGAAAACAGATTGGGAATGACAGGAATGACTTAGTTTAGTCAAATATATTGTTGAACATATTAATATGATGCATAAAATAATATTATGACATCGCCACATTCCTGGTTGTTGGCACATTAGCACATCCAAACTATATGTACATAAACGCATTACTGGAAAATAAGTCATTTGTTGATTTTCAGTTATGTTTATAGCAGACTGGTTACACTATATATATATATATATATATATATATATATATATATATATATATATATATATATATATATATATATATATATATCTGTGTGTGTGCCATAAACTAACAATAGTGCAAATCTAGTATTTAACTAGTTTGATGCTGCAACCATTTTGTTGCTACCGATTTCAATAACTAAATCATTTAGTGTTATAAAAAGTGCACATAACTAAGTCAACTGAATTATTGGTTTATAATTTCTAACTGACCAGGATGTCAATAATGCTGGCATTCCTTTGCACCTTTCATGCTTAACGGACTTTCCAAACTAACACTGCGCTATACTGCGTACACTGTACTAGTTATTTCCCTTAGACAACATAATGACACAGTCATCCTATTGGGTTACTGCCGGATGGTTCTGTAAATTGCCATTACTGTTGAGAGTTAGAAATGATATCTCTTTGCACACATGAACAAATTAAGTAAACTGCTTGTTAAATCCATGTAAAAGGCAAATTTGTTATTTTCATTCTTTTCCTTTGCTTGATCCGACATTGCAAATCTCGGAAGTTGATGACGTATGTGTTGTGCTGAAAATGGACTCGTCCAGGAACTGGAAACGTGTCTCAAGCATGTCCATATTGAAAACTTCCGCTTAAAATATAACGGTAAACACAAATATAATGATGTTTTTGTTTAACGTTCGAATATACATGTTCATAATTATGAAATTGTTGTTTTTATATTATGATATTTTGTAACATATTTAAATCTTAACACAGTTTTAGGAAGCTATATTCCATATATTATCTGCACAAAATATTCCATTTCAATGATTTCCTAATTCAACTTTTTGATTTAAAGGAACGTGGTTAAATGTATAAATTTTCTATACACTGTAAATGACATATTTTTTACATGCATTATCATTAAAAAGTAATTGATGTCAAGAAGTGACTTTACAGAAATGCTGTCTTACCCATTAATAACCATCATTTCTAGTATGTTTCTTTGATAATAATCACTCCATTATAACACTGTAAGAGAAATATTACTAACGGTCAAATCCAGAACTCAAAGAGTATAACTCATAATTAAATGGAGGGAGTATACAGTAATTAGGCAGGTCTTACTTAAGTGAACAACCAGTGAATTACTTGAGAGTGGTTCAGTAATTCATACCTGTGTTTACCTTTTAATGTGTATTGCAATTACTTCCTTTGTTTGTTCTTGTTCCTTTTTCCATAACAGATATTTGGTTGTTCACTATCTCTAGTTCCAACTAGATCAATAGAAACATTTCATCGATTTTCTAGATACGTCATGTTTAATTCTGTTTATAAAACAATAAGCAAACTGAAATTTAAAATTTCAATTCTCAAGTTCTCCTAATTGGTTTTTGCAGTAAATCATATCTTGATCCTCAGCAGTCCCTTGTTGTCTGCATCAAAATTGAACTCCACAAGCCCAATAGTTTCTGGGAAGAATGACTACATTATTATGACTTTTGGATTAATGTCAGTTTATAGATACAACTGTTTTCATACAAAAAGTCTACTGACTTTTATATCCAAATTTCATAAATATGTTGTTGACTGGCGTTGTGCTGATGATAGTGAAGGAATCAATAAAGAAAATATGATCACATCATACCATCAGTATTATTAAAGTTTTAGGACTACACTTTTTTACATCAATTCGTGGATGTTTAATGTATTGAAACGATGGTTACACCAATAATGGATTCCAGTCAATTTCACTTTCAGCGGGCACGCATTCTAAGTTGGATCGACTATCAGCTTGTCAGAGAAAAGAATCAACTATGCTGAGGTAGCAGATGTTGGTCATTCACTTTACAAGTGATGAACGTTGAGAGTGGACAGTTCTTGTTTTCGTATTATATTCTCTTCTTGGTTCAAGATTTGCTAGCTATTAGAATTTTACAGTCTTTCAGTAATCATTAATAAACTATGCTGGAAATATGTTTATATAGTTTTGGTTCATCTTGATCACATTATAAGGATAACTTACAATTTGCCTGTTTAATTTAAGCGGATGTCGTGTAGCATCATCTGCTTCACAACCCTATTTTCTACTGGGCAATTGCTGACTTCGAAAAACTTATGTTTCGTGTATTTCACCGTATTGTTCTGAGGGTAATTGCTAACTTCTTATAGTTAAAACGCATCAGATTTGCTCTTCTCGTGGTCACCGTGGTCGTAGATCGGCTAAAACTAGAAATTGGTCAGTGGGTAAACGTCGTCAAAAAAAAAGAAGAAATTGATATTGCAGTGTAGGCTTCTCTAAAGAGGCTCAAATTGTTCAGATTTAAAAGGAGAATTTCAAGCTAGTTTAAGATTGTGGCCTAAGAGGAGCCCTTAAGTTCAGAATGACGTCAATACCCACAGTCGCCCTTTGCCTAGACGAGACTGAGCTCGGTATTTCTGCCAGCCAGCCAGCAGCGCGTCTTCGGTAATCTAATCCCTTGCATTCATCCCTTCGCTAAGCATCGAAAACTAATCAACATACTGAAAGCGGAAGTGATACCAGACCTGGTCTCTGTGGCTGGCATCGCTGTTGCGAGGTTATTCGACTGTGTATCAGTAAAAGGATATCCCGTATTATTGGTCATATTTATCTGTGTTTGCATTTTGATCATTGCTTCTTGGAGAGATGATGCCTTTTCCAATAGAATGGTGTCCTTCTGATGAACATGGTGTAATTGTTGTTGATGATGATTATTCTAACTAGTATTAGCAGTCTCACCTGCTCTTGACGCAGGACAAGGCAGGAGCTCTCCGCTGTATACTACTACAGTTCCACTCTCGGCATGCAACATCGTTTTTGCATTCTGTCCACAATCAATTAGACGTACATGGATAAGTTATGGTGAATCTTCCTCAACGGAGAGGCAATTCTGCCTTAACATTTATGTCATTCGTTATACTGGCGAGTGCGCCACAAACGTATGCAATTCTGCCTTGACATGAGTCAAACTGGCGATTCCGCCACATAGATACTGCATAAATTTCTACCATCTTTCCACAACTAACCCAATGCAGGGAGGATGAGATCCGAGAAATGCCAAAGATGTATACTTATGTACTATTTAATAATGTTAAACAGTTCTTAATTAAAGAGTTTGAGATTAGTTATTAGTTCTTCTTATGTTATTATGTATCATATATGCAGATCACCTGTCAATCACACTAGCTAGCGGCACATGAGTGTTGGGTGAATTAGTGATTTCAGGTTACGATCCAGCTGTTCATCATTCCATCCTTTACATATTGTGTAAATCAATTTTAAACTGAAAGTTGTATGATTGATGCCATTTTATATCCCTAAATAGGCTGTACATCGAGACAAGTATGAATCGTGGAGGACGAAATCGGAAAAGCACTGGAAAGAACCACCAACCCACAAGATTATACTGGCAAGCTTTCCCACATAACCACATTAGCCGAATCCGAGACTTGAACCCACGCAGAGTTGAGATGGCAGTTATCCGTAACGGTGAACGCTTTAGACCACTCGGTCAATCGGTGAAAACTGGAAGTTCTTGTCAAATATTGTAATATAATTTTACGAGGTAAAGGTACGTAAACTTTTTGTTGATTCTCTATCAACCGTTATGACATCACTAGAACCTTCTAATATTCAGAAATGGCAGGCGTCATGAAATGATGCAATAAATAACAAACTTCATGCTATGAAGCCAACCCTAGGAACATGGACTCATTGCTGCAGAGCATTTCGTAGAGAGGAGTAGTCTGTGCAAGAATTCGAATTGGTCATACTTATTTAACTCACTTCCACATGCTAAACGAGAGTACTAGCCAGAATGCATTTCTTGCAATGAACCATTCACTTTTAAGCACTTTATCTTGGAGTGTTTCGAGCTCCAAACCACACGTAATTAATATTACAATGTACCTGACGCTAGGGAGCTCTTTGATACTTTGAGCTTGTCTTGTATTATAGACGTCCTGAAAGAAGTACATATGTATCATAAGCTATATGCTTTTATCCATTCATAGAGCAGTATTATGTGCAATATATATATATATATATATATATATATATATATATATATATATATATATATATATATATGTATATATATATATATATATATACATATACTGTCCCTATTTACCTCTCATCTGCTTTCAATATAATACGCCATTTACATTCTTCATTGATCGGGAAACTATTACCGTTACCATCTTATCGTTTTACTTTCAACTATTTGGTTTCGTATCTCTGGTCGACAAAATCGTTTCATCCCTTCTACATGATCAAATATATAACCATTTGAATGGCTCTAAATAGCCTAAGTGTCCTGGTGCGCCATAAATTTTGAATCGACTATCCAAACAACCCCTATAAAGACAATTTGGGACACTATCCGCAAAATGAATGGAAAGAGAAAACACATTTCTTCCGATATCTGATACTAAATATCAATTTCAATAAGAATCGTGAACTAGCTAATATATTTGCTGATGCTTTCTCTAAACATTCTTCATCGTCTATTTATTCAGAAGCTTTCCGAAGATTAAAAGCACAGAAAGAAACTTAAACCGTTTTAATTGTCGGGGCTTATGGAATCTCTGAATAATGCCCATGATACTTCCGCTGGGTCTGACGATATACATCACCGGTTTTTGAAACACCTTCCAGAACCATCCTTAACAGTTCTTATGGAAATCTTCAAAGATTTATGGATTACTGGTAACGTACCAAAATTTGAAAAAGAAGCTACAGTAATATCAATTCCCAAACCCGACAAAGATAGCGCAAATCCTACCAACTATAGACCCATAGCACCGACTAGCTGCGTATGCAAAACAATAGATCTAATAATCAATTCTGGGTTTGTGTGGTATTCGGAAGCCAAGAGTTCAATATCACCTTTCCAAGATCGTTTTCGTTATGGTGGAAACATTTATTCGCGACGCTTTCATCAAGAGGAAACAGTATAGAATTTCTTTGACGTGGAAAAGGCCTACGATACGACATGGAAGTACGGAATACTAAATGACCTGCACAATCTTGATCTAAACGGTCTTCTGCCCTCGTTCTTATAAAACATTCTCTCAGAGAGATATTTCAAGGTACGAGTTGACTCCACCCTTTCTATATGCATGAGCAAGAGATGGGTATGCCCCAGGGCAGTATTTTATATGCGACACTTTTCAACATACAAATTATTAGCATCACCATGTGTCTGGCTCTTGTGCGGATTGCACCTTATACGCTGATGACTATCTAATACGTTATTGAACAAAGCACATGCCTACAAATGAAAGACAAATGCAAGCCACATCTAGATTTGGCATTAGGAAAGTACAAAAATTGATCTTTCAACAGCCAAGAGTAATTTTTAAGTTTGCGCAATGGAACAAATCCGACACAGTAATAGTATCCTGTATTATAGACTTCCTGAAAGAATATATATTACAATCTATAGCTTTGAGCCGTTTTATGTCACATATATATATATATATATATATATATATATATATATATATATATATATATATATATATATATATATATATATCGTCCTAAATTTTAATTACCTTTCATCTGTTTTTATTATCATTCACCATTTACATTCCCCGTTGATAGGGAAGCTTTATTTGTTTTATCACCGTTACCATCATTTCGTTTTACTTTTAACTTCAGCGATAAGAAACCTTATGCTACTTTTAAATTATCAAAGATATTACCTTCTGCATGAAGCTTGTCTATCAGTGCTGGTACGACAAATAAATTCAATCAATCAATCAATCAACGTAGACTCAAATTTGTGCAAGCAATTTCCATGTATCAAGAAAAACCTCAGGTTTCTTTTTTATTTTTCATTCCCCCTTCTACCCAGCTTCCATTTGTTTATTCACGACTGAAACTCAATTGCTATGGAGAATGGGAAATTTCATGGGAAATTCCCTTATATCCAGAGAGCCATGCTATTATTAAACCTATAAATATTTTATTATTGGATTCATCGTGTGTGTGTGTGTGTGTGTGTGTGTGCTAATATTAAATCTCCCTTATGCTCGCAGTTTTGTATCTTATGTATGTATGTATGTATGTATGTATGTATGTATGTATGTATGTATGTATGTATGTATGTATGTATGTATGTATGTATGTATGTATGTATGTATGTGTGTGTATGTGTGTGTGTATGTATGTATGTATGTATGTATGTATGTATGTATGTATGTATGTATGTATGTATGTATGTATGTATGTATGTATGTATGTATGTATGTATGTATGTTTATATGCATGTCTGTAAATAACACCACCCAGACGGCATGGATACAGCTGGGAAGGAGATCATCTCTCCTGAAATTAGTACAATGATATATGGACGTTTAAATAAGTTTTCCATGAAAACGCACGGCATACTTCTTTATTCAAATAATCCCATCCCAACAAAACTTTTCTGGTTGCATATTCTTAAAATATACCAGATATTTCTTGTTGACGTGTAACTGCAAACGTAATATGACTACATAATTAAACAAACTAGCCAGGAAACTGTAAATTCTTTTGCGACGAATCTTTAATAAAAACTAAATATACTTTCAACAAATATTGGTTCAATTTTGATCAATAAGCAGCCTCCAAGAAGAATCTCAAAATGTCTTGCCATTGTTACTTTATCCACCGAGGCCTGCAATTAGAGCGAATGTGATATTATAAAACATTCAAAAAGAATATGCATGTGGGACATTGAACCCTGATAGAGGGTAAGATAAGATAATGAGCTGTTTTTTTTATAAATGTTACTTTCTATCTCTCTGTCTGCTTCTCTTAGCATGGATACATACAGTCGGTCTTGTTTGAAACAAGCGATGATTAAGATACGTTTTATTCCAAATGTTATTCGAAGTCTGAATGACTATTTTGAACGAATTTTATTACGTATATATTTTGAGATTTCAAGAAGGGAATTTGCATGGGTTGGTTGAGTGATCATGTTGCTGGCATGTTTAAGGTAGTACTAATTCGTTTTCGAATCTGTTTTGCATAATAACAACGGACTTTTCAGTAGCGAAAACTATATCAATATGCAGACAAACAAAATCTTAACGGAAACAATTCTAAACGGAAAGGAAACATATCTAAACGGAAGTAAGCCTTAAGGAAAATAAATCTTAACATAAATATGGATAAAATGAGTTTCATATCATGCAAAGACATTGGTTGATAAAAATAACACATTTATGGACTAGTTCTTTTACAATGTCTCTGTCATTTTAGAGACAAAATGCAAAGAGAGCTTTTCTAGATAGGGAGAAAAAAATTGACGATTTGAGTCTTATTTATTTAAACTTTGCGCTATTGTCTGTCTGTTACCACGTTAGCAAAGTATTCCTTTGCAGCTGATATACGGTACTACAGATGTCGTTGTAAGTAGGTGGGAATTTTGGAAGGAGTTGTTAGTTGCACAATTATAGTCTAAGTAAATAAACAACATAAGTGTGTAACTAGTGTCCTACAACTAATGACATAAAAGATTGACAACGCCTTCGCATCAACTAGTAACGTCATTATAAAAATTTGGATATTTCTGAATCTTTTCTCTTGAATGGTAACTATGAATAATCGTTCTGGATTACATATATATATATATATATATATATATATATATATATATATATATATATATATATATATATATATATATATATATCAATGAAATGACCTGAAATATAATTGATCATACTCCGCAGTGCAGCAGGTATTGCTTCGAACTAAAACATTTTATTGTATTTACACATTTTCATTTAAATGAAAAGAGGGAATCAATGGTACAAACACAAGTATCATTTCTCGCAAGACAATATATGCATCCGGATAAGAGTCATTATCGGATTTTCAGCATCCAGTTATCTAATTTTCAAATACAATAATGTAAAGCATTTAAAGCTATTTCCGAAATTCTGTAATGTAATATTTTTTAAAGGTGATTGGCGTTCAATATATCTCTCTTGTCCTGATTCAGTGAGTAATTTAGAATCAATTTGCAAATATCTACATACAGACAAGAAAGTTCTATCAAACTGTATATATATCTAAATCTCTGTCAGATGAAATGCAAATAATGTATGATTATTGACCATATTCTACATAGACTGAGGATAAATAGTACATCATTTTAAACCTCTCTTTCACTCTCCTTACCGGTCTGAGGAGCTGGTATGATGTTAATTATTTTTTTATACTCTGGTTGCTGACGGAAGAACAGTACAAACACTAATAACAGCAACAAGACTGAAAAGAAAACAGTGCCTTTATATCAGACTGAACTACAGTAATTAGGAGCAACACTACAACTGATAAAACAACAAACGTTAAGTATCGAAATTAGTAGATGCGGCGCTAATTAGACGGTACTTAAATGTAGTTTTCCTTTTGTAATATAGACGACTGCTTTCTTTGCCGTTTATAATATATATTCCGCTTATCGCCTTTATCCTCTTTGTGCCAAGTTTTGAAATTGGGTACCTAACTGGAGTATTAAAAATATTTATTATAGGTCGTAGGATCGGTCATATACAGGTATGGTTCAGGTAACTTGACGTATGTAACTATGCTGGATAGCGTAAGGTTTTGTTCACATTTTATTTGTTCCGTATGATGCATTTATTGCAAAAAAGTTATATAACAAGATAATCACTCAGACTCATATTTAGGTTCATAAATCACTAAACCTGGTCCTATAAATAACTATAAAACATGCATTTGGTTACACATGAACCTATTCATAAATCACTAAACCTGGTCATATAAATAACTTTAAAACATGCATTTGGTTACATATGAACCTATTCATAAATTACTAAAACTGGTCATATAAATAACTTTAAAACATGCATTTGGTTACACATGAACCTATTCATAAATCACTAAGCATGGTCCTATAAATAACTTTAAAACATGCATTTGGTTAAATATCCTATTCATAAATCACTAAACCCGATCATATAAATAACTTTAAAACATGCATTTGTTTACATATGATCCTATTCATAAATCACTAAACCTGGTCATATAAATAACTTTAAAACATGCATTTGGTTACACATGAACCTATTCATAAATCACTAAACCTGGTCCTATAAATAGCTTTAAAACATGCATTTGGTTACATATAAACCTATTCATAACTCACTAAAACTGGTCATATAAATAACTTTAAAACATGCATTTGGTTACACATGAACCTATTCATAAATCACTAAACCTGGTCATATAAATAACTTTAAAACATGCATTTGGTTACACATGAACCTATTCATAACTCACTAAAACTGGTCATATAAATAATTTTAAAACATGCATTTGGTTACATATGATCCTATTCATAAATCACTAAACCTGGTTATATAAGTAACTTTAACACATACATTTGGTTACATAGGAACCTATTCATAAATCACTAAACCTGTTCCTATCAATAACTTTAAAAAATATATTTGGTTACATAGGAACCTATTCATAAATCACTAAAACTGGTCATATAAATAACTTTAAAACATGCATTTAGTTACACAGATATGAATCTTCATTCGATGTGTTACAAATTGTGTTTATCTCAGTAATCAAATAGAAAGTCATACTGGATCAAATTGTTCCTAAATTGGTGAGCTTTTGAGAACTATTATTCTTATGAATTCGTATCAAGGAGCTGAAGGATCTGAATACAAATGATATTACTTAAAAATGGACAGCTCATTTCCAAGGCAGATAAACTCAAGTTACATTGATATACAAAACACATAATGCCCGTGTAACACACATCTCATCTGAAACGAAGAAAATGCATCAACACCCGGAGTTAAGGTACGGTGGAAATAAATTTACTTCTTAACAAATGTAGCTTGAACTCATACTTTAAAGATTTAATCAATTACAGATTTGAACAACGTATTTAAACGTTAAAGTCTACACTTAAACTGTTGATTGGCTTGTTTCAATCTCAAAAGTTCATTCATTCCAAAGACTGCATTGTGTATTCAAATTTATTTCAAGACAAATCACGTTACTAAGATAAGTCTCTTGTCATTGAGCTCGCAGCAAATAAAAATTACACACGCTGTACTTATCTACATATTCTCCATCCAGTCAACTAAAGGTTTGAGATGTCCAGTGATATTTTCAGAAACGTAACTGGATATTCGTGTTTTATGTCACTAGTCAAGCTAAAGATTCGTTTACTCTTTCTCCAAGCTTTGATTGAAAACTATCTAGATTTCCAATGATATGTGTCATTTTTAATGAAAAACAAACAATTAGTCATTAAAATTATTAAGTTAGTATTAGGTTTATTCTTTCTTCATAAGTGCATTTAATACTATCTGTGGATCGTTTATTGTAATACGAATACACTCTCATTGAACCAGACATGTTAGTTAACTGTACAAGATGATTAGATTGTGAAGCCTATATTTAACATAGTTTTAAAATGTGGACTGTCAGTTACTCGACGTTAATAATATTTTAAGAACAATCGCTCTTGCTGGTAGATGATATCATTATTAACCCTGAATCATTTCATCTCACTTTTCTGTAGAATTCTCCTAACCTATAAAAGTATTTATCGGATTGTCTTGTGTAAGTGGTGCATGCCAAATAACCTTCTATCAAATACATCTCAATGTGTCTTGGTTTTGTTTTTGGTACAATTTTATTATTTTACCTGAGCATAAATTCCGATAACAATATTGCGCTCCGTTGAAATACGTCTTTTTTGTACCTAATTGCCTTATTTGATCCTCTTGTTATGTATATTGAACGTGCAATATTCTTTGTTAGTTTTTTTTTAAATAAAAATATTGTATTTCATGCTATGTAAAATGTAAGACTGTATGCTAAACTTTACCTTGTCCAAAAATGATCATTTTCTATTTTACAGGAATCATTGATTTTTGTTAAATTATGTAAGCTAGTAATAGACAGCTAAATCGTTTCCCATCAGCATGGTTGCACTAATAGGATTATTACGTTTGCCTGAGTCGAGGACATTCTATTTACAATGTTCTTTATTTTTTATTATTTTATTTGGTAAACATTTGGAAGCTTCTGAAAGTATATTTTAACATTATATAGTAGTTATATTTAGAAAATTCCAGTTGCAAAAAGGGTTAAAATAGAGGACTATATAATCTTGTTTTTCTGGAATTTATTATTGATGTTGAAAGATCTTAGCAGCCTAATTTGTATTATTGTTGTGCCCAGTAATTCGTTTGTGCTAGCATTTCTTAATTCAAATAATTTTGTCAGCAAAAATATAAAGTAATCGTCAAAATTTAACATTTTTGGAAACAGGAAATTGAGTAATATAAATTTAAAATAAGCAGATATTTTCAAAACGTATTTTTGTGATCAAACAAAATATTCCGGGTACACCATCACTGCAAGGGCCACCACAAGCATTGCAATAATTTCATTGTTAATTGTAATTTGCTTTTCCACTAAAGTTTATTCAGAACTTTAATAAATAGATTTTGTGTTTCTAATTCAAGGAATTTTGATTTTTTAGCAATACCTTAAGGACATTTTAATACAATTTCACTTTGTATTCTTGGAAAACAAATTATTGTTGAAATTTACAAATCTTGATGTTTCACTACCTTTTCTATTGCTTATTACAGGACCACATAGTCGTAATACAGCCCTTGGACTTCTTGAGACAAAATCATATGCCCTCCTAGAGGGACCTACATTATCAAATAATGAAGTGATGTAATGACTGTTTAGTATTTTGAGGTTGGAGTAGGGTATTACATTTCAAGGTATCAAAATTCATCAAAATTTGACGGTCTAAATCTTACGAATTCCAGACTGTCCACCTCCGCTGCTGCCGCCGCTATAACCATATCCAGTATATCCGCCATAGCTATAGCCATACCCACAGCAAAGTCCAATTAGACAGGCCAAAATGACACAGAACATTGTGATCAATTTCATTTCCGCCTGAAAATAAAGAATTAGCAAATTAGTTCTTGCTAACATATGAAGTCCATACTGTCATCCTGAAAGACTTAGGTAGATGTTACTGAGGTTGCAGTGAAAAGAACCGAAATTATTTTTAAAATTTTTATTTATATTCTAATTTTGCTGCATTCGAGGTATATATCACAATTTTCATAAATCCAAAGCAAATATCACAGGTATCTTTTAATGCATCAAGTAAATAAAGAATCAAATACGTCATAGGGCCTCAGTTGGTTCAGTGTTTAGTGTAACGGATGCACCACAGAGATGTGCGCGTTCTAATCCTACCATTGGGCCAGCGTGGGGCAGTTTAAGGAACTACATGGTGAAATTCACTTTACTCCAATTACCTCGGTACTTGTGTTCCAGTCCCATAAAGCACCAGACGAAATCACATCAGTGCGAACAGTGTGTGCGAACATTATATTTTATATTGGTATATACTGTGATGGAAATATATGTAAAATACATAATACGTAAACAATATCAAGCGTATTCATGGCAACTGTCAAAACCCATATAATCCTTTCGTAAGGCTACTGGTAGATCTAATACCGAGTCTTGATTAATATTAATCATTTCCAGTAAGGTAAGTATTTTAGGAAAGCAGTATTACAAAGAAGAAATACGTATGGAGTACACTGTTACAAAATCTCTCTTTATATATATATATATATATATATATATATATATATATATATATATATATATATATATATATATATATAAAGCACTAAAATCTGAATGGACTGTAATATGCAAAAAAAAATCATTGGAACATGCTAAAGTATCAACCACACGTCTTGTTGAAAATGTATTCTCCACTTTAAACAGTAAAACAAATACCCGAAATTATCTTCCGAAATCTCAGCAACTTTCCCTCTACTATGTTCGATGTCGTTCGGCCCAACCTATGGAAAATGTTGGCTAGGAGAGTCTCTTATACTAGTGTCTTGCTTTTTAATATCTATCAATCAGATTTCGTGACTTCCGGTCACGTTACAGGGTGGGAGAAAATCGCCGCGAGTCACGAGTTAAAGACAGTGTCGTAGTATCCTTTGGCGTCAGAAAGTTCATGAAGCGAATCCATCCATCGAAATAGAGGAATTTAATATACTGATGTCGAAATATAAAGGACACATCTTAGGACAAATATCACAAATGTACAGGAAGAATCCAGATTAAGAAAGAAGAATGGATTGTTTTGTAACTGCATACGAACATAAGCCAAAATATAATTTTCATCTTAGTCCAAAGTTTATATTTTCTTGCAAATTATTGTTTTTTCAAACTCACTATACACCATCATCAAACATCTTCAGGCAGTCGGTTATATCAAATTTTTTTGCGCTTTTTCACACGTATGTTTCAGTACATGTCAACGTCTGTCTGTGACATACTGATCTAGGTCTTCAAAGCGCTTATAAATGGGCAATATAATTGGCCCCGTCCTCCGTACAGCTCTCATTTTAATGTTTCTAGCAAAGATTCTCTAAAAAAAGACACTCTTAAGGCCGCTTTACTCTTGGAATTTCAGTTTTCCCTATGTACGATCACGATACCAATACTTTAATAAAACATGACATTTATCAAGTCGATAATCGGACTGTGGAAGCTTCTAGAGGTATCTGACCTAGAGGATATGCACTGTCGTACGGCTAGCTAACAAGCAACTTTGTTGTTACGGACATTGATAGTCAGGACATTGTCGAAGTCATTCTTCTAAATTGCTACATTCTCTTGTGCAAATAAGAATTGGAAAAAAATCTGTAGAGGGCTTTTTGTCATACAGCTATTTTTTTGGCATAAAGAAGCTTATAATATTTATGCCGATATAATATTACTTTATTTCCAGCTATTCATTATGATTGAGCATGTCACTTTTAATATCTGTGTAGCTAGAAAACATTTTTATGCATAAGTTCAATGGGTGAGATTCATATTTATCTGATAACGGTTCATAGGTGTAGTATAATCTTATCACTACTTCCGCAAAGGATATCTGTCATAATTATATCAATCGATACGATTTTCGTCACATAAGGTATATCAATCTATACGAAAAGGCTACAAGGATATTACTACGACATCGTGGGAAAGGTTAGAGATTCTTTTCTTTCTAAAATATGTTACTTTACAAAATGCGTTTAAAGTTGGAAATTTGATAATTAGTATATTCCTTAATCGTTTGAGACCATTTAATAAATTATGGAATTTTCAGTGTTTATGTTAAATATAATTAAGCTTCATTGGATCTAATTTCAACAAATCTTAATTTTCTGACTAGAACAGGACCAGTTAAGATGCTAAAATGTGTACCATCAAAAATATTCATAAATCTAACAGACTCGTTGGTCTTAATTTTACACATTAAACGAACTACTGAATCACTCAGACAAAACATAAATTACCAAAATACAAAAATAAAATCCAAACACAACAAATAGCTGCACAAAGTAACGTCATATGTACTTCAGTAGCTACATAGGTCCTGAATGAATTTTGAGCGAGCTTAATAAAAAGAAAAAAGCCCAACATTACAAATAATAACGGTAAATTATTGAACGTGAACTATAAATGTTACATAATTCTTGCAGCTTTACATATTATATTTAATAATAATAATAATAATAATAATAATAAAAATAATAATAATAATAATAATAATAATAATGAGAAGAAGAAGAAGAAGAAGAAGAAGAAGAAGAAGAAGAAGAAGAAGAAGAAGAAGAAGAAGAATTGTGTATTGGCATCCCTTAGTCTCGAGAGATGATATAAATGCACTCGTGAGAGGTGTCCCGGTTATTAGTTGTGCAGCGTCTTCGGTGGCTATGGAGACCCACAAGGGGTTGACAATCCTTACTGCAGTTGCTGTACTTGAAGTTTAAGTCTGTTGAGGGTTGTAGCTGCTTCCTCTATCTATGAGATTGTTGTTTTTCATCAGCGAGCAGTCGTAGCTTGTCTTAGCCGGCTTTCATACCAGTAATCATAGCATGTCGCCAGCCGGAGCCAATTTGCTATGAAAAAAAATATTATTATTATGATTTCCTGATTAATTTATTTTTTTTCTTGAAAGACGTTTAGCTGTATTTTGCTATAGAGAAACTGGAATTAATCAACTGGACATGCAATATATCAGATATGTTGTAGATATTATTAATAACATCCTGGGATTTCATGTTAATTTAAATGAAATTAAACTTATGATTTTATCGAATGATTTACATATAGAATATAAATATATTTAGACAAAAATAAATTCCAGCACTGAAAATATGTATAGGGGTCTCTTCATCGCAAGTAAAGTCTTTACCAGAAGAACCTAATAGTTCTCAGTTGAAACCTGTCTTATGGCGCTCTTCATAAGGTTTTTCTCGTATGGCATATAGGAATTATTCATTGGTTAAATCCTTTCTTATGGCCCACAGGCACCTTATAAGATTTTGTCAGGCGAACATTTTCTCTGAATAAACTTTGCTGGATATATTCACTTTAGTGAGGTCATAATGTTATGAACGTTTTATCACAGAGATGTTTAATTTAGGGAGTTCCTTGCATAGACACTTCCCCGACGAATCACTAAACGAAACAAAATTCAGAGATTCAAAGGACAGTCTAGGCATTGAGTTCTCGACCCCACCAGATCAAACACCGGAGTAAGTGCAAGAACGCACTCAACAGGTCGGATGACGTTTTGAGAGAATCAACATAAGATCTCTGGAGCAAGGAGATCTCCAATTGTATAAAGGATGGCAACCTTAGGGCATGCCTGTCGAAACTTGATTGCTCTGAAAACTAAGCCACAGATCTTCAGTTCGAGAGTTCGAGAATCCAACATTCCACCACTGAGCCATGAGATATATATATATATATATATATATATATATATATATATATATATATATATATATATATATATATATATATATATATATAAAGAATACAAATCATATGGCGAATAACAACCCTTTCAAGCGTACTGGATCCACCAAGGGATCACGTGTGTCAGGGATAAATTAAAATAGATGCTATAAACTGACGACGAACAGTACGAAACTAGTAACTAACTAGCCTTCGACTCTTAATGAGCCTTTTTCAAAGGCAAATACAAAACTTATATACGATAAACAAATAAACACAAAAACGTTGTGTTTGTAAACCTCTACATGGCTGTCTTCACATGTGCTAAAACTATAAATACAACCAGCTTGTATAGACTAGATGCGGAAACTGAAAACGTTGTATAATTCCCTAAAAGTCTACAAGCCAAAGCGACATTTATTTTTACTTTTTGTACATATGTAATGCAGATTATGTCTCGGATATTTGATTCTATACCGGTTATTCTTATAGCAAAAATTATCCTTCAATTATAGAATCAAATATCCGGGATATAATCTGCGTTACATATGTACAAAAAGTAAAAATAGATGTCGCTTTGGCTTATAGACTTTTAGGGACTCTTTAGGGAATTATACAACGTTCCTTTGAGGAATATTATAGTCAAAGCTTTGTGAAATCCTGTTACTCAATTTGGCCTTCCTAAATCTGTTTAAACAGGTCAAAGGAAAATTTATATCCGGTCTTTTCCAGCACATTATACTTGTAATTGACACTACGCAAATCAAGTAAAAAGTGAAACTATGGTTTCACAGAAGATTAAAGAACATTTGAGGCCTGTAATATAGTTAATTCTCTTTTGCTCATTCATCCAAATTTTATTCAATCTAGCTCTTTAAGCGCTTACAAGAAAAAGAAAATAAATAAGTTATTATAGTACTCTGATCAAAATAATTTGATGGAGTACTTATATATTGAAATATATTGATAAACATATTATACATTACTTTAGTTGTATCTGTTCCACAAACTGAGGATTTCGGTGAAGAAATTCAATTGGACACCGTTGATCTTGTAGCAACAAATCTTCAGAATTCGGAAATTATAAAAGATCTAGACAAGAAACGTTTACATATGCAACAATAGGAAAAAATTTAACTTAAACAGTTATTATTCGGGGTTCCGAGTGGTCTAAAGCGCTGACCGTTACGAATCACTGCCAGCTCACCTCTGTCTGCTTGAGTTCAAGTCCAGACTCGACTAACGTGGGTAGGTGAGAAAGCCTGCCAGTAGGTTATCGTGAGTCGATGTTTCTTACCGGGGTTTTCCAGGGTTCTTCCTCCACCATTAATACTGGCCGCTTTGTATAGCATATCTTGTCCTGAAAATGGCGTTAAACCCTATGACATCAACAGTATTTTGTATACAATATGAGCAATTGCTTCCTGATAATCCTACGAAGACAAACAAATTTTTTCATGAATTTTAAATTTATGATTCAAGACCTATAAAGAAGCCCCCATACAGGATGATCAATCTCAAATATGAATAGGAAATTCAGTGTTTGTTGGAGAACGATTTCAATGAGGCCAGTAAAAGTGATTGGAGTTAACCATACATACGTGTTCCAAAACCGGATAAAACTTTCCGCATATGCACTGATTATAGGAAGGTGATTAGCGTTATAAAACCAGTTTCATTTCCATTGCCAATGATCGATGACTGTATGGATAAAATTGGAAATGCCAAGTACCTCACTAAATTTAACCTTCTGAAAGGATTTTGGCAAATTCCACTTACGGAAAGAGCGAAAGAAAATTCGGTGTTTTGTGACTTCAGATGGACTCTATCGAAATGACATAATACTGCTTGGGATAAAGTGCTCTCCACGGACGTTTCAACGCTTGATGAATATGATTATTTCCATTCTAGAGGAATGGGATGCTTATATTGATGATGTAATCATCTACAGCGACACATTGAAAGGACATCTAGCAACGAGTCGAAAATTCTTTGAGAGACTCGCTGATGCTAATTTCACAATCAATTTATAATAGGGGCCCAGAGTGGCCGAGTGGTCTAAAGCGATCTCCGTTACGGATCACTGCCATCCCACCTCTGCCTGCGTGAGTTCGAGTCTAAGATTCGGCTAATGTGGATATGTGAGAAAGCTTGCCAGTAGCTTCACGTGGGATATCCCGGTTTCTACCTCCACCATCAATACTGGCCGCCATGCAATGCCTATCGTGTGCTGCAAATGGCGTTAAGCCCCACATCAACAACAACATTTATATAAGAGTGAGTTCTGCCGTGCTTGTATAACTTCTTAGGACATATTGTGGGATATGGTCAAGTTAAACCTGCGGTTTCTAAGGTCAAGGCTATCTGATTTTCCTCTGTCTGTCAGTAGAAAGCAAATTATACGATTTTTGGGTAAGGTAGGATACTATCGAAAGTTTTATTTCAATATTGCTGAAATTCGGACAGATTTGTTTAGTAAGAGGAACAAGTGCCTTTAACCGAAAAATGATATGAAGCTTTCGATAGGTCAAGAGACACAAAGCTCCAAATTTAAACCAGTCTTTTAAATTGCCTGATGATGCAAGTGATGTTGGGGTTGGAGCACTATTGATTAAAGAAGACGGAAATAGTGTGCGATTTCCCTAAGAAATTAAATAAGCACTAAAGAAATTACTCGACAATCGAGAAGGAATGTTTGTCTTTATTATTGACATTGCAACCTTTTGAAACTTACATTAGTTCGGCTTCTCCGCCAATTGTATCTAGTGATCACAACCCCCTTACTTTAATGGTCAAGAAGAAGACGAAAAATCAAACAGTATTTAGGTGGAGCTTGTTTTTGCAAGAGTATAATCTCAACATTATGAACCTCTTCGGAAAAGATAATTTGATTATATATATGGACTTTCCAGAGTATAAAAATATTCTTTAATATACACGTTTTATAATTCATAATAATTTTCACGCAAGTTTGTTTACCTCATGAATATTGTAGATATAGAAACAAGAAAACTCTATTATGTAACATATTTCTAGATCCTTTATCAGGGAAGTGTTACATTTATGTAATTTAATTGCTTGTGTGTTTTTAAATTATTGTTTATTTTCTTTGTTTCGTTACATTTAAATTGTAATGATTATTGTAGGGATTCGAAATTCTTTTAGTAAATGTTATTTATCAAAGACTTAAAGTGCGTTACATGAAAACTATTTTAGTTAACCTAGCTCGCCTTGGGTTGGGAAGTTCGTAAACAAGCAGTTAAAGTGATTGGTAGTTATCAGTCCATCCTTTGGTTTTGTGATCATCATGTGTTAACAACGTATTTTTATTATTGGTTCTTGATAGATCTATTGTAGTAAGAGACCACATGACACTTCTAGCGAAACTGAAATAATCATTTGGGAGCTTAACTACGAATTCTTAATATTTTCTTTCTGTCTGAGTCGTTTAAAAATTCTGAAGGAACAAGATATTTTATTTTTATTTGTTTTCAGATTCTTTGATTTCATTTGTTTTGTTTTTGTTTTAGATTTGAGAAGTTTTTCGTCTAGAAACTGAACAAGATGACATATGTATAAACATCTAAAAAGATATTCATGGATATTTATACTGCAATAATACGGAAATAAGAACTGGGCGATACAAATGAAATTTTAGTCACAATCAGCTGCCGCACAATATCACAGAACTGATCCTCGTGCGGTAAAATTTAGTTGCAGATTGAACTACTAAATTAGCATCATCAGCTTTAACATTTGTTAGATTTATTTTAAAATATGACAATAATATTTCTTCATTTTGTTTTAGTAAGAAAATTAGATGCAAATATCAAGATATCATCCTTATTAAATTTTAGTGTTATAAACGGACTATTCACACGTTTATTTTTGTGTTCTGCTGCTCTTAGGAGACTTTTATCATATTTGCTTTAGTTTGAATAACATTAACATAATAAACAATATATCCTGATATACATTTTCGTACTGCTTCGGTTAGTTCCCTGTAATTTAATAGATCAACTTTTTAATGTTATTTCAATGATGACAGCATGAGATTCAGTTTCAGTGGTCATTATTATTATTATTATTATTATTATTATTATTATTATTGTCATTATTATTATTATTATTATTATTATTATTATTATTATTATTATTTATAAATATATTATATTATCGTTTTTTGAAACGATTGCTAATATAGATGCAAGTGATACAATCACTAACTACACAATCACTAATAATAGTCGCCAACGACGACAATATTATACCAAAATCAGATCTGCTGTTTATATTGAAAATGATCTTTTATTTAACAATGACGATAAATATAATATTCTTAACGTCATTGGTGAACAACATGATCCAGTAGACTAACAACATTACGATATAATACCAAGAATCATATCGCTAAAAGCATAATATGATCTAATTTTACCATTACATAGCAACAAATAATTTAGTAACTTATAAAACCTTTGTAAATCTAAAAATAACTGACCAGCAAAGATTCCAATGGATAATGCAATAAAATTATATTTAATTTCCTCGTACAGGAAAGGTCAAAGGTAAATCTGTACAGATGAAGTAAGATCAAATTTCTAATAATATTATTAGATCATTTAGTGATTGAAAATGAGGAAGTTCGTACCCAACTATTAAATTTAATGCAATATTCTCTATATTTAACTAAAATTTATCGCCGCGGTTCCTAATAACTTTTTCAGTAATAAATATGTCCTGTTCAGTTTTCTGAAGCTCTTGGTAATAAAAACTGATAGATTCACCTAATAAATCTTTTAGTGCATAAGTAACTAGTATTTTTAAAAGTACTTTGCTAATAACAGACACAGCTTCGCTTCAGATTAGAGTAGATAATTTCTCAACGATTTCTTTGTCTAAGAAATTTAATCTTTACCACAACTTTAAATTTATGTTCGTTTGCTAATAAGGCTTTTTCATGGGTTTCCTTTTTGCGACACTTTTATTGATCTATGTTTCATGTTATTATATTCGTAAACACTTATCTGTAGATTGTCAATATATCCATTTGTATTGTAGCTGCGAAATATTTGCTGATTTTTACTGTACTATCTAATCACTTGTTGACAATTTTCTTACCTTTATTTCTATTAACTACTTTTTTTCGTTAGTTTGTCAAAAGAACGGCTCAAATATTTTGCTCAAATACTCAAAAGCTACATCTTCGTCAATGTTACATTCAGCTAAATTTGAGGCACCAACTAAATATACCGCCCAGATATATCAAGGGCGACAACATAACGTCATGTAAACATTGTTTTGGTTTGTGTAGCTCTGAAGCAAGATCATTATCTAAGTCTTTTCACCGAGTCCTACTTTATATTTCCTGCAATGAAACCCTGCACCAATTTTATACAAACACGGTATCGCATATTTAAATGTTTCATATCACGAAAGTTTGGTTAACATTTCCTTATCACAGCTGATCTTATCGTGTTTTGTTATCACGATAACAGATACTCAGGCGCATCGTTATTACATCAACGTTATTGTAAGGCTCTTTTTCTGGCGCGGATCATCCTTCTGTTCTAGCTGCATTTGTGATAGATGGATTAGCTACGATTATAATCTCCCCCCCAAACGTCTAATATTGATTTGTGAGTTAAAATTAATACATCTTCGTCTCTGGTATTTAATACTCTAACGCCATCCTTTTTTGGTCCATTGAATTTTAATCAAGATATTCAAATTAATCAAACTTTGTTACTGTGTTGACTGTGTCATAAGGTTCTGCTAAATCGAGATAATTTCTAACAGATTTTTATTTTATTATTCATCGAGTCAAAAAATATTATTGCGCCTCTGTTTTAGATATTAATTTTTGTATAATTTGTTCTCTTTTTGGTGATAAAATCTTTTCTGTTGTTATCATTGCACATTGGGTTTCTTTTGTTGGAGTGATTTCTGAAACAACTTGTTTTATCTCACATGTAGGTGGCATATCTTTTATTTTATCAGCTATATTTGTTCCACAATAGTTCCTGCGTCAGATGCAGCTCATGTTGCAAAGTTTTTTGACGGGTTTAGTGCAATTACTGCAACTTTGTTTGCGATTCCCATAGCATTTTAGATACGTTTAGTAAATATATTTCGACAATAATCCTTAATTTTTCTTCTGTAAAATTTATTTATGTTGTATTATATCTGAAGATGCGTAATTTTATTGTCAATCTTTAAGTCGATATTAAATCTATTGTGTGTGCAGGTCTAAAAAATAAGTACCAATTTTGTAATTCAAATCCAGTTGTCCAGATTGATTTGGTAATTGCATACTTTTTTCTATTATGTGATTTTCAACGTTTAACGGATGAAAATAGCTTGACATTAAGCACTTTGCATGAAATATCCAGGTGGAACGTCTGGCGAAACACTATATATTGTTGGTCAATTACTACCCTGGGCTGAGTAAGATCCAATTGCAATAGAGGAATTTATTAGTTATGGTGTTTACGTCAGTTATATTTACTGGCAGTTCACCATCACGTGTAATAGCATGGTGTACTAAAGATACATAATTTTCATGATAAAATCATATCACTGGTGCGATGCTTGCTTCCGATCGAAAACTAATTAACATATTTCTTAATATCCTATCTCGCAGTATGTTATAAATATCTTTCAGCTCAACTTGTCAGCTATACCATTACCATTTCTTAGAAGATCCTTTATTTTTTATTTAGATCAGTGACATTATAAGTTCCTTGTGGAATTCTTTTCATCATTTACTCCAGTTGTTAGGCTAGGCATAGAATAACAGCTCGTACAGAACATAAAAGGAATCTCATACCGTTTCTCAGTATCAATTTGTATTGGCAAGATATAATTTACTGAATAATTGAGCTATTTTTAGGAGCTGTACTACTGTCTTGTAATAATGTTAACATTGATATTTATTATATTTTATAAATTACGTCACTGTGTAACATTTCGTGCTCTTCAGATTTTGATACATTTTCAAGTCTTAAATAATCAAATAGGTCAATAATTTTGTCACGGTCTCCCTAGGTGGACGGATGTTTATCCAAGTGACTCTAATCCGGTGTTTGATCTGTGGACAAACGCCGCGAGAAAGAAGCCAAGCCAGACGTAGTCGCCAAAAGGTTCTTTGTGCAGAACAGGGCATCGTAAATTACACCTTGGTGCTAATCCTTTACTAGGACATCAAAAGAGCCATTTGTAATAAAATGGTAGTCAACCTATATTGACAGTTCCGCTGATTTACAACTTGGGAATGGTTAGTCCAACGCATCCAATCAGAATTAAGCTAGTGGGTGAGCATACCTCTAAGTTTCGAGGATATCAAACTGACTCCATCCTAGAATTATTTAGGAGACCGAGGCAGATTACTAGGTGATTGCACGATTACGGCTACTCCGAGATACGCACCCGTAAATTTGGCGTGAATCGCAGGAAACAGCTTGCGAACAAAAAGAAAGCTTCAATAAGGTAGATATTAGTTTGATTTTTGACTCGCACATTGCAACGCCGTAACTGTATGTAATAATATTATGTTTACGCAATTAATAATAGTATTGTTAGAATGAAGAATTACTTTGTAGAGTTTCATTTGTGTACTTATTTGAGATTTGTATTGGAGTTAGGAAATGATTGATGTAAGCAAGATTATGATTGTATGTTTGAATATGTTCAGCGCATAGATAGTTGCATATTTATATATTTGTATGATTTGTGATGCAAAATAGATGTGTTGGTTATTATGTACTGATGTGAATCAATTATCGTTGCCTGTATACGAGTAGTTGATATCGTGCTTTATGATGTGTTATTATGTTATGATTTTACATTTTGTTTACCATTCATGAATGTATGAGTATTTCGGTGGGAATGGATGTGTGACCCATGAAATTTGATAGCCTTATCTGATGATAAGTTATCCAGGTAGTGTGAGTGTATGTGCCAAGTACAACCTCCTTGTGTTGTACAGCAAGCTTTCAGGGTGGGATAACTTCAGTTAGAAGGAGAGTCTCAGAGAGAAGATTCAAGTAAGACTGTCGGTACAGTCAGGGTCGACAGATTGGTGTCGACGGTCCGTCGAGGAAGTCGACGGAAAGGGAAGTGGAGGTGGAGAGGAAATTCGAAGGAGAAAAGGAGGAGCAGAAGTGGAGAGGAAATTCGAAGGAGTAAAGGAGGAGTGCAGGAGAAATTTAGAGAGACAAATGAGTAGAACCAAGGACAGGGCGAAATTCTCACACTGATTCAGATGATGAAATAGCCACAAAAGGGTGGAACGATTGGGAAGCTCGCATATTGAAGTTGTATTATTAATTAAATTGTCTTTAGTTAATTCACCCCTTTGTACTTTTGTATTTGACTGTTTAATTTCACCCTTTAGTACTTTTGGATTTAACTGTCGGCATTGCTGACTGGGTGCTCAGAACCATATTCACCTATTTAACTTCTGAATCTTAATTCAGCCTTAGTGGGTGGCATACCTAAATAAATATTGGTAACACCCCACCCCATTTTCATATATAACCAAAGCCATACACGGGTATAAAAATACCCCCCCCCCGTAACACTGGAGGCATAACACTCAAGGGTATAACTTCACCCCCCCCGTTACAAATTTCAATGCCAATTTCAACTCCAACGTTTTCAGCCTTTTTTGATAATATTAATAGCATTAGTCAGCCTATCATTGCAGTAACTGATGTAAATAGTTTTATTCCTGTTACTGTTATTGTTCATTTTTTAAAGCTTTTTCAGGTTCTTCAGCTGATCCATTTAGATCTTTATCAGTTTGTATGATTCCTGGGCTTCTTCTGCTAAGCTTGATTTTTTTAAAATCTCTTTCCACTTTTTCTTCATCTAATAATTTCGCTTCGGTAAAAAATCCACTAGTGATGACTATTGTATATGTTATGTCCTTTTACATTATTAATAAATTTCAGCATACAGATTCAGAATAATCCCATGTCGTAATAATCTAATTCTTTAATTGTAATGTTATTTTCTAATACTATTACATTAAATGTTTTTTACTTTCTTCTGCTATGTTTTGTAATTTCCTATTTTTCAAAACAATAAAAATCATCTTTTTAAATATTATATATTATCAAATTTTTAAAACCATAATTTTGTCAAATCCTTATACTCTCAAACTTCTACTCTATTTCTTCTATTTTGAATATCATTACAAAATGTTACTTTTTTTGAGCATCCTTATGATCTCTTCTACCTTCGTTTTCCTCATATATTGTCTCCAATGTTGAATTTTCACCTTTCTGTGTCTCTTTTTTCCACGCAGAGCCCCAGTAACTGGTTTCAGAACTACAGCTGCTATTTTGGGTACCTATCTCTTCACGTCGTGCTAGCTCTACGTTTTGCTTAAATTCCTCAATGGATTGTGCTTTATTTTCATAAATTAGTTCTTGATAACATATGAAATCATAATTATTGTCGTGAAATAGCAGAATGAGCTTATCTAGTATAGCAATTTAACAGTAATAATAATAGTGATGTGTTGTTGAATATTTGAATATAGCTGATGCAATAGTACGAATAGCAATGCTAGGAATAAATTAAGTAGTTTTTGAGATGGAGGCGCATATGTAGCAGTAGTAGCAAGTTATTAAAACAAATTTGAATTTGTAACATTCTGATTCTCCATCTGAAATAGATACCACTATATTAATAAATATATAAGGTGCAAAACGTTATATTTGCCACACTGCACTATTTACGATATTAACAATACGATAAATAGTAAAGTAAATTTTAAAACTAAAAGCTTATTATCAAACAAAGGAAAGTACACAAAAAATCAAACACTTAATAGAAGATGTCCTACCCCAGTGGTTAGCTTATCGGTCTTTTGACTGAAGAGGTGCGGCTTCTAATCCCGCAATCGTCCAGCGTAGAGCAGTTACCGAATTATGTTCTACAGCATAGCATTTTGCTTTAATTGCTTATATACTTGATGACCTTCCTATGTTCGTGTGATGTCGAGCAAAAGACGAGAAACATGACAGCGTAGACATTCTCATGCCTCAACCAAACAAGTACATGTAAACGTACTTCAAAACGGTAAATATACACGAACGTAGATGCTGAAATCTCAGAACACCATCTCCAGTATTTCCGGTGTTGTTCGGAGACAGACTATGGAAAATATTGTCTAGGAGAGTCTCTTTTACTAGTATTTTACATTCTGAAATCATTCAAGATTTCATGACATCTGATCACGTTCCTGGTTGGAAGAAAATCGAATGTTACGACAGTATCGTAATATCATTTAATATCAGAATGTCTCTCGCCCGAGAAGCCCGGAAGCAGACCCATCCTTTGTATTTGATGAATTTTATTTACGACATTCATGTCAAAACTCGATAAATGTCACAGATATAGAAGAATTGTCGAGATTAGGAAAGAGGAAAGAATTATTTCAAAATTGTATATGAAGTTATAATCCAAAGTACAAATTTCATCGTTTCACCCTAGTTTACTCCAAACTTTGCATTCCTTTCCAAACTTTACATTCCTTTCCAAATACTTATTTGTTTTACCTGGAACTAACAGGTATGAAATGAAATACCAGATACAAAATTTCTAGCACAAAGATCAAGTAAACTAAGTATGAAAAGCGAAGTATGAAAGTTATGATACCATACATAAATGTATTTGTTTTGTCCTAGATCTTAACATATTGTCATAACTTATGGGTTGCTTCTGTCTTCGAATTTTGTTTCCGAAATCTTACGTGCCATTACATACCATACCATAAGCTGGAAATCTAGAATATATGCAATGATATAAAAAGCGCCAACAATTCAAAATAAGCATATCATCGTATTTGAATCTCTTGCTAGTGAATTCCATAACATTGATTTGTATTTTGTATATGTCCCCCTTTAATCAATTCATTTATTTCTGAAGATTCATTATTGATAGCATATTTCCCTTCAAAGTTTATTTGTTTTGTATTCTGAATAATCTATCATCGTTTATATGAAATTATTAAACTACTATTATTCAAAACTAATAATAATGCTGCAAATATATCTGCAATTTTTTTTCGCATTACAACTTAGTAATGCATTAACATGACTGGTATGGTTTATTTTTTTACTTCTAATGGTGATTGTTCACACATTATATATAATCTCTCTCTCTCTCTCTCTCTCTCTCTCTCTCTCTCTCTCTCTCTCTCTCTCTCTCTCGACCATCGTAGCAGGATACGATTTAAAATCTTTGGAATGGCGAACGTAGAGGATTCTTCGACATTATTTCTGGATTAATGAATAATGGAGGATGAGAGAATGTTATATAGTCAAACAGTAGAGAGAGAGAGAGAGTTTCTGTGTGGGTTGAACAGCAAAATAATGACTTAAATAAAGCGTACATATTTTAAGGTATTTGTATTACATCTTGCTGGTTCTTCCAATGTCTTAGTTTCTAATCCACATTAATTTCCATGAGCTTGAATGTGATTTTATTATTAAAATCATCTCTTTATGTTTAGAACATGATCCAGATTTTCGGCTACCAAACACTTCAAATGATATAAAAGCCCACAATCAATTCAAATTCGAATTCTATCAACATCAAGATCGCACATTGTGTTGTATGTAAAATACCACACTGGCATCAAAAGCACTGTTATGTCCCAATCTACTCCACAACCATATATATTGTGGAGTGTGGCATTTTATAAATTCTTAAAATAGATGTTAAAATTTTTTATTTTGATAGCTAATACTATATTAATGAAGCACTACAATATTTCACAGCATGCAAACGTTTAAAGAACAAATAATGGCTCACATTTACAGCGTATGCGTGAGCTAATTAAAACAAAGGAATAACTTTTCTGTCTTAAAAATGGCCCTATTCTTGTACCTAACACAGTTAAAATCCCTGCTTCAATAGAATAGCTTTGATGAATATGCACAAAATGTACTTCAAGATGAATGCATCCACTGGTGAATTGAATGCATTCCTTAGGTTATCGGTTGATTACCTACATTAAATGCTATGGACATTTATTAAGTCAAACAGGCTCCAAATTATTTAAATGTATATCTGACAGATGAGGAGCGCTATGAAGTTATAGTGTGCATGGATTTTACAGGCCTTGTCAATTAAAATATCTAGTATCGCCTCGTCAAAAACAAAATCCGTTTCCTGTGAATCCAATGCAAGCCGAACGATCCATGGACTCCATCAAATTACGATACCATAGCTGAAAGGATGATTCTCGGATTGTTGGACTGGGTTCTCGTGAATCTAGTATCCTATGGTTACTTATCTGCAGCACATGGGATGAATGACGAGCTTACAAAGAGAACATCAGTATCTTAGGGATGGATCATGTATTAGGGAATGTGAATATGACAACGGAGAATCAAACGAGGAGTAATTTCTACACTGCGACCATTACCTTTATTAGTATTCATCTGGCTTCTTTTACTTGCATATGACAGACTATAATTTTAGATAAAGTAAACTAAATTGTTATCAATATCATGACATTTTGCATTAATATTGGCATGCTATTTCTGTGAAAACGAGAATAAGAATATGATTATGCGCACCTAGATCCGAAATAAAGCATTCTGGGCCACTAAGTACTGAAAATATTATGTTTTACACGTACAAAACTTGAAACAAAACAATATCAAATGCTAAAAAGGCGAGGAAAAACCGGTGTTGTCATCATGCCAAGGGAAAATATTCATTCATGTAGATCGAAATGGTCATATATAATTCATTCAATTTTATCATTATATAATTGGTATTTTGTATGGTGCCTCTAAGTATATGCTTAGTGTTCTTAACGGGTAATCCGTTATTGTAATGTACCACTTTCATATGAATACAAAAAAATGTTTTTTAAGATATGTTAATTAATTATTTAGATAATCTATTTCATATCTGACTAGTATTTTTTTAGTTCTTTTATTCCTTCTGTCGTTGATGACTGTATATCCATTGCATGTTCTGTCAGATAGGAAGTAATTGGGAAAGGTGTAGCTCGCTCCATAGCAGTTTCCTTTGAAAAATTGCACATGCAGTAAGTATTGGAAGGAGTGTTACAGCAAGAATTTGGCCACTTCCCAGCGTCTCTAAGATATATAAAAGGTTAAATGAACACGAATGGGAATTACAGTAATAGCTGCTCATCTCACCGTTACAGGGCCATATCACTTATGAGTTTTGATTTTGGTGGATGGGTGGGGATGTCACAAGCATCAGTATTTGCTATTAGATTTGGTTAATCCTACCGTTGTGTAATATACGCTCATTCCGTGCATTTCTTTTAAAGTTATCAGATGCATCGACATCTCTTGATCTATAACATCATATATTTTGAATTTAACATTTCTCTTAATTTCCAGTTGATTATAATGCATTACCACAAGATATTCATTTGACCATTGCTTAGGAATACAAATGGCATATCGGCATAAGATAGCGCATGCGAATAGTGTACAGTACTTAAAATATATATGCTAGAAATGTGCCTTTAAAACCTTGTTCAAATTATAATAGTCAACGAAATAATGCGATTAGCTTTACCTTGATTGTATATATCAATATTTATTCGTATAACGCTATTTTATTCGTTGAACTCTTTCTATGGGTTTTTATTTCTTCATTTCCAACACCAAAGGTTTCAATTTAGAGCCCTTACACAGAACTAAATATGCATGTGGATAGGACGAGAGAGAGAGAGAGAGAGAGAGAGAGAGAGAGAGAGAGGGACGTTATAGTGAAATATAATTACTGTATACAATCGAAAGGTACAACTTATAAGTTTTTTATATATTTATATATGTTTTCGTCATTTTGTATCAAAGCGACTGTATACATCTATATCAAAAGTAGTTCCATACTAGTTTAAAAAGAGACGCACAAAGTTAAGAGAGCAAACAACATATAGACTGTTTCTTTATTGTATTCTCTGTTCTATTTCAATACCATATTGCCTCCGAAATTCATTTGTTTGGAATATGTTGTAACGAACATTTTAGATATGTGAGAGAGTGGGACAGAGATATTGTTGACTAGCGAATTTCGTACTCACAAATTGCCACATCGGCGACATTGTACAATTTATGGCAGAGATGTGTTAGTATTATTTAGGGTAATGGAATTGGTGCGAGGATGCAGTTTGTGTGGATTGCAGCACTTGTAAAGGTATTAGTTATAAATGGTCATTTGTATTGTTATAATTTCCAGGCGAATATACAGTACAAAGACGAACTTTCAAGAACCATGTATTTGGTAATTCATGAAAGTGTATCAACGTCATCACAGAGAGAGAGAGAGAGATTTTTCCACGACGTGTTCAGAACTGATGAATATTAATACGATCGATCACATTTATATGCCCCGAAATATTTCAGAACTTAATTATCTCGAATTACTCAGATTATTTCAAAATTTAAATATCACAATTAGTTTGAAACCGATTTCAATTAATGCGGCACAGGACTTTCAACGAAACTAGAAATACAAGGACTTTACAACATTTCCCTATTTATATATTCAAATTCAATAGAATAAATAGAACGAGACAAAACGTTTTCACACCTTAATTCTAACCGACCACAGTGGTTTTGCTTTCATGTCGTAAACACCAAAACAAGGTAAAATACCACCCTCCCAAATAACGTACCCCCAGAAAAATAGGTATCAGTCGTTGTGTATTTAACAAGATATTTACAAAAGACATTTGTTGTTAGAGGTCAACGTCAGTACTAATAGTGGTAAAAGCAAAACATAAAGTTGCGACTTCTTTACAGCCTGTAGAAAGCAATATTTTTACATTCATAATATCACCACCTCTAAAGGGAAATCGGGAGCCCATGCAAAGTGTAATATCTTTGCCTCTATCCAACAAGATCCCTGCTATTCACTTGAACCCAACAAAAAACATTTACTGCACCAACAATTAAATACTGAATGAATCAAAAGTTATTGTAAAGTGTGGTTGAAATGCAAAAATTATATATGCGTTGAATTTGTATACATCATATTTTGAAAGAGTTGCTTATGATGCTATTCTTTTCAACATTTTAAATGAACATCGAAGAAAATGAAAAAAAAATAATTGTTTCATTTTCGCCTGGTGAACATATGACTGCAATAATGTATATGTACTTTCACTTGATAAACCCCTTAAGACTGTTCGCACAAGCCTGAAAGGTAAGGCTTACACGGCTTTTATATTGTGATTAATATACAGTAGTTACTTTTCCTGGAATTTAAGTATTGCATAACAATATAAACCAGTGAATTCTTCCTAGGGGTCTAAACATCATAGTTATATTAGACACAATGTATTTACCACTCTGAAATGCACTTCCTGTAATAAATTTACAATCATTCAAATGTACCTTTCTAACACACCTTCGGACTACTCCTCTCCAGGCAAATGTAATGATACTTCTTATGTTTGTCACACGAAAGTGCATTTTGTTCTATAAGTTCTCATAGTCAAAAGATAAAACCATAAGAATGAATAAAATCGATATAGAACTGAAGGTGTTTGCTATCAATGCCAAGCAAAATGCCATTTATTTTCAAACAGGGCTTAAGAGATCGAAGTGAAGAAGCATTCGTCAAGAGCAGTACAGAAGGTAACCACATTACTGCGAATAAATTCAAGATGAATCAGGCAAAAGTAACCTATGCAAATAATGAAATTAAAACTTGAAAGTCAGTAATAGATGAAAGACACAGAAATAGATCAATGACATTTTAAATTTCATTTTGATTCTTATGTATAGAGAATATACCAAGGAGGATGCAAGTGAATCTTTCTCTTGATTCTTTCCTTAGCATCACGAAGATCTTCAAGCTTTCCAAAACGCATGCATTCTTATACAAAAGGTTTTATTTGATTTTGGAATCATCGAATATGTTGTCTGCTTTAGGAGATATGGGTTGCCCTGATACTGTCAAATTCATGGTAATTACATCTTCCATTTCGATTATACTGATTTGTTTCCACATCCACGTCTTACTGCTGCAGTTGTTGTAGAATTTTGCATTGAAATGAGTGTTTGACGGTACACATCGATTGCTAGATAGTTGATAATAAAGTATTGATTACTACATAATGTACTCTGGACTGTATATTTGAGTTTCTACATATAATAGCATCATTGTACATTACATTTTCCATCTAACCATACAAACGCGTATTCAGTTTATTCTCCTTGACTCTGACAAACATTCCATTCTTAATATTTTTCTGTTCTATATATATATATATTTATGTGTGTGTTTATGTATGTATGTATGTATGTATGTATGTATGTATGTATGTATGTATGTATGCATGTATGCATGTATGTATCTATGTATGTATGTATGTATGTATGTATGTATGTATCTATGTATCTATGTATGTATGTATGTATGTATGTATGTATGTATGTATGTATGCATGTGACACTGCCAAGGACCATGAGCTATATATGTGGTGGGGCAGGGATCTTCCCTACCCCTTTAAAATCTGCCTCAGTAAATGTGAAAATTTAAATAGGCCTTCGAATACACTTTAGAATAGCTTTGAAATATCACAGTCCTGAATGCATAGTCCTAACTATTAAAAAAATATTATGTTTAATTGGAATCGAGTTGTATGGTATATATTAAAACAAAGCACAAAACCGAAAATTCTATCCTCATGATGTTTTTTTTTAAAGTAATGCATCATTAATTCAACAAAAGTGGATTTAATTTTGAACACAGAATGGTCAAGAAATACCATCATAGACAGCATGACATTTTTATTTCATCCTGGTCTTGAATGTCACCTGCAATGAGAGAGAATGTGACGTTATAAAGACATGCACCAAGAATATCGATTCAGGACTTTTAAAACTGAGGGAGGATATAATAAAATAATGTTTCAGGTTTTAAATAAGCGTTAGTGGTGCGAAGTACATTCTTTCTATTTCTTTGTAGGTCTTTCTATCTCAGTATAAATAGACATGAAGTGGATTTTGTTACAAACGATCGATCTATGATATCAGCGTACTTTGTTAAAAAAAGTGAGTGGCAAGTATAGAAAGTTTGCATTGGTATCAGTTTTGGTAGTCTTATATCATAAAAGTGTAAGATGGTGCAAAAAGTTGAGTACTCATATGTTACACAAGTAGGGTCAACATAAATGCAAACATACATACGTGTATAGTGTCCTGTGTTATTGATAATGGATTCTCATTATTTGGAACAAGAACGTTATGATATGTATATCGTTGAACATTTTTTATGAATGATATGTAAAACAGTTCTTCTAAACAATGCGAGAACATACATGGTATCAATACGCATTGAAAAAAACTAACTATATTGTAATTTATATTGATTCCAGTTGAAACACTTGATAGTATTTTTTAGTTTTAACATTAATCGAAAGAGACAATAACCAGTTGTACATAGCCACATGCCGATTTGCAAGGAATGATATGCAGACAAATACCTTTTGCCATATGATAATTATATATCCAATTTACAAACGCAATAACGCAAACTAATTAAAACTATTTCCGATATTATACAAGGTAACATTTTAAAAATTGTTTGGTATTACAAATCTCTCTCCACACTATTCAATTAGTGACGTCAGATCAATTTGTAAATAACAATATGCAGACAAATAAGTGATATAAAATGGTATATATCTAGATCTCAATCAACTGTAAGGTCATTATTGTCCCATATTCTAAAAGGATATAGGAAAAGTTGTGCTAAGTGTTAAACCTCTCTCTCACTCTCCTTACCGTTCTGTGGAGCTGGTAGTTTGTTATTTATTTTGTACTCTTTGTTGGCTGATTGAAGAACAGGATAAACACAAGAAGCAGCAGTATGACTGAGAAGAAAAGAAAATGCTAAGTCTAAGACATGTAATTTATCTCATCACCTGTAAGATATGTAGCCTTCAGTATTTCGGTAAAACTGAAAAAATATATGAAATGATAAACTTCAAAGATTTGATTTAATGACAGAAAAGCTATACAGAAAACCGGTTGCAAAACACTCCTCCCATAGCCGCACATTCAATGATATAACACATTGCAATTGCTAATAGTCACAACTGGAGTTCCGACACCAGGAAGGAAACAGAATATTTCTGGATACGCCGCCATAGAACAATGAATACAAGCGGTTTATGTCAAGGAGACTAGGAAACGACAGCCATAAACAAATATAATTATCTTTTGCAGCCGACACATGTTCTTAAAAAAGATTTTCCAAATTTGCTTAATTTCCTTCAGTCACTACTATAAGAATGAAATATCCAAGTTATAACTCGTCCTTAAATAAATGTACACAAAGTTGTAGATGTCGTTTTGGTTCATCGATTTCTACGTCTATAGAAATATTTTCCAGTATCTGCAATAAGTTAATATAGACTTGTTAAGAGAAAATGCATTTAAAGGTTTATTTCATTTAGAAACAATCATGACAAATTTTGCAAACACAATAGATTTTGTGTTGTATGTTAGTTATGTCTGTTTTGTGCATGCCTTTGAAAAAGATTACTTAAGAGTCAAAAGCGCTAAAGCTAGACAGATACTTATATTTCATTGCTCATTGCCAGTTTATTGCATTTATCTCAATCAATCTCTGACACAAGTGATCCATTGCTTGAAAAGACTGCTATTAGCCATATTATTCGCATTATATATATATATATATATATATATATATATATATATATATATATATATATATATATATATATATAGTGTTTGCAATTTTTATTCGTTATAAATTGTAGTTATTATTCTTAGATCAAGTTTCGTACACAATGTAAACTATTAAAAATGTAAAATTGCTTTTAAACTAAGGAGATGATTATGTACTTTTTAGCAGTTAGAAATAACTACAATTATAAGTAAATATGTTTGCATGTTCCGAATTCTTCTCTTTGCATGGGTCGGCCAGGTTGTAATTTAGGAGAAATAGGTTAGATCTCAGTGAACGAGTTAGATCAAATTAGTTTGTTCTGACATCCGTCACGTTGAAGAGTGATAATGTGAGTGTTTTAGCCCTTTCGCTTCTGTATATATGGTCCATATAGAACTAATAAAAGTTCTGCCGTAATAATAAGCTTAAAATATCAATTTAGTAAAATTAAAATGAGTTTGCGTTTGGTTTGGTACTGAATTATATTTATATCACTAATTGGTAATTGGAATTCATTCTGAAACCAAACTGTATCATAATGTACCTAAATTTGCTAGTTTTCAAGGACTTTTTTCAATCAGTTTTTATCAGCCAACAGAATGTTCATGATAAAATGATGATACTATGTAAATATTGATTGCAGATATATTCTGGTGACATGGAGATACAAGACATAAAATGCTTGTTAAAATGTAAAGTTGTCTGCAATGAAAAAAATCATAAATCAATAGCTTAATGTTATTGTACACATTTTGCTTAAATGTATCTCTTTAAATCTAATTAACTCACATATTGCAATATAGTACATATTTGAATAGCGTATATTAGATCCTCAATATACCCTTAAACTGTTGAATGAGTTATTTACAGACTCGAAATTTATCCATTCCTGATTGCTGGAATGAACACGTAGATTTAGGTCAAGAAAAAATAGGTAACAAAACACTTCCTCTTCGAGATAACCTCAAAGCAAAGCACGCCATCTAGTAAAGTAAAAGCAAGTCAAAACGATACTAACTGATGTATCAAGAAACATAACATAATTCTAAACGGTTTTCTAATTACATGCCACTATTGAAACCGAACAATGTTTATGTTTCTTCCGGTTTAGGTTGAAACCGCCTACATTTTAGACCATGCGAGACAATATTGTACATGAAATTGTAGACATTTGTTATATAACAAAATGGTTAATTGAAGACTAGATATATTAAATGTTGCCTCATAAATGCATTAATAATAAACGTGCATCATTATTTATGAAACGAACATACTCTCATAAAGTCAAAACTGTTCAATGCATGTGATAAGTGATTAAATTATGAAACCTTTTCTACATATACTTATATGCATTTTATTATACTCTACGCCAATAATAATTCAAGAACCATAACTCTTGCTGGTAGAGGCGATATATCTTTCATATGTCAAAAATCAAGTCTCTTGCTCGTAGATGGGTTTTACCTTTAAATATTATTAATTCCTTGGTACTTTCTTCGAACATTTCTTTGAAATGCCCATAGTCAACAAAAGTATCTCGATAGTTATCGATTTGTGGATGATCTATGCTAGGAAATCTTTCATCAAACAAATCAGAATGCGTCCTGGTTTACGTTTTGCAAAACCGTAAACTAATATCATAAGCAAACATTAGGACACACATTTTGTGCTTCTCTAAAGTACGTCTATTTTATTTCAAATTTCCGTATTTGATCCCGCCTTTAGCACTTGTTGATATAAATCAACTGGTCTCCTAGACGGATTTACAGTATCACAAAGTAAGTTGTTGGAATAACTGGTTAGTAAACTGGGGTTGGATATGGTATTTATTTTAAAAATTTCCTGAACCGTCAAATATTTAACATTTGAAAACTTACGGATTCCAAAATATCCACCTCCGCTGCCACCGCTATAACCATATCCAGGATATCCACCATATCCAAAGCTATATCCACAGCAACGTCGAACCAGACAGGCCAAAATGAGACAGAATGTGATCGATTTCATTTCCGCCTGAAAATAAAGAATTTAATAACTTAGCTCTTAGAGGTTTGTATTTTACTTGGATACATGTTTCTAAAAAATACGTGAACAAGATCATGCTTATAGATATCATTGCCAAAGTCAAAAAGCGATGTTTTTGTAAGGCTCTTAGCAATATATTTAGTTTTCGTTTTTGAGGTGGGTATATATAAATGATAGTAGTGGAAAGAACATAAGATATTATAGTAAATTTATATTTTTTATCTTACTGCTATATTCACACATACTTTATGTGCAAAATCAAAATATTTGATACACTGTACTAATTACAATATTGACAATACGATTAATATCAATGCAAATTTTAAAGTCCATTCCATTTTTTATTACCAAACAAAGAAGTGGTAAGAAAAAGTTTAACACTTTAAGGCAGCTGCTGATGATTAGCAATTAGCGTTCGGGACTCATGACCGAGGGTATGCGTAACCCAATCCTACCATCGTCCAAAATGAGAGTTAATGTAGCGTGTCCTTCTACAAGCACGTTACTTGGTACTAAGCAACCTACTTGTGGTCGTGTCCATTAACGCACCAGACGAAAAACATGACAGCTAAGGAAGGTGAATATATTATATTTTACTTTATACTTTCCATACTTGTATTTAAATATAACTGTTGAAAATGATACGACAAAATCATGTTTATTCATTGTAATTGCCAATTGTAGGGCTGCCGGTGTAACAAAACCGACTCTAGGTAAATATTAATGATAATACTAATCCGTAGCGTGATTATGTAGAAGTGTAGGAGTACAATGAAGATATTCCTGAAGCTTGAACAAATTCAAGTTCTAACAAACAATAGAATCTGTTGGAATTGTAATGATAAATAATACTTAGAACATTATATAGTTTTAAAACAAAACGTAATAAAATGTAGTCACTACTTTAAAACAGTAAAACTACTCCAAACTATATTCTGAAATTTCAAAACTCTCACCACCGGTATGTCCGATGTCGTTCGGAGACCACCAATGGAAAATGCTGGCCTTGAGAGTCTTTTTATACAACCAATTTTCATTCTTCCATCAATCAGAATTCATGACACATACAATCACGTTACTGACAGGAGTAAAATCGCTACGTGTCAAGAGTTACCGACAGTTTCTTAATATCCTTGAATGTCGGAAGGTCTCTCGCCCGAGAGGCCCGGAAGCGAACACATCAGCTGTATTAAATGAATTTCATATAATGTTGTACAAATTAGAAAAGTAAGAACTTCAGACAAATATCACTAATATGCAGGAATATTTCAGATTAATTAAAAGAAAGAGTTACTTCAAAACTGGATATAAGCCTGCAATGCAAATACAAACTTCGTTGTTTGATCCTAGTTTCCTGATACGTGTATAGCACCATGCAAAATTATATTTCCTTAAGTGACAGCACATAGTCATCAAAAATATTGAGGCATTCGGAAATATCTACTTTTCCCGATTTTCACGCATGTTGGGAATATATTTGAACGTTTGTCTGCGCCTGAATTGAGACTGCCTCGCTAAATATTGTTTGCCATTGTAAACCAAAGGAACCATTTTGATATGTTTTATTAGAAAGACATATTTCATGTGAATAATCAGTTAAATGTTGTTACATGTTTTAATAAATGTATATAAAAAGAATTGTATTAGAAAGATATTTTTCCTGTGAATAATCAGTTAAAATCTAGATACATTTTGTTACAAATTCTTAATACATGTGTATAAAATGGATTGTATAAATATTAGTTTTCAGAGCGTTGAAATACTCTATATACATGGTCCCAATATCCGATATTTGTCGCAGATTATTACAAGACATAGATTTATTTCTCTTGAAATTCAAGCAAATTTAGCAACTTTCTTAAACGGTCTATATTTTACAGACAAGACAAAAACAATTAAAAGATATTTCCTAACATATTTGAAAAAACAAATAAGTATGACCGAAAGTGGTAGCTCTTGTTTTGTTTATGGATTTGTATGGATAAAATAATTGTTTCTTTGTTGAGTCTTGATTCTATGCAAAAAGGCAAAATTTTCGCTCCTGTTGAACCTAAAATCAATTTCGCTGCCTTCTCGAACTTGTCAGTAGAAAACTCAAATGTGAAGTCTATAATCATATAACATATTCGATATTTCGAGTACAACAACCGTCTCTTCAAACTAATTAAGCAAGGCTAATAATGATAACTATTACACCATTTATAGAGGTATTTGGTTTCGAAAAATATGTCAAATTGTTTCGGTTTAGTTCTCTATTCAAATAATCTTCTGGGTCTAAGTGGCTATTATATAGTACAAGAAAGATATCCCCTGAATCTATGCAAAGCGATTGAAAACCATTCCACAATTTAAAAGATAGCATATGATCGAACCTAGCTATAAAAAGTATTTTAAACGTGGCAAAGTGGTCTTCTTTCTTTCTTGTAGAAGCTAATATCTATTTCTCTGCATTTCTGAAATTTTCAGGAGAAACCTAAAATTTAAAGTCGAAAATCCCATAAGATTGAACATTTATGTATCATCACAATATATTTGAAACTAAACAAGCAAGGTGAAGACTGGGAGCGATATATCAATGATGCAGGCATTTGGTGTCCAAAAAATGTTATATTTTACCTGCAAAGTTCTGTGTTCTAATTAATTAAGACCTAAATGTTGTTTCAATTTGCGCAGTTTACAAGAAAAGCATGATTTTGAAACCTATTTTATAGTTAAGTCGACATCATCAACAGTTAATAATATTTATATCCAAGAATGAATTTTTTTCAGTCTGTTGGTATGTAAAAAAATTTTTTCACTTTCGAAATACATATTTCTTATTTTTATTTAACTCAATATTGGATTTAAATTAATTTTACCTTTTCAATTGTCTAAACTTTGCTTAAATAAGTTAGATTAACAATAAATTTGAAATAATACATTTACTCGAACTTAATATCAAATGATTATAAAGACTTTCACAAAGGCTTACATTTCTAAAGAAATACATAGAAGTAATTGATGTTTTGCGTGCTCATATTGTCGTTTTAATGCTTTTTAAATATAGTTACCAAAATTTAATGTATTTTTGCATAAACGTAAACAATTTTATTAAGGCTGATCTTATCAAATATTGGGGTCACATAGCTGGCAGATTATATTTGGAGTAGTCACATTTTAATCCATAATATTTTCAAACAAACTCTTTGAGTCCTCAGAGTGCACTGGCATATACCTTTTTAACACTGTCCTCTGTAGTTTCTATATATGTCCAAATTAATCAGTCATTCTATATAATGCCATCATGATATTACCAAAATTGGTTCCTTTAGATTTTGATAAGAATGCTAACAAAATCAAAACTATCTCAAAATAATACAAGCTATAGATGCTTAAAATTGATCAACTATTTTTCCTTACGTGATTATTGTCATACAAGCTTGCTTTATCTAAGTACTGCTGATGTTACTCTCATATAGATTTGTCACAGATCACATGTACAACAACATAGACCAAACCGAAGAAGCAGAATGACATACAGTATATCAACAGGAGATTAATGCATGAGCGTCCTGACATGTGGTCATCTGGCTGTAGGCAATCTAACCAAGCTGTGAGGAATATAACATTAATATACTATATGCAAAATTGATTTCGCAGTACATGCTTCAGTTTCATGTTGAATACTTTGATGAAAGTGTTGCTAATATGGCCTTTAAAGAGGCTTGTCATGGATTACAAATTCTGCAAACACAGTCAACTGCAACTATGGTTACAGAAGACATGCATGAATATAATGTTTATGCGTTTACCCAAACGTCGATTTCAGTGTACTGCTTATAAGTATCAAATAATTCTTAAGGAATTTTAAAGAAAGTGTTGTAACCATTTCCAATAAATTAATCCGATGAGTCAGGTGTCTTACAACAATTACTCATTATCATCCACGATTGCTTTTTACTAGCACACAACCACATTCATTCTGATAAAGTCTCGCAGATGTCTTATATAGATACGCAGAAATACAGCAGTTAATTGGAATGGGTTATTCTTGCATCACTGTCAGGCATGATATGTCCATTCCATCAAGCTGAGAAATATCTGCAGACGTAGTTGTAGAATTCCACATAAATATAATGGGTTTGATAACTTTCATCCAGTGCACTGCATCACATATGTTACAAAACAAAATACGAAACTTTTACAATTTGACTTCTTCTGCTACCACATTGCATTATGTTATTATATAATAGTGCTAAACATAGCTTGCTTATGTGGCAAAATAACGCCACGGGTTTCTTTCAAAATTTGACAGAAAAGATGAAGATATTAAAGTTGAGCAACATTTGTTCTCATCAAATGTATATACAAGAAGAGTTATATGCCACTAGCTATATGAAGATTTTCACTGTAGAATAATCGGAGTCTCAGATTTTACTCCATTTGATGATGACAACATGGTAATAATATGGTCATCATTTCATTATGTGCATATCTGATCTCATTACCATGGGTGGCATCAGAGTTAATCCAACACCACAAATGTTTCGACACTAAACTTGTATACATATCTTTAATAATCAATGACACCCAGAATTGTGACTTGCGAAGATAATTATATAACTAAGTTATGTATCGTTATGACAGGATGTTAGTATTTCTTCTGGTAGTTTAAGTTTAACACATGTATTTTCTTCCAGTTGATTTTGACGATTAAAAATGTCAATAAAGTGGACATGAAAGAAATATACCATACATATAACTCAACAGTTTGTTTATATTTTTATCATTATCAAACTTTCTTTGGCTATATCATGCCAATGTAACGAAAATTATCTACCTTTCACAAATGTCTATGAATTTTATATATCTGTCATTTATTTATTATTAGGATTGAATACGTGTAATCGGTTTTGTTTCTGCGTACATCGATACCCAATCGAGGGTTGTTTATATATATCGTATATTATTTCAAAGTGTCAGAAGTGGGATCGTATTAAATGGAGTACTAAGGCTGTTTTCACCATTTGTCTTGTATGCTCTTTTGTGTGTCCAGACTGCGACGTTCCTGATAATAATTAGTGCGGTTGAGTAATCATCTAGCATTATTGTATTAAATTTACCATTCTGGATTACACTGTTCATTGATTTATGTAGCCTTCTTAGAAGGAAATACGACTGTTTTATTTAAATTTGGTAATTTAATATACTTAGATAATAGTGATATTTAGGATGGTTATCATATCAGATTTGTTAAAATGACATTACTGAAAGATATTGTGGAAACAGTTTGGTTATGAGGTGGAGACCCTTAGAAAATTCGTTCAGGAAGAACAGCCTCGCGAAAGGGAGTAGAGGTTAAATTAAACGGAAATAGAAAAAGAAAAATTAGAAATATAAAAGGTAGCCACGAAAGAGTTGATCAAATTAGGAACTCAGGCCGAAACTTATAAATTAGAGATAGAGCGATAGGTAGAGCGGGAAAGTAGGGAAGCCTAGGAAAGAATAATGGCATTTATGAAAATCGAGTTAGAGTTAAAAAAGAGAGTTAGAAAAATGGGTTGAAAAGTTAAAGCTATGATGGAAGGGAAGCAGACAGGGAAAATATAGAACCGATCAGATAAAACAAGTAGAGGATAGGAAATTGAACCTGGTATAAACCAGCGAGGTTTGAAGTTTTGGAGCTAGAACTCAGAATAAGATAGACGTGGCATATAAGAAATACTGAGCCATTGCAGACTGAAAGGGAGGAAGAACATGATATTAACTGAGAGTTTCAAAATTGTCCCCTTTTGAGGACGATATAGATCACCTTGATAGCTATCAAAACAGGTTTAAAAGGTACGCCACTTTAAAAATTTAACAAAGGAGGATTTGTAGCTCCATCTTTCCACAGTACAAAGGAGTCCAGCATTAGGTGCATATTATCCTTTGCTTGTGGAAGATTCGTTACAATACCTCGCCTCGAAGGAGGCACATCTGAATAAATAAGAGCTATTTATTCAGACGACTATTCATTAGAATAGTCTTTCTTGACCGGAATCGTCGAAGAGTTGTGTATGGATGATCCTATATATGACCTCACAATTGTTAATATTCTTGACTATAAATTCCCAGCCAAGTTGGGTTTTGGATTCTTAATCATCCAAGCGGCACAAATTAGATGGCAGCTGAAGAGGAATAAATATCCTCAGAGTAAATTAAAAGTACCGGAAGCATGTACTGATAACTATGGAAACATGTACGGAAGCATGTACTGATAACTATGGAAACATGTACGGAAGCATGTACTGATAACTATGGAAACATGTACGGAAGCATGTACTGATAACTATGGAAACATGTACGGAAGCATGTACTGATAACTATGGAAACATGTACGGAAGCATGTACTGATAACTATGGTTGATTGATTGATTGATTGATTGATTGAATTTTAACGGCGCACCAGCACTTTTAGGCTATTTAGCGCCATACAGTAGGTCATATTTGTAAAAAGGTTCAATATTGACCAGCGATATAGTAAAAAATCCATAGTAGATAAATATAAAATGGTAAATGTTGGTAACAGTTAAAGATATTGGTTCCCGATCAACGGGAGATGTAAATGATGTATCTTGATGAAAAGATGTAAATAATAGTTGGTATTTGTACTAGTTAAAAATTAGTTTGGGTAAGGTCATAAAAAGTTACAGTTTAAAATAAAGATTTACTTCCTTTAGGAAATCTAAAATACTAGTGATTTGAATAGTATCAAAAAGTTCCTGCATGTCGTGTACATTATAGTATTTATCACGCGTAGGTTGCAGGTCGGAACACGTGGTCATAAAGTGTTCAACAGTAAATGGTACATTGCAAGGAACGCACTCTGGTGGATCTTCACCTTTTAGTATGTGTGAGTGGGTAATGTATGTATGACCGATTCTGATTCTTGCAATGACAACCTCCTCCCTACCAATAGTTCTGTAGGAAGGAGTCCATTCTCCCAAGATTGGTTTGATGGCATGAAGTTTGTTATTGATTGCATCATCCCATGATACCTGCCACTTTTGACGTAGATACTTTTTGATACAAGGTTTAAAATCAGAATATGGTAATTTAAAATCCGATGGTTCTATAGATAGGGCCATCTTAGCAGCCCGGTCTGCTTCTTCGTTACCTCTAATACCAATATGGCTAGGTAGCCAACAGTATACTATATTGCATGAGGCACTAAGTTCAGAGTTTTTGATCAAAACATTCACCAATAGTGGATTATCTAGTTTGATATTGTGTAGCGCCTGAAGCACTGATAATGAGTCACAGAAGATAATACTATTTAGAATATGTTTAGTTTCGATAAATGTCAGAGCAAGGTCTATTGCTCTGATTTCCGCTTTAAATATGGATGCATCATTTGGCAAACGCTCTTTGGTTATGTGTTTGCCACTGACGAAGGCTGCAGCAGCCTTATCAGCAACCTTTGATCCATCAGTATAAAATCTAGCATAATGTGTAAATTCATTGAGTAGATCATGATAAGAATTCAAGAATAGGATAGGGTTTGTCTCAGATTTTTTCCGATCGTGTAACGTAAAATTCACTTGGGGTTGCTTAATGAGCCAAGGTGGTGTTTTCGAGACAAATGTTTTCTGGATTAAAGATAGATTACATTTGATTTGGTCAAAGCAGGATGATATTCTAATACCAAATGAAGGTATAGCATTTGGTTTATTTACGTATAAAGCTTTGTAATTTGGATAAATAACGGCCGAAAAGGCAGGGTTCAGAGGGTTGGATCGTAACTTAAGAGCATAATGTGCAGAAAGCATTTCTCTGCGATGCGATAAAGGTGGTTCATTCGCTTCCGCGAGAAGGCTTTCACACGGAGATGTCTTAAATGCTCCTAGAGCAAGTCTTATTCCCTGATGATGAATTGGGTCAAGCATTTTCAAATAAGACTTCCTAGCTGAACCATAAACAATGCATCCATAGTCTAAGATGGAACGGATAAATGTTCTATACAAATTAAGGAGGACTTTTTTATCAGCACCCCAATCAGTGTGAGCAATTACTTTAATCAAATTTAAGGCTTTTAAGCATTTAGCTTTCAAATTCTTAATGTGTGGTATGAATGTCAGCTTTTTGTCAAAAAGAACACCCAAGAATTTTGTTTCCTCAACAACTGGAATAAGTGTTCCATCCAGCGTGAGTTTAGGGTTATCATGATGTCTTCGCAACTGACAAAAATGCATGCATACTGTTTTTGATTTTGAAAATTTGAAACCGTTATTACTGGCCCAACTTTGAATCTTATTGATATTTTGCTGTAGTTGCCTCTCAATTGTATGCATGTGTTTTGAGCGATAACAAATTAAAAAATCGTCAACATATAATGAGCAGTCAACACCGGGAGCTAAGCATTTGGTGATACTATTGATTTTGATGTTAAAAAGCGTCACAGATAAAATACTGCCCTGGGGCACACCCATCTCTTGCTGGTGTGTATCGGAGAGGGTAGAGCCCACTCGAACTTTGAATTCCCTGTCAGAGAGAAAATTAGAGATAAATGAGGGCAGACGGCCTTTGAGACCCAGATCGTGCAGGTCTTTTAGTATCCCGTACTTCCATGTTGTGTCTAAGGCCTTTTCTAAATCAAAAAATACCGCTACTAAATTTTTTTTTTTGATAAAGGTATCACGAATGAGTGTTTCTAGTCTAACTAGATGATAACTATGGAAACATGTACGGAAGCATGTACTGATAACTATGGAAACAATTACGTAAGCATGTACTGATAACTATGAAAAAATGTACGGAAGCATGTACTGATAACTATGGAAACATGTACGGAAGCATGTACTGATAACTATGGAAACATGTACGGAAGCATGTACTGATAACTATGGAAACATGTACGGAAGCATGTACTGATAACTATGGAAACATGTACGGAAGCATGTACTGATAACTATGGAAACATGTACGGAAGCATGTACTGATAACTATGGAAACATGTACGGAAGCATGTACTGATAACTATGGAAACATGTACGGAAGCATGTACTGATAACTATGAATGTATTCCAGAATGTAATCCTAAAATTTAAAAGCATAAGTCCTATTAATAAAACATTCTGAAAAAAAATCAAAGTTCGAAACCTGATGAAGTACCATGATGGAAGGCGCTTACGTCCTCTCTATTATATTCTATTTTAATATGTCAATAGTTTTTTTTTTAATTTTAAGAAACAAGAATATTATTCCGGTTTAAGAATTCCTAATAAAATCAAATAAACGTCTTTGTCCAAGAATTTGTATGTGACTCTGGTATTTTCCAGGGAATATAAGTTAATAAATCCAAATATAGCAGACTTTTAAATCAAACTGTTATCAACATAAAACACCTTGAGCTCTAAAGGTACAAACTACAATTGATTATGTCACTATAAATATGTTTCAACCGTTAACTAAAATGCTGTTTAGACCTCTTGATAGTTCACGTGATCACTTTATGAAGAAAAACGAAGTAAAATAATATGCCAAATAGCATGTAGTCTAGTATAATCATAGCTGCTGCGAATCCATTATTCCCACACTGGAAATGATTATTTTTTAAACAAAGATTATTTACATCAGCGATTGCGCAAGACAAGAATTATCGTGATTACAATTGCAATATGCGTTTACCAATTTTAAACGAAGATAAAAATTATGTGCGCTTATAATATAATATAGCAATAGCAATTATTTACCAGAACTGAACTGCATCTTCTAGGAAAAGGCAAATCTAGTGAATAAAGTTCACATTAAAATAGAATGTTATGAACTAAAATTAAAATAAATAAGAATTTAAAACAAACACAGAAGCAGTTAATCATATATACGTTACTCCCGCGATAAAGTTTTTAACGAGTTGGAAAATGACGTGTCTTTAAGCACGACCACGGAGAAAGTTTTATTCGGTACCGTGAAGAAATGTAACAAAGGAGAAGGAATCCAATAGATTTCTACGTCGTAAAGATATAATATATAGGAAATTATAATACGCCTCATTGTTAGAAGTTGTTGCAATTAGTTGTTCCCCATAAAGTCAGGTTTCAAGTACTCAATATGGCATTCGAGTCGAGTATGGCAGGTCAATTTAGTATGAATAAAACAACGGTTAAGGTCTTCCTATAATGTTATTGGCTCGACGTCATCAGTGATGAAGCTTGATTTTGTCTTTCATGCAAGGATTTATCAGATGATTGTCTCAAATGAAATGGATTTCATCAAGAACATTCAAAGGATGTCGAGAATGCAGAAACATTACGCGGAAAGACCTGTTCAATCAGTTATTGGAGGAGTCTTGAATATAGTGTGTACTGCGATAATAGAATATTCGTCTCTATTACTGAAATGCCCTTTGAATACAATCCATGTAGGGAAAGAAGGTATAGATCAGATCAGTGTGTGCTCGAATTAAAATGATGGTCAGGATATTTGTACGTACCAATCGCTGATAATGCCTACGTTCGTGGCTCCCTAGGGTCTATGTCAATTCAAAGTCATGTCTTTTGGTTTAGTCAACGCCTAAAAAGTCGTGCGTTTTTTTTGTTCGTAAATTGATAAATGGTATGGAAAACGTTGACAACCTCGCAGTTAACATCTTCGTCTTGGCAACAATATGTTAGAGTATTAACTGATTTGTTTGATAGAATCCGCCTAGCCAATCTCATAGCTAGGCCCACCAAATCTAGCATAGCCTATTCTAACTTAAAATTTGCATGACATCTTGTTAGTGGTTTAGGTCAGTTGAAACCTTACCGAGACAAAATAGTAATCAGTGATGCCGCCAGACCAAACACCAAGAAGCAAGTGAGAGCATTCCTGGCCTTGATTGGGTTATGTACATAATTTTTCCCACTTTCGTTGTTATAAAGAGCCCATTAACTTGGGTGTTTGCCAGGTAAGACCTTTAATCTCTTTAACAAGGAAGCTGATAAGTGCTCAAAAAATACAGTTGCCTGAACTAAGTAAAATTTTTGTTAGGAGAACTGATACGTCCGTTACGGGATTACGGGATTATGGGCTGTTTTGCTACAGGATCAAGAGGGGATTAAATTGCCCATTGGCTGTTCAGGTAGGAAACGGATTGAAATTACTCGGTTACTGTAAATAATTATTCCTTAGCCTTACTATAGACGATATGAATATATATATATATATATATATATATATATATATATATATATATATATATATATATATATATATATATATATATATAACTCTAAAATAAAAATGTTTCAGAAAATATTATTTCAAGCTTAAACATTATACATAATGATAATATATACATCGATGGAAAAGTACGTACAATTAGTTTTAAAAAAGATGTTCATTTAAAACAGTGAGAAATACACTAAGAGTTCACCTTGAATAAAAGATATGCTTTATAACTAAATATACACAATATGATACCGCATATTGGAACTGTTATCAACATGCTTTCGAGCACGCTTTAAGTACTGATACATGTATTTCACTTGTCAAATAGAACTTTCACCTCTTATTTTTTCTTATATAGTTTTGTTGGCATTAATATAATTTATATCTGAAGTTTTTTTTTTCTTCCACAAAATGAAAACATACATTGTGAATCATTTTTACAAGTAAACGTACTTTTCTCCACTCATTTAAAATTTGTCTTGTGGTACTGAAGTGTCTTGGAAAAATCGTACATATTTAAATAACAATTATTGTTATTATTGCATATCGATGATTTCACAATATTGTCCACACCAAAATTAGGAGAAAGCTTTCTTTCATAATTTATATTTTCGCTATCACAAATTTAGTTTAATCATTATTACAGCAAAATAGGCGATTGGGGTTTATTGTCTATCAATGATAGGTCTATCAATGACAGTAACATACGCAGTGATTAATATGTGGTGTCTTTTGAAAACATTATAGGACCATTCGAACCTATAGCTGCTTTCATGTTCTGATTGTAATAATGTTATAAACTGTTGTTGTAGTCACACTGGCCTCTTAAATGTTTGCTGAATAGCCATGAACGTAAATGACCATAATATGGAGAGAGAGAGAGAGAGAGAGAGAGAGAGAGAGAGAGAGAGAGAGAGAGAGAGAGAGAGAGAGAGAGAGAGAGAGAGAGAGAGAGAGAGCTTCCGGGGGAGAACGCGATGCATAGTGGATATATTATTTTGTGGTAGAAAGGGTTAGTTTTTATATGGGTTGTAATGAAAGAAGCTTCACAAAGATTCTCTTCAGATCTGAAATATGTATAATTTAACCTTGATCAACAACTTATGTTTATTTGCTTTTTAATTTCCAGGCATACATCGCTTCAAAACCTCTACCGACCATATGTCTACAGATGCAGGGTTTTCTTTGTGCACTGGAATAAATGGTGAGGATATTAAAAGCTGGACTTAATGAAATATATTTCTCATTAAGATAACGTACGTGTTAAGACAGTACATGAGATTAAGATTGTGTATGTGTCACACCAGTGTTGTTTTGTATGTCCGACATTTAGCTACAAATATTGTCTCACTTTGCTGTAACACTTGGTAGCATGTGTCTTAATTTGAACTTCTGCCTGTAACTTAATGTCGGTAATTTTATTAATCGTTGAATTTTGTACTGTTGATTGAAACATTTGTCGAATATAAGTGAAAACTGTTGAAACACAAATAACCATATTCTGTGACTTTCAATTTGTTTATTTGAGGCAGAAGTTACTCATATAATAGCATTCACGTACATCTTTCTCTTTTGCAGGAATCCATTACACATTTTTAAAAAACGACGTATGTTGTAAATGTATCTAAATAGAACCAGGTTGGTGTATGCTGACTATAGACTTCATTATACTTATGTATACTTACATTAGACGTATTATATCAATTTGGTCATTATGGTAAATAAAACGTTTTGCACTTACAATTTTTATGAGTATAATATTTTATGCCTGACTTTATGTATATGACAAAATCTTTAGAAAACAACTTTACATTGACAGTTTTGAATGGGTCAGCAAATCGTATTTCATTTTACTGTCATCATTTGGAAAGGCAACAATTGACAAATAGTTTTAGTCCCAATATATTTTGTAGATTTATTACTCTTCTTGTATTACATCAGAATCTTGTAATAAAAGACACAATTCCATAGTTTTCAATGACTGTTTAAGAAACATGGTCATCATCTGTAATAAATCACTTTTTTCCGCATATATCTGTTTTATTGCCCTTTGATGTTTGCTGCCTAATGCATTGTGAAACATTATCTTAGGAAATCATCATCTGGTCTGAGACGTTTTCATGGATGAAACTTGGTAATATTATGGTTATTTTTCGAATATGTGCATATTAACTAATTACTGTTTATAAGCGTGTTTTTTTTTTAAAGTTATTGCCTTGATTTTGACATACAGCTAATTAACCGATTGCCAGAATTTTGTGAATACAACTGGTTTCCTAAAGATTGCCAATAGAACTTATACGTGTTATCGCCATCATAGAAAGATACCGATCTCAGCAAATTAATCTCTGCTTTTGTTTGTTACTGTGTCTAGTGCCCAATAATGTTATTCGTTTTTCATCAATGTTGTCTTCAGGTATGTTTATTGTTATTTAACGGCTTTGAAATGTGTCGAAACAGGAAGTGGTAACGAATTATTAACTTTTTACAAGAAGGGAATATGTAATTGATTATGATATTGCATTCATTAGTACTAAATCAGCATTCATTCAGATGACGGTACTGGTTGATTTGATAGCTTCTAAAATTTGTTGCATGAAGTAGGCGTTTAAGTCAATTTAATTGTAGCAAAACTGGAAATATAGTCATTGTACTATTACTAATGTATACTATTGTATACTATTGTAATACTATTGTATACTATTGTTGTAATATTGTATACTATTGAAATGCTATTTTATTACGTGAGTATCAGTCAGTAGTGCAATTATTTTCACATGATGGTATCGATTCATTTGCAACTTTCGTCCAAGAAATAATTAAAATTAATTCTTAATTATCTTTCTCAGGACTCCTTTTTGTTAACTGGTTCATGCTATATGATGTGTACACAGCACTATCTAATTCGTTTTCCCATGACCTCTCTATATGCATCAGTATTCTGATGGACCATTCCCAATGGAGATTTGGACATCATATTGAGAAGAACATGGTAAACAGGTAGGCACTTCCTGCAGAGGTTTGGGGTTTTTGTAATGCATCATATTCAGGAAGTGAAATACATATATTGATAGGCATGCACATGGCCAGACAGATCGAAAACCTATACTTATTTGGGAAGGGGTGTGGCAAAGGTACTTACTGTGATCTGGTGGAAATCCAATCTACAGGTTTGTTATGCAGCTATTTGTGCATTCGGTGTATTCGTGTACCCAGCAATACAAATTGTTACATTCAAACAGTTCATATTCATTTGAATTTATATGTAACTAAATGATTGTATATGTTAGTGTTCCATACAATCTAGCTGAATATGTGAATGCTACTCAGTTACTGCTGCTTTTAATATTTACAGCTATATACTTTAATATTTATAGTAAGTATTTGTCTGGTCAGAACTTCGTTGTTGACTAGTCTCTCACATTAGTATACCAGGCATGCCATTAGGGTAAAAGTACATATCTGATAAGTGCGTCTATCTTAATCTGTACATTCATTATCCTAATATTACAATTTTCTATCAATATTCCACCCACAACTTTATGTCAATTACAAATATGACATGTCTGCACCATTTAATCAATTTGAAATATTGGATACACGAATGACTATTATCGAATAATCATTTCACCGGAAGTGTCAGGTAGCAATTGTTTCAAGATGAGTATCATCAAAACTCGTGCCAAAATTCCACAATTTGTGTCAAATTCAGCAAGTATAAACCATTGTATTCATCATTAATGTCTGTATTTGTCATTATTGTACAAGCGCATCCCATTGAGATCCAAAACATATCTATCGAAAATCAGAATATTAGAAACTGCATTAGTCGATACCTTTTGACACAATAATGATTTGCCTAAAGGATAAGCAAGTCAAAATTCTCCTATTTGTCCATGAAGATTACAGATTTTAGACATCCAATCTAATCAGATTGAATTATTTCATCGCCATACATAAAACAACAGTATTTTTATTTCGTCCATTTGCTTAATATGCAAACGAAAATAACATCAAAGAGACCTAGATTATAGTTCAGACTCTTATTAAAACAAATATTACATGTACACAGGCTAAAATTATGTACCTGCACATTAGTACACTTGATACAAACCAAAATCTTACGGTAGATTTGTAGAAAATTAAATAGTGTTGTATATGTTCTATATTTCCATTCCGGAAACAATCTAGCCGTTTATATTTATCGGGGTTTCGCAACTCAGTGGTACAAAATTTACAAAGATGAATAAAAAAAAATGTAAGGCTAAGAAAAAATCTGGAAGTCATATCTAAAGATGTAAATGTGATTATTGTACTTTTCCATCGTGGAGTTTCCATGATTCTTGAAAAGCATAACCGTATTGGAATAATGACATTCTATGTTATTTTCAAACGACGATGCATTTTAGTCATATGTCACAACTAGAATATAAATTACTACTGACATATATATATATATATATATATATATATATATATATATATATATATATATATATATATATATATATATATGACATATATATATATATATATATATATATATATATATATATATATATATATATATATATATATATATAAACAACATGCTCCATTTATAATTGTATAAGGTATATATGAAACGATGTAATATATCAGTAACTGTATCAAATATGTATGAAATCAGCGTGGTCTATTTCTTGCTGTATGTATGAAAATGATGGGCTCAATTTGTAGCTGTAAGAAATATGTATGAAAAATATGTACACCATTTTCAGCTGTTAACGTTATATTTGAAAACAAAGGTTCCATGTCTTGCTCACTTAGATATGAAGTCAATGAGCGTATGGTATAGCCTTGCACCTTGCCTCAATATTTGTATCATTCCTCATCTATCTTTAATCTTTTTAATATCACTGGACAGATTCATATATTGCAAAGTAGATATTTCACATCTGCGCAGAGCTTGATGATTTGCAATCTAAGAAGGACTCTGTTGCTGAAATAAACTGTTAGATGACTTATCAGAACCCGCTAGGTAGAATCTTCTTAATATTTTAAAAAAAGCATCTTGACATAAAGTGATTTTGTCAAATATGTAAATCCACCATTTAATATGGTCACAATTATTATATACAGAAAATGACTGAAGCAATTTCTGTGCAAGAACTGCTCAATGAATTTTAATCGTATATAACACAAATAAGAATATAAATACACGATCGTATCAGCATTGCATAGCACAATCATTTTCAATTATGTTATTCATTATTTATATATCTATATTTATAGTTGTATATCTATCTATTTATCTATCAATCTATCTCTCTCTCTCTCTCTCTCTCTCTCTCTCTCTCTCTCTCTATATATATATATATATATATATATATATATATATATATATATATATATATATCCAATGACAAGATGTTTGCCATGCAAAGAGTAATACTGGATTTAAATGGTTACAAAAGTTTTAGATATTTTACCTCAAAATGATAGGTACATTCTTAAAAGTATGCATAATCTTTAGCTTCGACACATAACTCCCATCATTAAAAAAACACAGAATATAGAAGACTTAATAAGTCAGCATATAATAATTGGATGGGATTCAATATAGTTGTGGACCATGTTCTTGATGCATGCAATTATAAGGCAACAAATAACCCTAAGGCAAGAGGCAAAATATCTGATATCGGTGCTGAATATTATCTAATTGATGTCTGGCAAAATATGAATAGAGACTGAAAAAGATACGCTTGGAAAAAATAACATTCCCATCAAGCTGGCAACGTCAAAATTTCTTCATAGTTTCATAATCTACTTTTGTAATTGGAAAAAAGATGTCTAAATAAAAAGCAATTATCAAGTCCAGTTAATTCCTAAGTTTCTAATAACAGACTGAACACATAACATTTTGAAATTAGACAATTCTTCATTGCCAATTTTAGAATACATAGCTCTCCTAAAGTGCAGAATGCGAGAATATATGTCTTCCATATCACATGGAACGCTAGCATTATAAATAAGAGCAACAGTATAAATTATCCTTCGTATAATGAAAGTCAACAATTTGTACAAAAGGAGCAAATTATAGATCAGATTACTATTTTAGAAGAGGAAAATGATTCAAAGAACTACGTGAATTAGAGAGGAAAATTTGTTATTGGAACTTGCCAAAATTCATATTTCAGAATAAGATCTAGGGCAAAGTAAACTGAAGATGGGAAAGGGTTTCAAAATCCTTCCGTGATTTGGAAAATACAACAAAACAGTAAGATGTTGCAAAATTTAGTAAACGGTATGTATTATTTGCAGACATTCAATTAGGAAACTTTAACATAAACTAAATTATGATATGAAAAATAATATTTTTGTCATATTGAAAACACAGTTGATCTTGAACGTCACTGTATGAATATCGCAAATCTAAATCATATATAAAGTGAATCATTTAATCGCCCAATTACAATAATAGAAACACCTGCAAGTCTTAGAAATATACCTATTAATAATGTCTTTGATCAAATGGACTTAGGGTGGATTTTTTTTATATCTTTAGAGCGATATTGGTCAGTAGTTTATAAGATTATTATTTACCTACAATAATGGTGAGCTAGCATCACCTCAGAAACAAAACCGTGTTAGTAAGTCTACCTTAATGAGATAAACCAAAATAATTGTAAGAAACTGGACACCTATTTCCCTATTTAATGTATAATATAATATCGCATAAGCATGCATAGATTTCAGATGGACTTAAACCCGTTCTTCCGTTAATTGTAAGCAGTGCTAAAATATGTTTTCTTAAATTCAGATATAATGGACAAAATATACGCTATCCTTATGATCTTGTGTTGTACTCAAAACATGCAAGTTACTTGGACTTTTTTGACTGGTTTTTAGCAAGCATTCTGCTGTGTGGTCTTTTAATGCTAAAGTTATAAATGTTTTAAAGTTTAGGCAGGATTTCAAAAGCTGGATGCATCGATTCTATAAACCAAAATCCATATCGTGTATTTCTATTAACGAACAACGTTCGCCATGGACTGAAATCAAGAGGATGTTAAACAGATGACCCATTTGATTTCGAAAAATTACAAATATAAAATTAATCCAGATACAGATATGAAATATCTTGTTTCCCTATTTGCAAATGACACCGCTCTCAAAACGGATGGCTCAAAAACGTTATCTAAGTGAGCTCTCTATTTTCTTTACCAGTATATTAAATTCTAGGGATCAATATCAATGCTTAAAAGCTAAACTTGTAATTAGAACTGGATGCACAACTAGGTATTGTCAAGAATGTCGATTACATTGGAATACGTTTTATTTCCAGTATACAGGTATTCTAGTATCGAAAGTATTATATAATATGCTTATGCCCAATTATGAAAGCAATATTAAAGAAACTAAACCATTTCATTCAAAATAGTCATATATATCACATACCCCACTTCAAATTAGTATATATTAGTATAGCTGTGAAACGTTGGGAGCCATAGAATATAACTCAATACGTTTACAAGACCCACCTAAAGCCAAACTTTAAGAGTTAGATTAATGTTTTATAAACGTTTATTGCAGTTGGTGAAAAAGATAAATACACAAGGATATTTTATGTAAAGAGTATTTTAAAAATGGTTTGAAAATGTTAAATATTAACATATTTGTGCATTCTTTGAAGCTCACTTGGATCATTAAAAGATTCTCCTCTAAACCCAACGAAAGAGATTTTATGAACGTTTTGTCAAATAAAGACATGTTGTTCACTTTTGACATCTGTTTGATAACAAATGTAAGAACTGCTTTGCATTCTGGACTACTGAATTGCAGCATATATTGAATTACAAAATAAATTTACTATATAGAACTCATATGATTTTCTTAAAACTCCAACATCGACGAATCTAATAATGAAATTGGACATTCTTTTATGTACATACACTGAAGGAAAGGGGAATTTGTATACTAATGCTATATTCTGTCAATGGTTAATGAATTAATTTATATTGATAATGTTCGTAATAAACTTGAAATGGATGTCAACATACTGAAGTTTTAATGCAATCTTGGTCATCCAGTGTTTTTTTATAAACAACATTCGCATAAACATTAATTAACACAAGATTTCCCTTTTATTTACTTTAAAGCTATGAACCGCAACACAAATTGATTTTATACTGTTTACGGCATTTCGTCATTTAACACAATGCAAATTGCCCATATAATCAAATATTGAATTAATCCAAATTTCGTTTGGGTAGGTGCACCTAGTGTTTTGTTTATTTGGGGTGAGTGGGTATCATGTGTTTCTTATTCAGACGAAAATTATGAGTAGATAGGTGCGATGGGATATGAATGGACATTCATACAAGTATAATTTGATTTACAGCAAACATTAACTGACAGGATATAATTGCACACCAATCGTAAATTTCCCACATATGAAGCCATCGATTTTCATGTAGGTCAGCTGTATACTGATATATTCAGAAAAAAACACGTTTATTTTATAACCTTCTAATCATAGTTTAAATAGAATCGCTTATTATTTTAGATTGACACTGATTTGATGGAATTAAATATTTTTCAAAATGTGTTATTTAGATCAAATCGAACATGTCGGAATGAATGACAGAATGACAATATATAATATTGCATATGTTTAATATGAAATAGTCTATTTGAGCTAAAAACACCTTTGGGCTTCAAATGTTTTCATTTTCTCAGATACGAGGGTGCTTTTAGGGAGAGTGGGTCAGTGAGGTGATAAAAAATATGTCAGAACTTATTTATTTTCAAGGGGGTCGAGTGTTTCTGACCATACACTATCTTTTTTAGAGAGGATTATCATCTATGCATACTACTTCCGTTACACAGTCATTCCTGCAAACATAGATACGAGAAAGGTGGAAAAACGTATCACTTGAACATAATTTTGTAATATTCTCGCTATCTTAGTGCCAGAAGATCGTAGTTTGACAATGTCAATATTGATATAAAAGGCGATCAGGGGACTAAATATTCTATTTTTGAAAGGAAAAGTCACGGTTAAACTACATTTTCAAAAGACTAATTTCAAGTGAATTAAAACTATTCTATCACGTGTAACAAGAGTTACCTAAAAAACGAGGGTGTGATTTAAGAGATATCCTTATATCAGCGTTTCATACTGTTGCACCGATGATGATATGAGGTCTTCATGCTTTAGAGGATAAATCTTTGATAAACACTTCCTCAAAAAGTCCACATTGCGTTATTGCCTAAGAAGCCTTATAGACATGAGGCAAAAATGAATGTCATCGAATTCGAAAATTAGCTTTTAGGTCGCCAAAAGACTTTAGTAAAATTGCTAAACACGTTCAGTGCAAGAATAGGAAACGAAGACGAAAGTTCTGACAATTACGTGTTTTATTACTGACT
>JAEAOA010000812.1:407500-622500 GCA_016746295.1 Potamilus streckersoni | reverse complement strand
TTTAGGGAGTTATTTTATTGAAACAAAAAGTTTCAGTTGTAAAACTGGATGAATACTGTTAAAATGTGCTAACAAATTCTGCATTTGTTTTTATTAAGCATTTGGTCAACCATAAAATACTTCACAAATATAATTTGTTGATGACTAGCACATCTATGAGTATTCTTATTATAATTCAAGAAATCAAAGATTTTGAGCAAATGTAGCAAGAGTTCAACGTATCATGAGAACACAGAGCAAAACAGAAATATACAGGTATTACACCTGATGCATTCAACCTTAAAGTACTAGTACATTTGAGAAAAAAAATCATAGATTTATCTACTGGTAATCTTCTTGACGGCTCCTATAAATGATGCTCAGAGTCAAATTGCTAACGAAATTGAAGCTATGTCGAAATTGATAGATATTATCTAAATTTTACTAATTTCGTTAACCATCTCTCTCTCTCTCTCTCTCTCTCTCACACACACACACACACACACACACACACACAAACACCAAAATTAGTATCATTACAGTTGCACATTGAACTCTGTGTCTCTCGGAGGTAAACTGAACTTAGATGAAGCATCTATATGCATGAAACATCAGCAATTCGAAGAATGAATATAAGACACAACAGCCATATGATGTATAAAAGCAAATCAATCTGTCTCCGATTAAACATCATCATAAACAGGACTTAGAAGAAATATATCTGAAATAGGTTCAGGCGAAGAATGAACATTTTAAGCATGGATTAGGTGAAACACGGGTATTTCAGAGATTATGTAATGCATACATATTTCAAACATAAGTTAAGCGAGAATGAAAACTTTATATAAGGGTCAAGCGTAGCATGAGTACCTCAAACAGGTGTTAAAAGAATCAGGTTTGCCTCAAGCAGGAATCGTGTGAAATATCAATATATGTCCGTGCTTTTCTAACACACTAAGCCTTTTTATTTTTCTTTCCATATAATCAAATCACCGTTACCTTTTTGTATATTGCTATATAACGTTTTAGTTGTGAAGCCCAATACAATGCGTAGGTCAGATTGATCCCGTCTTTACGTTACAAAGCTATACATTCAAATGCATTCTTGAAATGCTTACTCAAAATTGTTTTCTTAGACCATCTCTAACCCACATCCTACTTGGTCCTTATTTACCAAAATATTGATTTTGTTTTCCTGTATGCGGTCTTCAGTATTTATTAATGATATGCAATATCGCACTTGCAGGCATGTTACACAAGATGGACTGAGTATTTTGAGCTGTGCCTGGAATGAATTAAAGTCTGAAATATCCATCGCAAACTTTTGACTACTTCCTTAAAAACCCAATATTCTATAATTCTTGTGCAATCAATACGGCTCATATTATAAATGCATAGTTCCTTGATTTTGTGCAAATGCTGGTTACTCTATACGCCAGCGGCTCATTCAAGTTTCACACATATCAAAACTAGGATAGAAACCCAGAGCTATCGTTGTTGCCAATCACACTAAATATTTGTATGAAACCGAAAGTCTATAAGTATTTTAAAGGTTTTAGTAAGTATACATTAGGAAGAACCTAATGTTGAATCTAGGGTGACTTTTTTATTGGTTATTTTCCATCTCAATAAACCTCCTTCAAATCGGAAAGAGGACGATTATTATTATTATTATTATTATTATTATTATTATTATTATTATTATTATTATTATTGATGATATACTGTTACTTAATCAAGCTATCAATATTAAATCAAACGTCTAAAGTATAATTAATTGGTATTCCACTTATTTATTCGTCGACTGCGAGATTTATTTATTTTTTCTCACATGCTCAGTCATTATTTCAGCTGCTCTAAACATCGAATAAAATTGTTATTAGCTGGATTATAATCTATAGTTTCAGGCTATATAACAACTGAACTGCTCGCAAAGGGAACTCACACATAACGTCAGCTTTTAATATTTCAGATGAAATATGTTGCCGAGACATCGTACGGAAACGCAACACTTTAATACCGCGATTCCTAAAGTTAATGGACATTACAGCGTCAAGAACCTTATTAGGTCAATCATAAAATCCTAAATTCCGCTTTGAATTATTTTAATAGTTGTAATTTCAATGATCATTTATATGTGAAAGTAGTTGAACACAAGAATCACATTCAATGTCCATTTTATGTATAGAACGGCCTGAAAGTTTTTTGTAACTACCATTATATATATGTGTATATATTGCAGTGGCTAAAATACATGATGTTACTTTAAACAATACTAACAAATTAAGACAGTCGGTTTTATGTCACTAGTGGAGAACGATGTTTAGCAAATGGGCAGTAGAGAACAGAACACACTGTGGGTTAAACATAACAAATTCGGACGAGTTTTCGTTGAAAACATATTCTTCATGTGTATGAATTTCCAGGTTTAGCTTTATGATGGGAAATATTGCCAGAGACTGTATGGAATAGGTTGATGAGGTGAAATATTTTGTCGAGTGTTGCTGTAACATTGCGTGCAATATGTGGTTTTTCATGGCTAATTCTTTCGCTGATCATCAACACATTGAATGTCACAACCATTGCATACCTTAAAGTGAATAATATCCTTACAGGCATATCATATCCTTTGCTTGATATCGATTTTGATGGTAATTACCACATCCATTTATTTGCCTGAATATCAAGCACCGACGGTCTTTATATATCTACATACTTACATATAATTGGTTTCCTTCCCTTTATCCTCATTAAGCGTAGGCGAATATGCGACCAAGCTTATACCGTGACAGCCAAATTACGGTTGCAAAGAAGATGAATAAGTTATGTTATCCCTACAACAAATGGCAGCATTAGCTCACAAACACCCAATTACAATTCAGTTTCTGTGTTTCACATCATGTTGATATCGAAACAATCAGCATATTATGAACAAAAAAGACCAACATGTCTTATATATATATATATATATATATATATATATATATATATATATATATATATATATATATATATATATAAACAATACTATCATACAGGTTAGAGAAATTAAATTCGTACTCTACCGAGTTTCGAACCCAGGTCCGCGAGTAAATGGCACCCATCGCCTTGCCTGCAAGCACCAACCCATATACCGTCACGACTAAGCACGCATCACCAAAAAATGATGGCACTGAATCGGTGTTATATAAGCTCGTGCGTAGCAGACACACTCGCATGACGACCTAGTAATTAATTCTCATATATATGTACACAGTCGTTCCAGATTCCTATGAAAGAAATCAAGGTATATAGGATTTTTGTATTACAAATAATTATAAATATATACCAGACAGAACAGACTGTGCTATCCCTGGATTCTGTAGTAGAATCTTGATAATAGTGGGCAGAAATAATAGTTTAATACAAACAATACTATCATACAGGTTAGAGAAATTAAATTCGTACTCTACCGAGTTTCGAACCCAGGTCTGCGAGTAAATGGCACCCATCGCCTTGCCTGCACGCACCAACCCATATACCGTCACGACTAAGCACGCATCACCAAAAAATGATGGCACTGAATCGGTGTTATATAAGCTCGTGCGTAGCAGACACACTCGCATGACGACCTAGTAATTAATTCTCATATATATGTACACAGTCGTTCCAGATTCCTATGAAAGAAATCAAGGTTTCTCTAACCTGTATGATAGTATTGTTTGTATTAAACTATTATTTCTGCCCACTATTATCAAGATTCTACTACAGAATCCAGGGATAGCACAGTCTGTTCTGTCTGGTATATATTTATAATTATTTGTAATACAAAAATCCTATATACCTTGATTTCTTTCATAGGAATCTGGAACGACTGTGTACATATATATGAGAATTAATTACTAGGTCGTCATGCGAGTGTGTCTGCTACGCACGAGCTTATATAACACCGATTCAGTGCCATCATTTTTTGGAGATGCGTGCTTAGTCGTGACGGTATATGGGTTGGTGCGTGCAGGCAAGGCGATGGGTGCCATTTACTCGCGGACCTGGGTTCGAAACTCGGTAGAGTACGAATTTAATTTCTCTAACCTGTATGATAGTATTGTTTGTATTAAACTATTATTTCTGCCCACTATTATCAAGATTCTACTACAGAATCCAGGGATAGCACAGTCTGTTCTGTCTGGTATATATTTATAATTATTTGTAATACAAAAATCCTATATACCTTGATTTCTTTCATAGGAATCTGGAACGACTGTGTACATATATATGAGAATTAATTACTAGGTCGTCATGCGAGTGTGTCTGCTACGCACGAGCTTATATAACACCGATTCAGTGCCATCATTTTTTGGTGATGCGTGCTTAGTCGTGACGGTATATGGGTTGGTGCGTGCAGGCAAGGCGATGGGTGCCATTTACTAGCGGACCTGGGTTCGAAACTCGGTAGAGTAGGAATTTAATTTCTCTAACCTGTATGATAGTATTGTTTGTATTAAACTATTATTTCTGCCCACTATTATCAAGATTCTACTACAGAATCCAGGGATAGCACAGTCTGTTCTGTCTGGTATATATTTATAATTATTTGTAATACAAAAATCCTATATACCTTGATTTCTTTCATAGGAATCTGGAACGACTGTGTACATATATATGAGAATTAATTACTAGGTCGTCATGCGAGTGTGTCTGCTACGCACGAGCTTATATAACACCGATTCAGTGCCATCATTTTTTGGTGATGCGTGCTTAGTCGTGACGGTATATGGGTTGGTGCGTGCAGGCAAGGCGATGGGTGCCATTTACTCGCGGACCTGGGTTCGAAACTCGGTAGAGTACGAATTTAATTTCTCTAACCTGTATGATAGTATTGTTTGTATTAAACTATTATTTCTGCCCACTATTATCAAGATTCTACTACAGAATCCAGGGATAGCACAGTCTGTTCTGTCTGGTATATATTTATAATTATTTGTAATACAAAAATCCTATATACCTTGATTTCTTTCATAGGAATCTGGAACGACTGTGTACATATATATGAGAATTAATTACTAGGTCGTCATGCGAGTGTGTCTGCTACGCACGAGCTTATATAACACCGATTCAGTGCCATCATTTTTTGGTGATGCGTGCTTAGTCGTGACGGTATATGGGTTGGTGCGTGCAGGCAAGGCGATGGGTGCCATTTACTCGCGGACCTGGGTTCGAAACTCGGTAGAGTAGGAATTTAATTTCTCTAACCTGTATGATAGTATTGTTTGTATTAAACTATTATTTCTGCCCACTATTATCAAGATTCTACTACAGAATCCAGGGATAGCACAGTCTGTTCTGTCTGGTATATATTTATAATTATTTGTAATACAAAAATCCTATATACCTTGATTTCTTTCATAGGAATCTGGAACGACTGTGTACATATATATGAGAATTAATTACTAGGTCGTCATGCGAGTGTGTCTGCTACGCACGAGCTTATATAACACCGATTCAGTGCCATCATTTTTTGGTGATGCGTGCTTAGTCGTGACGGTATATGGGTTGGTGCGTGCAGGCAAGGCGATGGGTGCCATTTACTCGCGGACCTGGGTTCGAAACTCGGTAGAGTACGAATTTAATTTCTCTAACCTGTATGATAGTATTGTTTGTATTAAACTATTATTTCTGCCCACTATTATCAAGATTCTACTACAGAATCCAGGGATAGCACAGTCTGTTCTGTCTGGTATATATTTATAATTATTTATATATATATATATATATATATATATATATATATATATATATATATATATATATATATATGTCTGTGTGTGCGTGCGTGCGATTATGTGTGCGTATGTGTTTGTAACAGTTATATAAGTTATAAGTTGGTAGATGTGAACAAAGTTTGAGTGACTTATTGTCGGTAATCTTAACTGCTGTCATCAGTATGTGATTTTCGTGGTGGAAACACAATTACTGTGACTATACAGGTTAACGTGAATTTGGCTGTGGGAAATATTGTTGCCTAGATTTGACCTTCGAGGAGACTCCAATAGGGGTATTATTTTGCAGGAAAATATATGTGGAACATTAAACCAACCAACTACATATCTCACGTGCAGTCAATCGTTTCCAGCTACTATTGAACCATAAACCAGAGGCCAGACGTCTAATCGTGTCGCAGCCAACAAGGAGTGATCATTCATAAGAATCAAAACTACTTGTCACATTGTTGTTAGGCTAGGTAGTGGAATCATGATGGTTGGGCCTGAGGCAATGTTCGTCTCTTGAATCTGCATTTTAAATGTGTATTTTCATGATATACTCTGATATACTCTGATAGTAAGCATACAATTGCTGATGGAATCCACATTTTATTTGATTGATATTTGAACAGGAAACGAAAACCTGGATAAGTCGCAATGAATAAAGGCGTTTTAAACCAAACTAGATGGAGACAGGGTAACACAAAAGTCTGTTTGTGAAGCTCGTACAATTTTAGATGGTAAAGAAATAAAGCGTAGATGTATATCTGCTCCCACGATACAGTTTACATTACCAATACATATAATGTACTCAGCGGCGGTCTATGAACTTCATTAAACAATGTATTGAACTTTTTGTGCAGGTTTAGTTAAAAGTTGTACAGGTTATTTTTACTGACACACTGTGATGTCTCTTGGTAAAATGAATAGTTGAGTTGATGGTGTTGGAGAGAGAAGGATAAATGCCGGAGATGATGGTCGTGCCTCAGATCCCAAATAAGTACAATGAAGAAGAAAAGCGAAGGTTTAAGATAGATTGAACAAATACAATTTAAGTACCAAAGGTGAGGCTGCATATTCAGCCAATAAAGGCGAGACTCGACAAAGTATTAAATATGGTCATTCAGCACCCGATGCACTTATATGCGATGGGGATTACCACTTTTGCATTTACAATCGTTATACACAGCAAATAGTGATATATAATAAATCATTTGTGAACATATTGATATTGTGATGTTTGCCCTAAACGAAAGCCTTGTATATGTTTCACACCTAAGTTTCTTTCACTCTGTAATTGAGAGAGCCGAAGAGAACATAATGTTATGTATATTTATTTTGCATTATTTTCAATCTCTGTTTATCACATTATAAACAAAGCAATATTGCATTTTTGACGTGGTCGTGTCCAAAATGAAGTTCTAGCTGGCAAGAATTATTGGGGGGTATTCTGTAAATAACTAATTCACAGCTAATTTTGTCATTTTTAATTATGGGTTCAATTGTTATTATTATGTTCTTTTCAATAGCTAATAGACTTTCTAATTACTGTACAAGTTTATCTTGCAAAAATTGTATAACCTTCCAGAAAGACACTTTCCAAACCCAATAAGAAGATATATAAGGTTCCTCTGCATATAATTCCTACATTTTACGAAGATTTACCAGACTAATGGACTGTGTTGATCACTTGCCCTTGAACAATACTAGTAGGCGTAAAACAAATTACAAAAGCAAGCAATTTTCATCTTAATGATATAGTTCTTTCTTTTATTCTTCACAATTTTTCTCATATTTGGTAGTATGGTCCATGTGAAGTTACACCTGGATTTTAAGTATATCAAAGGAGTACCGGTATTGTTTTATAGATATACCCATGTTAATCATGCGATTTAGTTATACCTGCCCTACACAATAATGATTTCAGAGATGGAATGCATTTGAATATAATGGCTTTAGTTTAAATAACCATCCAAATTTAGACAATACAAATTATTCGTACTAGTAACTGTCACATGTGCAGCAACAAGAAAACAACGAAGTATAAAATATGTTACTTGAATATTACAATTGTGTCCATATGTTCCTGCAGGAACAAATGAAAGTTCAAATGACATTCAAATTGAAGAATCAAGACTTGTGAAACTACACCATTACAGGATGTACTCTCCTAAATCGTAATGTTCAAAAGTAAATTCAGCATATACTGGAAAATTATTTCATAGACGCAAGTAAAAGTGACTGGATCTCACCATGTGTACTTATACCGGGACCAGATACGTATTACCGCATGAGTTCTAACTATAAAACTGAATGGCGTGACAAAAACATATTCGTTTCCATTGTCAAGATTACATAACTTCATTGATAAAATTAGAAATGTAAAATATGGCACTAACGTTGATTGTTTTAAAGGATTCTTTCAAATTCAAATGACTAAAACAGCAAAAGTAATGTCGGGATTTATTACTCCAGATGGACTTGATCAATATAAATATTGCTACGGTCAAGGCTGTCTCGGAATTTCAAGTGTCAAACAGTACAAAGCAACTGACAGGACTTTATAATATAGATGTATACTATCGGTTATATTGTTCCAACGCTTTTGTCATTGCTGAAACACCAGCAAATTTATTGAGTTAAAAATGCAATTTTCATTGGTGTGAAAAATGTCAGGAGGTTTTCGATATATTAAATGAAATAATATAGCGTGTACCGGTTCATTCACTTCAAATTAACCACGATTCAAAATGAAACGCTTACTGGTGAAGTTGATATTGTGGCTGGTGCAGTACGGATTCAAAATAGCATAAATAATGTGGATAATAGAGTGTGCTACTGTTCTAATAAATTAAACATGCATCAGAAATTGTTCTACAGTCGAGATAGACTGTTTGGCTTTCCTTCTGACTTTGCAACTCTTTGGAGTTCTTATAGGTTAACCCCATCTCTGGCATTTGTGTTGAGTGATCACATCCATTTTACGTCCTTGTAAGATGAAAAACAACAATCAGAGATTATTAAGGTCGAGTTTGATATTGATATGGAAACCTTGTTCCGATTAAGCCTCGGAAAATAAATCACTCTCGGATAGATTCATTGCATGGACGTGTTCCAAAATGTCATTATTTATTAGCAACGTTTCTCCGAATATACCATACTATCAGCTCACTTCCATGCAAACGCCAATATGTATTCGTGCAAAATCTTGAACATAGAATTTGATGATGTATACCTTGTCTCCTCCAAAGCCATAAAGGTCAGAAACTAGGAGTAATGATTATAATGCTTCTGTGGTGATCGCCATGACAAAAACAACAAAAACAAGCAAGACACAATATCATCGAAGTTAGAGTTCGCTTCATATAAGCTTTACCTGAATCATAATAGATTATTAGATTGATATCTCTCTGCAATGTTGCATTCTTTTTATTATGTCAACAAAAATGCACCGGTTCTTTAAAGATGATAATAAGGGACTTTACAATTAAGGCAGGATTTAGCAGCAACGTTGCATAATACTTTTAAGTGTTCGAAGCTCAGTAGCGAACCAATTCTTTTGTCCCAGATCTAGTTTAACAAATATGATTCTGCCATTATGGCGTCGACAATGTTTCAGTACACTCATAGTTAGTAACAACCTTCCCAAACTGTAACTGTGCAGAGGTGCTGCAGCATTCAGTCAGGAAATGGGCGGGTGAACGGCAAATTTAAACTCCATTGCGGTTTGTTTACTTTCAACGTATACACTTTGATTCATCACTGAAGGGATTAGAGACATCATCATTTTCATAGGTAATACTGTACATGAGTTAAAAAGTGTTAGGTTATATACCGTTAATATCTGATACCATTCTTCCTAACTGACAAAGATGTGTTTTTATTTTGCCTTAAAAGAAAACGTTCGTTATTGATATTGTTCGCATCAACAGAAAACATGAAGCAAGCCGACAGTTGTCTCTTGGTTATCTCAGATTGTGGGACACCTTCGTCGTGGAGTTACCAAGGAAACTAATCTTTGAGTGCTTACCTAGTTCTATGTTCACCAAACCAAACATGAGAGCACACCTAAACTAAACTCAGTTTTCAAAAAAAGCTATGGACATGTGTCTAGTTATACATCAGACACCGAGTCAGTCACGTGTAAATGCATACAATCGAGACACCCTGAGGCCTTTCCGGCAATGATTAGGAAGTTCCTATTCAAAGGGCAAGGGTCGGATATTGACAAGGTACGTATGGTATGGACAATTACATAATTGCACAAACTGACAAATAATGTAAAGCATTTATGCTGCAATGTGCATTAAAAATGAACGAAAACAAAATATTGTTCATAAATTATTTTCTAATATTAATATATATATATATATATATATATATATATATATATATATATATATATATATATATATAGAGAGAGAGAGAGAGAGAGAGAGAGACAGAGACAGAGAGACAGACAGACAGACAGACAGACAGATAGATAGATAAATATATGTGTGTGTGAGTGTTCAACATGGATGAAGTAAGTTTTAAAAATTGAATCTCAGCACTGTCTTATAAATATCGTTGATATTTGTAGTGAATTCCTTTCTATTTGATGACACATTGGAATATCTATTCTTGCGAAGTTCTCTCTAAAAGAGGAACCAACAATGGTAAGACCAGCTTTCCTACCTACACACCTAATGACATAGGTACCTACCTACATACATACCCAAATATAATTTTACTTCGCTAATGCACACCATTTAAAATTAATTGTATGAATATTGGTTTGGATTATTTAAGTGCTAATTGCAGGGCAAACACAGTTCATGTACTTGGTCGGAACTTACGTACTGAAATAGTGATGACCTAGAGGCTTTTTGCTATCATAAGATGACCATGGTTGACAGGCTGATGCCAAAATCCATCCTTGTTGTGTAATATTAAGGAAGTAACTGAAAACACAGACTGAGCTTAGCTTGCGATATATAAAGCTAGTCTATCTGAAATACCGGGCCACACATGTGAAGAAAACTTGAATCAGGTTCTTAATCAACTCAGCCATACGGTAAGTTTATCAATGAGTTTAATTTAGTGTCAATTGAAATATAATTCTTAAACTGATTGTAAATTGTATTTGTCTGAAGTAGAATCGACGGTCCATTTCAATCAATGAATGGATGGGAATTCTAAATGCCAGAACGAAAAAAAAAATTATAATATTTGCTCATAATAAAATTGAAGGTGCTGAAAGAAACGAAACCCTCTTTCATAAATTTGTAAGGTACTTAATTCCAATTTTAGTTCTTAAATTTTCTATCCAATAACTATTATTTTGTAATAACATAAACTAACGTCGAATACACAAATATTTTTGAATGAAGTGTATGTTTTAAAATATTGATTCATTGTAATTAATTATACCACAGTTTATGTTATATTTCTTATCTCATTGTCTCTTTTTCAATATTAAGTACTGAAGGTACGTAAAATTGCTTTAAGTTTATCTAAGACAAGTTCGCTCTAAGTTTGCTAAAGATGACAATATCACAATTTATTCAGCTTATGTAAGTTAGTTTGTATGATGTAATGCACCGTTGCTTGCTTCAAGATTCGATATGGGTCAAGGAATATATAGTTTCAAGTGAGTTTAGTTTGACAAGGCATCGTTTGACACCATATTGCCTAAATTAGTTGTGCACATGATACCAAAGTATATCGCAATTACAAAGTTCGTAGACTAGAAGAAGGCTCAAGGATAAAGAGAGTTGGTAGTGATGGGTTTAAGGCTATTTTTCGGCACTTGGTAGGCTTTGCGTGGTGGCTGATCTATTTAATGGAGCAATAACCTGGGAAAACGCCAAGATCAGCGATCCATTGTAGCTCTCGGTAAACAGATGTATAACATTAATATTTTGTCTAACAAGATACCCTCACCCACGCAGAGAGTTAAACTTTGTCCATAGATAAATTCATGTCGTGAGTACGGATTTCGAGCCTATGTTTCATGCACCAGCGCCATCGATTACCCGACGATACAATCATCCCACCAATATTACTTTAGCAAAATTGAGGTATGAAAAAGTCAATTTCAAATTCAGACAGCATATACATGATTATTCTATGCAATTGCTGCTAACATAATAACCCAAATATTGTAGTACAACCTTACGATCGCCAATTGATGAGGAGAATATAATACTGTTTTCAGACGTTATTACGGAATGCAAATCTTTGTCGAGAAAATGATTGCTCTATATATCTTGATATTATTATTATTATTATTATTATTATTATTATTATTATTATTATTATTATTATTATTATTATTATTATTAAGATACATATTCCACCTATATCTAAGTACGTGTGCAAAATTTACAGTTAATTAAACAACATTGTATTTAATAGCTTTAAACAAACTATGTTAGCCCAAATATTGACAAAAACATTATATTAGATGCTAATCGGAAGGTTTATGTTAGAGTGATATTTTAGCTTGCAAAGACTCATTATACTAATTACATTCCTTAATAATTTCCATCAATGCTCTAAATATGAGGTGAAATTCAATGCAAGAGTTTTAGATTTAAGAACACCGATTCTAAGTTACTATTGTAAACGCTAATTTGGATATGACATATAATATTCATATTTTGCATATAAGATATACATTGATAATTCGCAGATAATATATACAATGATAATCTGGATATTATAACATATTTATTTGGACATAACATATAAATTCATAGTTTGAATATATAATATAAATTTATGATTTGAATCTAACATATAAATCTACAATTTGATTTGGACATAATATAAAATTTTTTACTTGGGTCAAATATGAAATTATAATTTGAATATAACTGATACATTTATAATTTGGATCTAGCATATTCAGCTGTTTGATATTGCAGTTGTATTTTGATTAGTTTATATCGTTACCGTTGTTATTAGTTATTGTAATGACCCGCTATAATGACGTGCATATCTTCGTAATTGTCACTGCTAAACACAAGTTTCTATTTCACTTCTTAGAAGGCATCTATTCACAGGTTAGCCCTTCTCATCATATACATGATTTTTATGCAGTCAAGCTACTTCAGAATAAAATAAACTTAAATATGATTCCATTGCAAACGAATATTTAATTTAGTTTTGACTGTCATTTTAGGATACATCATGAAGCTGACCGCTCTCTTCATGTTTTTGGCCCTGGCTGTCTGTCTGACGGCAGGAGCTGGAGGTGGAATTGGATGTAAGTTCTTATTAATATTATTGTTATTATTATTATTATTATTATTATTATTATTATTATTATTATTATTATTATTATTATTATTATTATTATTATCAGTAGTAGTAATAGTAGTAGTAGTAGTGGTAGTGGTAGTAGTAATGTTCTTACTTTCTATATACCATCTCCAAGACTGCACTATAAGTGGCTGAACATGAGATAATGTTGTTCTTTTAGAAAATAGTGGAAGAAAATGTTTACTTTTACTGAAGATAATTACCAACAAGGACTACCAACAACAGGCATACTGACTACACTGCGATTAACATATTCTACATTTATTCACAGAGGAAATAATAGATTCATCAATATGTATAGCTATATGTTTGTCGTGTTATTAAATATTGTCTTGTGGTCCTGAGGATTTAGTTCTAAATAAGGATGAGGTGCATTTCGTATGCCTTTAATAAAATACTTTTCACTACCATCACAGCAGACAAGATTTTTTTGTACATAGACCCGTCCTTCTTAGCAATAAATAAAACGTAATTCCTAAAACGTTTTTCCTAACAACAATGTGTATACGACAATTCATTAATTTATCGTTTCTATAGAGTCTGCTCTTAATTGAAATTAGCCATTCATTTTAAAATTGTTAAGCAAGTGAATTATATGGAAAGAATAGATATATACAAGTATACATAAATTAATGACATAGAAACGATATATTATGCTGTGTGTCAGCAATTATGGTTTTATAGACTGGGAGTCTAAAACTTAATCTTCAAAACTGATGTCTTGTTCAATTTCCATTGAAAATTATTTGTTTCAAGTGGGTTTTTTAAAATTTTAACATGACAATGCAAACTGTTACATGACAAGGCAAACTGTTACATGACAATGCAAAATGAATAGATAAGAAAACGAACGTGATACATATTTTGTGAAATGTTTCAAAATGTGCGTTCTATTTAAATTTATTTATTTGTATTCTTATATATATATATATATATATATATATATATATATATATATATATATATATATATATATATATATATATATATAAGAGATAGAATGATACCACTAGTTATCGAGATACAGTCATAAAAACAAACTCTTGCAATACTCCATTCCAATATATGCACCTGAAATATGAGATTAAATTTCTTTAAATATAAATATAAATATTTCCCTAACATATAAACATATTTTTTACAGTTCTATTATTTATTGCACATTGATTTCTAGATAATAACAAAACGGTAATGGAATCAATATTATACCAAATACAATATATTTTGGAACTAAATTTATTACACCTCTACTAAATGTCTTGGAAATAAAAAGTATTACACCCTGTCAGAAATGTCTTGGAAACATAAAATAACTTTTCGCTCTCTCTCCGAAATCGTTATTATGATCAAAACTTTCATTCAAACATGTGATTATGTAATTTAAAAAATATCAGCTAAACCGATTTTCTTTCTTTTAAACAAATCCATAAAAGTGAACGTACTGTTCAAAACAATAAGTTAGGTAAGTAAAATATTTGATTAATCGACGTTAAGTCTATTTCAGTGTTACAATCGTAATATTAGGAATTTACGGACAGTTTTCTTTTAAAAATATGCCTAGAAACTAGGGTGAAAATGAAATTTAATGAAAGAAATTTTCTCTAATAGAGACAGCAAATCCATTGTGGTATTTTATGTAGAAGTTAAAGTGAAGGAGCTTATTTGCATCACAAAAGTATGGCAAGATATACAAAAATTTAACTGGATAATGATTATTGTGTTGTTAAATATTGAATTATGGCTAGGAATGGCGTTGTTTCTTTATATTCCAGATATCCTACCTTTATTACTATTACTGCTTATCTTGCCATATTTGAAAAAGCGAATTGGAACTAACGTTATTGTAGTGAATGGTACAGTCAACACATTGGTCGGTGGTAAGTTAGAATCTGCCTATGCTATACGATTTACAAATTGAGCACTTGTATAATTAAATTTGCAATCTAAATAGACTTTGTAGTTCATTCTTAACTAAACGTAAAAGAATAATAACAACGAGATTTCTACTTAATGCATGTAAATATCCGTAATGTAATGCGGAAGGCATATATGTTGCAATGATATATATATATATATATATATATATATATATATATATATATATATATATATATATATATATATATATATATATAGTCTTATAACATTACGCCGTTCGATACTATGTTTTCAATGCAAAACATTGGAACTAATCATCTGACATCACAGAAATTTGGAACTAATGAATAAATTTTATCAGTTTTGAAGCTTGTTTACAATATCACTGGATCCTAGGTTCTCGTTGAAGATTACACTCTGTCATAAATTTATTTATTTATTTATTTAGTAATTTATTTATTTATTTTAGGATGAAGAACTTGGATACTAAATCTGACGAAGTGATTGTGATTGAGTTGACTATGGTATTAATACATGATGAATAGATTTGCCTCTTGTGATAAATGTAAAAAATGTACCGCTGCTTCACCTTGATGTTGATTCAAATTCAACAAACATACACATCTATGCTCAAATTTTTTAATCTCTCTCTCTCTCTCTCTCTCTCTCTCTCTCTCTCTCTCTCTCTCTCTCTCTATATATATATATATATATATATATATATATATATATATATATATATATATATATATATATATATATATATATATAATCTGTATTAGACACTTTGCGTTTCACGAACAGAAGGTTTATACTAATCTATTCACAATATATTTTCAGCATGATAAACAATCTAGCATTCTAAAATACATTTGTATAAAACCAAACATTGTATATTCTCTTATTTTATCACATTACTGATAATAATATATGACAAGTAGATATTTAAAAATGATCATCACCTCTGAAAACTCTGTCAGATTATATATTTTTGGCACCTTTCTTTAAGATCTTTGATACAGGCGGAACTGAGGACAAGTGAACATGTCAAAAGAGTGTAAATTGTGCAAAACGAATAGGCGTTTTACTAGACAATGTATATTCTGCATAGTAAACATTCATTCATCTCTGTCAGGCTGTGAATGTTTCATTATGTAAAACAAAGTAAACTGTGTGTGTACATTGATTAAAAGTCATGTTAAAGTAGTACTGTTACATGCTAATAGGAATCAAGGGTCATTGGATGGGTAAATTTTATGAACTATACGTTGACAATGTGTTTTTTCAAGTAATGAAACAGATACATATCTGACATTTGCATAGTATATTGTTTAATATGATGGGGTATCTTTGAAGGGATTTGTAGTAAAAAAAAAGTCAATGTATCGTATATTATTGAATACAAGGGGTGTCGTTGTATTTTTGGAGGGGAGTGGCAAGTATAACCGACAGGGCTATTAAGGCTAGTATCGTGATTATCTATTTTTATTTCAATTGGACTATTGCTATCCGTATGTATTACAATACCTATGTCTGCATGTATTGTGGTTGACAATATATCATGACATTAATCTGTTGGGTTTTTAAATACACTTTTATCTTCATTGTTACAAAATATTTTACTTTCCATTTAATCTGGTGGGTTTTTTTTGTAAACTTTTAGCTTCATTTTTACAAAATATTTAACTTTTCATGGCCGACATAGCTACGATATTATTGTATAGAAAGACAATGTACATTATTCTAACCATACTAAGCTATTGAATGACGTATTGCTTTAACAGTCTCTGACAGATTTAAGGGACATTTAAACAGTATAAATATTAAGGTAGAACCATGCTACCTACATAAGTGCATAGGTTAGTCCCGTTGATTATCAGTGGTAAGTAGACATTGTTGAAATGCACGCAAATCACAAATATAACGACGGGTAAAATATCTGGAGAGTGACAGACATTTTCTCTAAATATACAAGGACTGAGAAAGCAAAACCCAGAAATGGAGATGAGATATGTTACGCTCTTCGAGAAATCATCAAAGGACGAAAGTTTAAAGAGAGAGTTTGATGGGAAAAAGACTGTTACAACAAAATAGGGAATTGCTGCAAAACGTAAATATCAAATACTTTTCCTTGTAGTGAAACATTTTAGCAGAATATTAAAGTCTAGATTTTAAAAGTACCTTTTTTGCAAATGAAACCGTACAATTATAGACGTTTTACAAAAGCTAATTAATGCAAATCATAATCGTACAGCATTCCATACGTTTGGAAGTCGTACTTTAAAACATATACAATACGTGTAGCTATAATTTCAAAAGATTGAGAATTTTTTAAGACCAACCATCCTTGAAAATACGTAAAACCAGCACATAATGCTAGCGGATTTAAAGATTTAAAGAGATATAATACTTTGCTTTGCATAGAAGTGGGATGAGATATAGTATACTTGATTTTGATCTGTAGCAATTTTGAAATTTCTGAAAATCGTGTCCACAGACATATGAAAGGGATAATTCTACCGATAATGAGTCAAACTAACAAAACTTACGGAAATATTATGTGAATCCAATATCTGCTCTTTGGTTTTCTGCTTAAAATTGACAAATATTTCATGTCACAGAAGGCTTTGTGACCGTTCACGATCAGGCATTCAGCTTCGCGTTGGTCCTTACACATTTGTTAGATGACTAACTAGATCATAGGCTGACACACGATGTTTCAGCATCATTTAATATTTAGTACATTATACCGAATGAATATCAATCGCTTTGTGATAATTTAGCAACTTATATTTCTCCACAGACAGCCACTCTTCATCCTTGCTAATATTCTACAGCATCAAACTCATGACTAAAATAACATCAATACCTAATTTAAATAGTTAAAAAATATTTGGCACTTTCTGTGAGAACACTTCATGAGCTTGAATCTGACTAAAAGACTGATTTCCAATCCGTGCTAGGCTGATCTCATCAATACCGTGAATTCTTGGCTAATCTCACCTTAAGTAGAACTGGATTCCTAGGCAGGAAACCGGCTGAATGTAAAATAATGATTTCCAATCGGTGCTAGGCTGATATCAGCATTAGTGTGGCCTGGGCTAATCCCAGATCAAGTAGAATTGGTGTTAGGCCGATCCCAACACAAATCAGTTATGTACTAGGCTGATCCCGGCATTCGGTGTATTCTGGGCTGATCCAAGCTTATGTAGATTACGGTCTCGGCTGATCCTAGCATGCTAATATATTCTGCGCTGATCCCATTTTAACCAGGTCTATGCCAGTGTATTCAGTGTTGATCCCAAAATCGTCGAAAAGAACTAAGCTGATCTCAGCATGAAGCAAATATTCTTATATTTTTTCCTATTTTTAACTGTTAAAGAAATGTATTTAATTACTTTAACTAGTATAGCTTATGAGTATCCGATTGGAGACAAATGGTCCTATTCTATGGTAATCCAATGCGCGGTAACAACATAAGGGCAAATCACATGCTGTATTCATTAATTCATGGAGACTGGGATAGTAGTGGGCCAGGAAAAATCCATAAGAAACTTTTGATGCAGAGAGTCAAAATTCATTGTATGTGCCTTTGAAAAGCCAAAGAAGTGAAACTCTACACTCATTGTCTGTACATTTGAAAAACCAGAGAAGTGACTGGTCACATGCTACTCTGTATGGTCCTGCAAAGTTACGTAAGATTATATAATTTGGTTTGCTTTTTGAATTCAGCTGCCAATGCCAACCAATGGGAATAGTTCTTCTCATGCCCCCATCCACCTCCCACAAGCCCCATGAAACAGCAAGGGGCTAATAGCAATCTATTGCATAATTCCCTGGTCTGCCTCCCAGTTTGAAGGTACATAACGCCTATTGAAGTTTTACCCACTGGCTAAGCCTTAGAATGTGACATTACATTTTCTTACCACACCAACAGTGGCAGTTTCTCTTTCAATGGTCTTTATCTGTTAAACCCCATTGCATCACTGGCAATGTGTACCTACAATAACACATAACTCATGATCTTTAAGTTGTGCATAAACTAACTTTTAATAAATTATGACTTTAGAATCAAAATGGACACCCATGTCACATTTTGTGGATCGCTCAAGTTATTTGGATTAACAATGAACCTGAATTAATGACTGAAAATATTTGTGCATATAATTATTAGTATGAACCCTTGAATGTTATACAATATTGACAACTATTGGAACAAAACGTCTAACAAGCACAAATCAAAACTCTCAGCATTAAGAAGTTAGTGTTAGAACTGGTCGTCCTGATGTCAGGATAATGTGACTGGGTAGGACATCGTGCTACAAGTCTGCGTCATCACTTCCCAGAGCTATACATCACTATTAACTGTTACACTACAGACATTGTAGCGACATGACTGAAAATTGTCAAGGCCACATTAAAAATCCCAATCACACACACACGCACACACACACACATACACATACCAATGAGCATCTTAAATGATCCTATTAATATTTATCTATTCTTTCATTCATTCAGAGAGGAGAGTTTCAAACAAAGGAACGACGATCTTGAATGTTTTAGATTATATAACTTATTTAATCATGGTTTAGAATTTTGTTACTAATATGAAACAAATGTAGGTACATTAAGACATTTCCATTAATGATTATTTCCATCATAAATTATCGACATGAAAACACGTGTAGCATGTGCGGTCATTTAATATTATGGTATATATTATATTTTTGAGGAACACTTTCATTCATCTTTCCTAACTTGGAAAGATGTTTAACATGAACGTTAGCAAATATTTTCTTGTTACATGTTCAGATCTGAGCAACAGATAATTTTAAACAAAACAGACGGTAGGATTTCCTATTTTCATGCGTATAAAGGGGTCAACCAGAACTCTATAAAAGCAATGGACTCATGTGGCCACAGATGCGAATAGCAATGCAGATAGTGTACTGAAAATGTACTATGTATATTTATATGTAAGACAATGTAGTGAAAATGCATATTGTATATTTGAACGTAACGTTCTTATGCTACGTAGATATGCCGATAATCAGGATAAGACAGACTGTCATATAAATATATTCAGCTCATTATTATACACAAATATTACGTTTCTACGTTTATAAATATCATGTATATGATCTCAGAACTAATATCTATCTCACCATAGGTCGAATGAAAATCTAATTTACACTCGATAAAGCCTGCTGTTTACGTATAGGTTTATTATTATCTATCTAGAACGGTTCTTTATCAAAGAAAATTATCAAAGAACACGGAATAATAAATTCACAAAAGCTAACTAATCTACGAAGTTCATAACTTGTTTTGTCAACTTTCATAAAAGTTACATTAGCTTTCAGCAAATAAGATTAAAATATCTAAAACGTGCACAAATATGCAAATTCACAATATGCTCATATCACGTTATATGAAAGAAACAGTACAAAATTCAAATGGTACATTTTTTGATTTGACAGGGGATATTAACTGTTTTAGGCAACTATCGAAAACTAAATTTTTATTTCTACATGGTTTGTACCATATTGTTATATAAATGTCTACAAACTATATGAATATCATTCAAATCAGTCATAATATAAAAAATCAGTAAGTTACAACGGTGATGGCCGGACTTGGTCCAGTTCTAATAATGTTGGGCAAAGCAAAAAAAAAAATGTAATGAGAATGCCTCTCAACACTACGAGCTGCTTGAACTAACGCCTTCTGGATGCGGTTAAAACATCGATTGAAGTTAACGACCAGTTCAGACACCAAACCCAGACTCATCTAAAATTGTTTGTTTCATCTTCTCTCAGCCTGTAACTACTGATATATTACAAAATTACTACTAAAAATAGCTCCGATTTTGTTCTTATCGAGCTATGGCAAAATGAAGTCAAGTTTTCTCGCCATTGTTAGAGAGTTTAACCGAGAAAATATCAAAGATATCAATATCAGCATCAACAGTTTTGTTCATAAACAATAGCAAATGTCTACATCAATAGTTTAAAGATAGGAAGCAAATTAGTAAATGACCGCATCAGTAATTAAAACGAGAAGAGAAAAAATACACCCAGAAAAACTAAAAGTTCAAATAAATCAGAACAAATATACTAAATGAAAGATTCAGACAACCATATTTCTTGAAACAGTCCGGAAAGCAAATAGGATGCGGTTTCTGATTTGTTTTGGTATGCATCAAAAGCTGTAAGACAATAATATAAAACTAAACCCCACTGCAGATAAAAACATACTTATTCCTATAAGCCTTTTGTTGATCACGTGTTAAACGAATGCGTAATTATTACACTTGTCAATAGAAAAACAAATATAAACCATGTCGATAACTATAGAAATTCAGCCAAATTTAGCTTCTGTTCAACACAAACTAATTTTAGTAAATTCTACACACTTTTTATGTAGGCGGTTTCATAAGTATAATCATTATATCCAGCCGTATTTTAAAATAACAATAGGACATATTTTTCAGAGGAGGATTTTTTTCAAGTACGGTTCCGTCTTTTCGTACAGAAGATGCAGCTCTTGACTGTTGCCGCCATACATTCGGCACTCATTTGAATTTCTCTCAATTTAATATATTTGCATGTAAACCAGTATGTGCACATGTTGCTTGTTAAGGAGTCTTCATTAATGTATTTGTCGGAGGACGTATTCATGGAGTTGATATTATTCTGATTGATTTGTATGCTCTTGCTCTATGATACAATTTATAATTTGTCTATTTGCTCCTTATTACAGATTAAAATTAAAAAGACAGTTATCTTCATTATGATTTGTGTGTATTGGTATAGGAACTTGTGTTACGTCAACACCTATATAAATATTGCCTTTGTTTGTTGGTATGGAACAATATTGAATATACAAATAATTTGGGTATGTACAATTAAGAACAATCTACATTTGAAAAAAAATAAATCTCTAGATACAGTTTAATCGAAATAGCCTCTCTCTCTCTCTCTCTCTCTCTCTCTCTCTCTCTCTCTCTCTCTCTCTCTCTCGCTCTCGCTCTCTCTCTCAGTAATAATAGGTGGAAATCTGAAGAGTGAGAAAGAAAACGACAAAATGAATTTGACCTCAATAAAAATCTCGAGCTTCAACTGACACATACAACTTAATCATTACATGATATTTCTAAATGGAAATATCAGATATACGATAAAACCGCGTATGTGTTAGCTCCGCCTACTCCAGTGAATGAATAATCAGCATAAAAAATGAACGATATATAACAGGATAACGGCAGCATACAGTACAAGTTATATTGCACAAGAAATACGAATAAAACTCGTCATAAAATGCTAAATAGAAAACAAAGCCAGTAGAGATTTTTAACATGATTCAAGCCATACCTCCTCATTAGCAACCGTTTGCATGCCCTTACGAAGCTGCTTCCATTCCCTGAACTATTTGTATGTCCTTATAAAACCATATGTGTGCCCCAAACTACCTTTATGTCCTGAAAAGGCTGATTATGTACCTTTAACTATCTTTAGACACTGAAAAAGCAGATTAGGTAACCTTGACTATATGTATGCCCTCAAGAATCGGATTATATACCCTAAGTTATTTATATGGTCTGAGGAAGCAGATTATGTATCCTTAACTACCTTTATGCTCTGAAGAAGTTTATTTCTTGGCCTGAACCATGCATCTAATATTTTCCTCAAATCAAATAGTAAGAGACAAACTCGGAGCTTATTACCATATACAACGGATTTTTGGCTAGTGGTTTCTACAACTATTGGATTAAATATTCTCAAAATAATCAAGTGTGGGTAAGTGTGTGTGTTTGTGTGTTTTTGTGTGTGTGTGTGTGAGTGTGTGTGTGATTTGGATTTTTGACGTAGCTTTAACAATTTGTCAGTCGTATCGCGACGATGTCCGTAGTGTGACAATTTATGTGATGTCAAGCACACGGTCATCATGCAGACGACATGAAGATTGATGTCCCACCCAGTCATAATATCCTGATACCAGGCTGACTAGTCGTAACAATAATAGTTTAATGCTGAGCGCCAAGCGAAGCAGTTGTAAGTATCATTTTTATAAGTCTTTGTTATGACTCGGCCAGGGTTCCAACCCGCGATCTCCCGCATTCGAGGTGGCCGCTCTAACTTCTATGTCACTGGAGTTGTTGCTGAATGCAATAAACTCCTTTAAATAAATTATATTTTCGTTTTACTTTACTGCTCTTATAAACTGCTTTACAATAACTGTATTTGCTTTGAGAAAGCAATGAATCCTTGATCGAAAAGCAAAATTATCACGTGTTTTGCATATAATTGTAAAGCGGTCTGTACTATTATTATGCTCATTTCAGACCCTTTGAAAAATGAATTGATGAAAGTATAAAATGTGCACAAACATGAAACGACGCCTGCTTGAAACAAGTCTGCTCTTAGAATATGAACTTATATTGCTATAGTAATGCTACATTAATTTTGAGGTATTTACAGTATGGCCCTAGCCTCTGGGTTTTGAATTTGGCCTTTATGACGAGTAATTGATATCATATAAACCTATAGACTAATATCACGGATATTATGCAAAACTATTGACTAGAATCGCTGATATCATGTAAAACTGTAGACTAATTCCATGAACACTGTACAATCAATATATTTTCATTGATGGTGCGGAACTCCCGAATGATGCATTCTCGAAGATTTATCATGTAATCTGCTTATTATATGATTTGGATAGTATTCCCATAGGAATCCCAACACAATGCAATGGACTAGCATAATTTGGCATAGTGTAGTTTGCCAACAGGATAGACATACCTTTGAATCACTGTAAAATTTTATAAGGAGAATACAATAGGAAGATAATTGCTAGTATCAACATGACATAACATGCAGATAAAGGCCATATTCACGGATGTCATTATAAAATATGAACTATTTTTCAGAGAAGAAACACTAACAAGATGTCAGTAATAGATATGACTACTTTTCATAAGAAAAAAAACACTTAAAACATGATGTCTAAATAAAGTATGAATTGTCATTCTCAGAAATGTCTTACACACGGGACTTCTAGATATTTTGTGAGCTACTATTCTGATAAAGGCCGCACTCACAGGATGTCTAGATAAAGAATGATCTACTTACTTAAGACAGGCCTCACTAACATAATGTCTAAATGAGATATGATCTACTATTATGAAAAAGACCACACTCACAGGACGTCTATATACAGAATGAGATACTATTCAAAGAAAGATCACTCTCCAGTTATCAATAGAATACATGTTTACATTAAATGGTACATCGATGATTGATATTTCTGAGACTGTTGTTACAATATCATTTCCTGCCGACTTATAGGAGCAACATCCAAATTGAAAATTAAATTAGTGTTTCTTGAAGCATAAATTACAATTTTAGAGCAATTTAAAATACTTTTAGATGATGATGATTCGTTCATTTATACGTATACCTAATCTGGGGTTTTATATAGTTGTTTTCCATATTTCGTCTCCAGATCTCTTGGGACATGCTTTGACGAATTATGTCGAAAATCTTTTCTAATGTTTAAGCATGTCATAGACTAAATGATGTTTAAATTTAGAAAAGAACATCTCTAAATATAGTATTAAATCTCAATGTCCAAAACGTTCATAGCAGTAGTCATTCAAGTACAAGCAGCACGTAACCGACCCATACATACTGCCATATTTATCCGATTAGGCTCAAGCGTTCAGTCAATACTTGTTAAATGATGTTAAATGAGTCCGTAGAAACAAAGTGTCTCAGAAGAACATCCTGTGAGAATGCCATAATTTGGTTCTTAGGTGGAGGTAAGAACAAATCTCATTATGAGCTTTAACTGGTTGGATGGTTTGAATCTAAATACGTCTCACTGTTGGAGCGGGTCCATAGTCAACACCTTTTTAGTCGAAATGGAAGAATTGTCGCATTTGCCTCTCACATACGGTTTGGAGCATCTGTCACAATGGAGAATATTGTACTAATACTTGAAACATCGAAAAAGATACGTAACCAATATCTCCACCATGACCTGAAAATCCAACTTTTACTACCCTGGGTAGTGTTGGTGTGTTTACGCCACGATTGATATTGATTATATGAATGGCAATATCTCCATTTTCCTTATCCCTTCGATGATATCAGTGTCACTGACCACTACCAATTCGTGACAGAGAATCATGTTTATAACAGAATAATAACATAGATACATTCTACCAATGCAAAGTATGTTTTATATTGATTAATATAGTAATATAATTCAATATTAAGTCAGAGGGAATTTAACATAAATGAAATAACGTTAACTTCTCATAGCAGTCTTGTCAAAATTACACCCAGTCATCGGTTTTGCTCCCAACGCAAAGTTTGTGCTAATATATATAACCAAGTAATTAATTCTTTGATGATTTTCATATCATTAATATCACTATTGTTATTGTTATTATTATTATTATTATTATTATTATTATTATTATTATTATTATTATTATTATTAATGTCCATTATTGCGGCATACAATCATCTTAACATTTTTCGTTCGGTTCCTCCATGTATAATTCTACATGTATGTTATTCTTGTTATCAATCTCTCATCACGATTTGTTTCCGTCCCTTGTTCCACCTTGGAATTCCACCATAACATACTGGTTCGCTATGTGAGAGACACATGAGCCCTCTGGTCTAATATTTCTGCACCTCTTTGCATCCACATATTTTTGTTGAAAAACCCTTAGAAGTCAAAATGTTTCGTAAATTTTGTTTAAAATGTTTGGTTTGCATTTGTAGTATTTTTTTAACCTGACGAAGAGCATTTAGTTTAGGTTGAAACTCCTACGGATCCATTAATGGAATTTAGATGGAAACACATACATACATACAAACATACATACATACATACATACATACATACATACATACATACATACATACATACATACATACATACATATAACTATATATTTATATATATATATATATATATATATATATATATATATATATATATATATATATATATATATATATATATATATATATATATATATATATAGTTATATGGATTATCACTCTTCTACAGATTTAGAAAGGTAAATATATTACTCCATTTAAAAAAGATCAAGCACTCTCTACATTGCAGAACATGGCAGTTGGTAAGGAGCTGTCACAGGTGAGTCACTTGGTTTCATTCAAGATGGGTAGAAAGAGTAATCAAAACAATATTTTACATGAGGCTATTGGCGAACCTGTTTCTATTCTTTTCTTTGAGACTCTCTCTCTGTATATATATATATATATATATATATATATATATATATATATATATATATATATATATATATATATATATATATATATATATATGTTATGCATATAATTCAATTTGCAATGGACGTTGATGGTAGCAAATACTAATTGTCTACGCACATGTCGTCTTAGGAAAGTGAAAGAGAATTAAAGATATTAGAGATAAGAAGGGTGGGTCAGATTTATACACACATTAGCTAGTCAGTTTTCTTTCAGAGTAATTTATTGGTCCTCATCGGAAAATATTTAACGAAAGCAAAGCAGAGGTAATTCCGATTCAGATCAAATACACGGAAGTCGCTGCATGATATCAAGATCATTTACGTTGCTGGTACTGGATCTAAACCATAATTTTAATCGTTGCGTTACTCATTTGTAAATTCGTTGAGTGTGCAAGGAAGTAGGCGACCTCTGAAAGAAAGCATATAAACCGCATATTTATATTCATACAGAATGTATATGGCCCTCGTTATTACACTAAACTGAGTCAAAGCAAATTGAAAGAAATAATTCATTGACGTTGAAAATGAAGACGTTTTTTCTTATTTGCAAACGATGATGAAAGTGGATAAATTTTGATAATGTTCACTAAACATATCGGCATATGAAGTAATGGTTAATATCATGCATATTGGGAGCATTTTGAAAGGTACAAGATGCATTGTCACGTTGTTCAGTTACCAAAGCTGTCTGGCAGCGCTATTATATCGCCATGTTACTTTCCAAATGTTGGTAGACAAAGGTACTGTCTGTACTCATTACAGTGCCTTGTCGTCTTAAGCGTTTTCTTATACATACATACATACATACATACATACATACATACATACATACATACATACATACATACATACATACATACATACATACATACATACATACATACATACATACATACATACTCAAACACACACACACATACATACATACATGCATGCATGCTTGCATGAATGCATGAATACATACATGAAAAAATTAACACTCAATCAAATGCAAAATTAAGTATAGCGTAACATTGACAGCCTAGTTCAACCTTATTTCTCAAATGTCTCCATGAAACATATCAGCATGCAAGATTATTTTTCTAGGAGCCTTCTCCTCTCACTCCACAAGACGACACTGTACTCTGTGTGACAGAACGTCCTTCAGTATTCAGGTTTTGATTGCATGATACATTTTGGTAGATCGATATTAGATATCATTTTTGTTATCCACCACCACACACCTTTCTGCTGATTGACTATTATTTACTGCGAATCGCAATTTCATGTGCACTGTAATTCATATATTTTTCATGTCTTAAATAAATATGTTTATGTATTTATTTATGGTGGTTTTGCTTCAAGGCAGAAGTGGATGTAGCTACGAATAATGAAAATACCTTTTCCGAATGCAAAGCTATGATCAAATGCATGAGTATTGACAACAAATTAACAAGAAGGACTTGCCTCTTTCCCTTGTTCTAGCAAGTGCTCACATCTGTATATAGAATTTGTATCTAACTAAAATAAATATCAATTTAAACAAACCAGGTTTTTGCAGCATCGTCTCTGTTATAAACGGAATTACTAAAATATATTTATTTAATATATTACATGACTATTTTATAGTTTACATACATTTTGATTATCTTGGCGAACAGTGGTATTGATTACATACCTATAAATGTTCTACCCCATAAAGGGTCAGAATTTTAACATCAGTTCTACAAGTATGAAACGATACAATCATATTTTGATTTAAAATGACTGTTTTCAAACGAGGCTATAGCTACATTATTTTTTAGGATTCCTGGTTTGTATGTCAGCGTCCCAAGCTATAGAATGCCCACATTAGCAAGTTTCCTCACTTTGGTAGTATTTAGATTTAGATAATAAACTGATCGACTGATACATTTATACAGGTAGACCGATTAATAGACCGGACAATAGAATGATTGAATCAATTATTACCTTTATTTTCCAATAGCTGCTGAGGTTGCGTTGATAGTTATCGTCTGCCTGTAGGATGATCTATTGAAGATGAACGAGACGATGATAAGCAGCAACAGGAGAAAAATCACTAAATAAGAAAAGATGATGCTCTTTTTATTTTATAATGGAGATTATTATTATTATTATTATTATTATTATTATTATTATTATTATTATTATTATTATTATTATTATTATTATTATTATAGACTTGCTGATTCTGATGATGCAATGTTCTTGCTATTTTTAACATTATCTTAATGTGGCTACTCTATTATTTTTATTAAGCACTGATACAGATATTGATGTTAATATAAAAGTTGCAAATAAATAATGTTGAGTATATTTTGATCGTACTGATCAATATCATCTTTTTTGCAGTATGATTTTTACCTGATGATGCAATATTCTTGCTATTTTTAACATTATCTTAATGGGGCTGCTCTATTATTATTAGTAAACAATGATACAGATATTAATGTTAATATAAAAGTTGCAACTAAATAAAGTTGAGTATATTTTGATCGTACTAATCAATATCATCTTCTTCGCAGGATGATTTTTACCATCTTCGTTGACTTCGTTATCGCCATCTTTAGAATAGTCACTGTCGTCACTGTTACCTTCTTTACCCACTACTACTAATACTACTTACGACCGTCGCCACCGCCAGCACTGCTACCATAGCCGAGAGCGACAGTGGAACCCACTAAACAAACCAGCAACGCTAAAAAGATAAACCCAGCCTTCATTCTTCTGATCTGAAAATGAGTAAAATAAAAATGTAATAAGTAAATTAGATGAGATAGGTAATTAAATACTGTATGTGTCAGAAAACCTTTTGAAAATAATAACACGAATCTTACTTTGATTTGCATTCGTCATTTACTCACTGTTTGCAAGCATGTAACTAATGTACTCCATCCGTCAAAATTTTTCTGCAAGTATTTTTAAAAAAAATATCTCATTTACATATATAATCAGAAATTAGCCAGATTAAAGTCTGTATCAACATTTCATAATAAATGCAATGTATCATCGGAAAAATGCAACAATATAAACGTCAATGATTATGATAATAATTATAAACATGACTAAGACGATATTATTATTATTATCATTATTATTATTATTATTATTATTATTATTAGTAGTAGTAGTAGTAGTAGTAGTAGTAGTAGTAGTAGTAGTAGTAGCAGCAGCAGTAGTGGTAGTAGTAGCAGAAGTAGTAGTAACAGTAGTGGCAGTAGTAGCAGTAGTTTGGCAACTAGCCTCGAGTCTGTGACAGCGAATTAGTCTGGAGTAGATCCTTTTACAATGTACCTCATTTCTCCAGAACTCGTAGATATTTCATACCACATGCCACGTGACTGAAATTCCTATGAATCCTTCTTACGCAATTCAGCCATTTTTGAGGAAGTATCTAATAAGGGTTTGAACAGGAAGATATATCAATCAATATGCATTTGACGTCCACTTCCTCAGTGATCGTTAATTTTTGTTTCTTGGCAATATCTACTTTATTGCTATGTTACTTCATGCACTCACTACATTAATTTGGACTTCCTACATGCTGATTGGAGGAAGAGAAATGTTGATACTGCTCAGGCCAAAGCATTTCATCTTCTACGTGTTATGGTAAAGCCAAGATTCAATTAAATGGATCAATGTTTCATAATGATATAGAAGTACTCTGAATGGGCATACGCATATTGTCTTATAGTCTATACCGAAGAGTATTTGCGAACATCTGATTACAGGTCTGAGTGAAGGATATCATTTTTCAACAAATAATTTGAAACCCAAAGAATTCTCTCACAAATTGTAATTTTCTTAATGAAAAAAAAAAACAAACGACAAAACGTTACACCGCTATGAACTCACATATAGCCTTGGAAGACACTAACCTGAATAATAAACGGGGTTAGGAACAAGAGTCAACAAATTTTATATCTCGTGCTAATACTCTGTATCAAAATTGTATTTATTTAAATATACTTCGACTTTTGTTCGAATGTTATTTCCTATCAAATGAATATCCCACTATCAGGATAAATAGGAATACGGCAACATATGTTTTCTTAGAATGGACAATTCAAATCTTATTGCTTCTTTCGTAAACTATACACAAAATTCCAAGTTTGATACGGTGTACTAATATGTTTAACTATTATGTAATGTTTTAAACAAAATTTGTTTTTGAAACTATACAAAGATCATGTACTTGACATATATATTTTATGACTTTCAAAATCAATTTAAGCTGATATTAAAGTGTCCTTCAATGATAACCAAGCTTAACATAATACCGAGTACGGGGCACACTGATCTGACTTTCCAACTTCATGGTAGATCAAGATTTAAGCACACGTCCTGGACAAATGACTTCAGAAAATTCTATTTGTCTAACATTACAATCTCATGCTTAGGTTGGACGAGATGTGTGTATTTAAATCAATATTAAAACAAAAGGGAGAATGTGCAACATATTTATTTATTCAAATAAAGATTGTTAGATAACCATTGCAAAAATGATATAGAGTATAAAGTACACATATCTGACGTTGCCAGGGTAAGTGGACTAAGATATATAGAGGATAGGGTATTGTCATGTATATTCCATTTGTGATTGTTCGTTTTAATTCATTACTAAATTTATCAAGGTCAGTACGTTTGACATGATTTTCATTATTATTTTAGTAATATAAGGTGTCTAATTTTAACATAGATTGTTATAAAAATGAACTATTGTATTAAAACCAGAGTATATATATATATATATATATATATATATATATATATATATATATATATATATATATATTCTTGTTTGCATGAGGAACTTTTAATCCTTACAATATCATCTGAAGCAGAAGTCAGTCTTATCGTTGTATTAGTGTTTCATCTGGCTGTAAATTATTTATGCAGAATGTGTTTTCTTTACTAGAAAAAAGTACTCTTAAAAATATGATTGGACAATGACATCTTGGATTATATTATTGTCATTAGTTGGAAGACCGTTTGTACATCGTCACACTTCAGGTTACTGGTACATTAATACATTCAAGGAACATCAACGGCTTCAGCGCTGGATCTTACTTCGAAACCCACCCACTGGAATTTGGTTAGAACATTTTTTTTCATTTTGACTAGTGATAATAGTGTTTAAACTATTTTGATATTAAATTCGAAATGCTTGAAGTTCTTGTTTAATTTTCACTTTGTACTCTAGGGAAGTACATTACATGTTGACTTTTAACTTGTTTGGTTTTCTTTCTGTTTTATTACTTTGGTCAAAACCCTAGAGTGGTAATAGGCATACATATAAAAAATATATTTAGGGTACAAAGAAAGGAGGGAAAAAATAACTATTTATCTAAAAGAAACAAAATATATGATGAAACCTGATCGGTGAACCATCCGCAAAATGATATTCAGTATAACAGGCTCTCAGTCCACTCCAGTTTTCCTATTTAGTTTGCCTGTATATAATAACACCTGATGGAGCAACTACCCGCATATTGAGATTCATCGTAACAGTCTATCAGTCTACTGCACTTCTTCTATTTATTTTGCTTGTGTATTGTAACACCTGATAAGCAACATCTTTTTTCTGGTAGTATGATAGACGATTTAACTCATTTGACATGCGACTGTCGCAAGGTTAGTTTAAATATGATTTATATAATATTGGGACAAATAAACCTCATTCATTTTAACCAACTTATTGTCTTTTAGTTTGTCCTGCACTATTTATTTCACTTTACCCATTTGGTGGTTACCTGTATATAAAGACCAGCTGTTTACTGTGACCACCTCTTGCTAGCAGCTGAAAGGGTGAATCCTGCAACTTTTAAATTAGAGATTACGCTGAAAAATAAAGTTTCCTACGGAGATGAAGATACAATCACCAAATTGAAGTTTCTAACAGACCATTAACATTTCCTATTTTGGGTTAGCCTAGTTTTGTTACTTCATTTGATTTTTGACATTTATGTTTTTGTTGTATGGCATGTTTGTTTATGACGTCGCTATCTATGCTACTGTGTTTGCCAATAAAACATTGTATTGATACCTACACGATAACTCGACAGAGGGTAATGCAAATTTGTCGTGATAAATCTGTGTGGTGTAGCTTGCGTTTTGAGAAGTTTTTCAATTTAATCATATCCATATCCCGCCACCATCTAGTCTGATGAATGTTTGGCAGAGTATGTGCTTCGACTCCATTAATGCAACTAAAATATTGCAGTTATCTCTGATCATGTTAGGTATTTGTATTTGTGTATATAGCTGAATAGCAAAATATCATGCCTGTAGTTTTGTGTCTGCCACGAGAAAATATCCGAACTGGATTTGATTATTTCTCCAGCATTACATCATCATATACTATGAGATTATTTGTACGTCCGTCGAGATCATCCACAGGTGGTGCATCATCAATATCGGTGATAAAATCAACAATATCTTAATCATCATCTTAATCCAACGATTTCGCTTCTTCATTAAAATATTTCAGCACATTATATCATAGGTGATCATCTACGGATTATGCCACTAAATATAATTTATCCCACTTTGACCATCTCATTACCAGATTAAGCAAAAATTGCGTATTACCACACCTAGATGGACCTATTATAATTATTCTGATTGAATGCGGTAGCGCTGCATGATGCTTGATTGCTTCTTGCTTTCTTTTCGCTACGAGATTAATGACGTCCATGTTGTACAAATATAATAAATAATATGAATTTATATTGTGTTCCATGCAAAAGATCCACCCTCACCAGTGGATTAACAACAATAACAACACAAAAATAAAAAGCATGCACTTAACAGGCAATTGTGTAAAAAGTGGTACAAGAAAATACAGATGAATGTTGTCTTGTACGAAAGTAGGTGGTGATATAGCTGCCTCGCTAGTCAAATTACCAGGGACTCTATGGGCTAAGTACCCGGAATAAATAATTCCTGGATATAATTATTGTGGTTCTGAGACACTACAGAATATCAGACCTGACGAACGTGACCAACAAGATCAGTTGTTTATCCAATACATGTAATTGATCAAGTATGCTACGTTTACTTTGATGCGTATAAAAACAGAGATTTAGAAGAAAGATATATTGCAGATGTGAAGTTGATTCATTCTTTAAATTCCATTAAACCAAATCTCTCAGATATACACTCGACAGTTTCCTATTAACATCTGCGATGAATAGAAAACTAGTGCTATGGGTCGGTAATTAATCATAGATAACCATTATAATGTAATCGATTTAGTATAGCCAAAGAGGATATTGGAGAGGTAGAGCAGCAATTAGTAAACTTACTGAAACAGCAAATGTCACACATTCTGTTGATGAAAATAGGTTAGCACGACCGGCAAATTTATCTACCGCTACCTAATCGAATTTAGTAGGGAAATTTTGTATCCTAATGAAGTTCATCAAGCGGATATGTTGTTTTTACCACATGATACTATTAATACAGGTAGGCGTCACGCACATAAGAATAAGCGTTAACTGTCAATGACGTTGCAAGTAGATATAAAGAAGCAGAACCACTGTCTACAAAAACAGCAACTGAAGTTGCATCTGCTTTTGAACGAATTTATCAACGATGATCCGGACCACAAGGTGGTCTAAGATGTTGTATCTTTATTGCCATTTCATCAGCAGTTCAAACTGCTGCCAACGCAATTGCTTTTTCGTATACCCTTAATCAATCCACAACGCTAATCATCGGCGATTTCATTGCTGAGGGACCGCTAAACGATAATATCCATGATACTTTCCTGTAAATAATCTCTGAAAAGTAGTAGCTGCATCAACTATTACCGGTTCATATTCCGCCAGTAAGAATTTATAATTGTTCAACATCGGAAAGCTGGTTGTTGGAGCATGGAGTGATCAGTCCACTTCCCCTGCTACCCGTGCAAAGACCACATCCAGTAGCACTGGGGTCAGGATCAAGGATTCTATTGTTTGTTCCACTTCCTGTTTAAAATGAACAAAAAATTCATCATTATGTCTGACCTGCTAAATATTATTGGCGACGAGATATACATGTAAAATATAATTGTTAGGTTTCATAGTTTTAACATATTTGGGTTTTACATATCTCCCTTTATTATATCCATATGCTGCAATATTTATTGCATATATTGGATATCTGATAGCAGCAATACCTTCAGGCGTAAAATTATCTGTCATGTTTATTTTATTTCTTGGAACAAATGATGACTGTGGCGACGATAGTTGTGGTTGAGGAGGTTGTGACTGAGGGGTTGTGTTTGAGAAGGTTGTTGTATATATGCAAGATAGTTATATATTCCATTACTAAATGAAATATATCTAGCAGAATTGCTTCGGAACTAATAAACATTGTAGTATATGTGAAATATCCATCTGCACCAATTTTCAGGACTTACAACTTGATTAACATATCTGGGTTTACAAATTTGTATTTGTTATCAAAACTTACCACTGTATGCGCAGATAATTTATTCACGTTTTTAAATTCTTTATGAATTTACTCCCATTTTCGATAAATTTATCATTTAACTAATTTTTTTTCATTGGTTTGGTGTTGGTTCTTGTACAAGATTCTTGACATCGGCTACTTCAGAAAGAAACTGCTCAAGTTTGTCCTGAGTTTGTGTTTGTGGTTGAGCAGCAGCTATTTCAACTGGAAATTCACTAAGAATCTTCTTTGTTTCATTAGTTTGCCTTGCGGTTTTTATATTAAATCTAGCTATGTATATTAATGAAAGCAAAAGCTGATCAGTGGATTATGTAACCATTTTAAATAACTGTTGAGTACCCTCTTTAAATTCTATCTGGAACTCCTGATGATCTTGTAGCTTTTTCTTTTCAGAATCACAAACTGGAAGATATTTTTTAATTGCTTCTAGTCGCTGTCAAGCTAGTCTAGTCGGGTTAGATACTATTATTGATACAATAATGATTAAGTTGTTACACCCAGACAACAGAAATGCAGTCGAGTACAACAGCTGAGTGCACAGTTACATAACCAACATGCCATATAAACAAATTAAAATAAATGTCACAAAACAAGCCGAGTGCACGGTTACATTAAAAAATATGCGATAAAAACAAAAAAAAGCACAAATGTCAAAATATAAGCTAACCCAAATAGAAACGTTTCGAAAGTTTTGAAATGATTGACGTTTGTATTTTCATCTCCGTTGGAAACTTTATATCTCAGAGCAATCTCTAATTGAAAAGTTGTATGATTTGCCCTCCCCGCTGCTTGGCTGGTACTGTGAGCTTTTGACTTATACATATTTTATTTATTCGTAATGTCTATACAAACTGAGCAGTCATCTGCCAAAGTCGCATTAAATATACAGATAAGCCCCAAGGCAGAAAATCAAAGTTCCTTTTAGAAAAACAATGTTTCTAAATATTCTTAAAGCTGAGGTGTAAGTAACTGTGAGATTTGGCACAGTTGCAAATTAATAATCTTCTCTCTGGATATAATAAAACATGAATCAAAGCTAGAAATCTTTCAAAAATATTCATTAAATAGCATTACAATTAAATTTAGGAGTACATAATTATTTCTTCGGGAGCTATATTAAAAACAAGTATGCAAATAGGTTAATAATATTTATGTAATTTAAATGATTTTTCATATGTTTTTGCAATCATCCATCAACAAAACTCAACAAATTTACACTGATATTTGTTCTCGTATAAGCTAGGTTCAGATGTTTGCTGATTTGTAGTAAAGGTTTTCTCATTGAACAAGTTTTATACCATTCACAGTCAGGTTTTCATTTGCAAAAACAGTAGGCTTTAGAAACTGAGTTTTATGACTGCATGGTTACTGTCATACAAGTTTCCTAACTTATAAGCGAGGTCACCTGATACTGTAGTATGTTCACCCAAGGCTGGGTGTAGTGTAATTAATATGTGGGTATGTTAACACAAGGCTGTGTTCAAATTAATACTAAGGTATGTTCACGTGTTTATCCAATGCTGTTTATAGTATTTTACAAAGCTATGTTCATACAAGGTTGTTTTCGTCGCTTTTTTGTTTGGGGTTGGGGTGGGTATTTTTTGTTTGGTTTTGGTTTTTGGGGCTTTTTATAGGGTTTAACGCCATTGTTTATCACCAGATAGGCTATACAGCTATACATGACGGCCACTATAAATGGTGCAGGAAGAATCCGGGAAAACCCATAATGAGCCACCGACCCAAGCGAAGCTTTATCACACACATAGACCGAACATGAGACTCGAATCCAAGCAGCCATAATTTATAAGGCAAAGATCCGCGTCTGTGAGCGCTTTACACCACTCGGCCACTTGGGACCCCTATATTAAAGAAATAAGCTAACATAAGACTATATGGAGCATAAGGCTGAGATAATGTTCACATTAAACTGTATCTAGTATAACACTGAGATATATGCACATTAGACTGTACCCAGTAAAATTGTGCATACAGACACAAGGCAAACAGCGGTGGAATTTAATAATGTATTTGGATGCATCTTCAAAGTGCTTTTTAAGGCATTATTGACAATCTTATGCAGTTTAATCCAGGTAGGCAGAGTATGCATTCCTAATTATTTTTCCTCTGAAGAAAAGAAAAGAAAAGAAGGGTCAATTGAGTACATGGCCAATGCTTCTGAAATCAATCCTCTCAACTGTCCCCCACCCTCATCCTGGAGACTACGTGCTTTTAAATTGCTTCAGATATAAATAAATGTGATATTGCTATGTCAAGGTAAGATTATTTGATGTGTATTTATTGCCGCTTATGAAATGCATCTACAGAGAAATATCAGTTTCTCCTGCTAGAAATAATTTTTTCTACAACTCTCTTCGTTGACTACAATGATTATAATGGCAAGCTTATCTTTTCCACATATGTATAAGCAAAGATATTTGTATTCGAATTACACTCAAATGACATGCCAATTACATCAACAACATACACATTTTAGAAAAAAAGCATCGCTTCAGCAAACAACTAAGTACACAATTAAACAAATGTTTCCATACATATGCTAGAATATTATTCTTTGGTGTGACTTCCTTGGTGTTACATATGTTATTGCTGTTTATATTATTCTTTTTTTGTCAGTGTTCATGCCAATAATATCAGGAATTTAAGTTTGTTATGAGTAATTGTACTCAAACACCAAAATAAATGTAAAATAACTTTATATGCTACTTGAAAATGATGAAAATATATTGTTTAATCTAATTTGAAAAATGTTTCTTCAATAAATATATACAGTTACAAAGACCACTGCTGCGTTTATAGTTTTATCATGTCTTTTTCTTTTGAAGGGGGTCTCGCTATTTGATCTTTTTTTTCAGACCAGTTAGGGAGGCCCTCCTGCCCTATATGTAGATGATCGTACTATATTGTATTTGTTTTATTATGGTACAGTTTTTCTATTATTCGGGAGGGGGTTGTGTGCATTATTCTTTTTCTAATTTTTTATATTTATTTTCTTTGTTATTAAACTTGAAGAAAGTAATCATTAGGTGCTCTATGTTCCATTTGCCATTCTTTGTCTATTGTTTCATCTATTAGAAGTAAGTTTTTTCTCTCTATTTATTTTGCTCCTCTATTTCCATCTTATTTTTTCTTTCGGCTTTCCTGTGCTCTCTTTTATTTTCTTTTTCTCTCTCAGTTTCTGATTTCGTCTCTTCTAGTGCTTTTGCTTCCGCTGTTTGTGAACCAAGGTATGCCAAAGTCAATGCCATTTCTATTTTCTTATTGATCTCAGGCTGCAACATGAGATTTTTCTTTTGTGCTGCTGTCTCTGTTAAGGTTATTTGTGCTTGATTTTGTTTTGGTGGGACATTCTGATTGTTCTTTAGTTTGAAGTGTTGTGTCTGTTGTTGTATAGAATGTTGCTTCACTTCCTTTAACTGTTGTTGATTCTGGTTGGCAATCTTTGGTTTGAGGAGATGTAGTTGTTGTTTTAGCTTCTGTTGCTGTTGTTGACTTGCTTGCTTTGTACTCTCTTGTGCCTGTAATTGTTGTTTGGGGTGTCGTTGTTGTTCTGCTTGTACTTGTTGTTTAGGCTGTTGTTGTTGTTGCTCTTCTTCTTGCTATGTCGTTTTTTCTGAAGTTTTTAAATTTACTGGACATTTGTAAGGAGTATGCACGGTTTGTCCGCATCTATTACAGTTACTGTGATATATAGTGCCCTTGTACCTCTGTTTTGCCCAAAAAAAGCCAAACAAGTAAAACGCATTCTTCACTTCTTTTAGCTTTGTTTGCTCTATTTCAAAAACCATATGTTCATTGTAGATGGATGTTGCCGGGATCTTATCCAATGTAGCAGACATAACTGGAATTTCGAATTTTTCCTAAAATCTTTTATTTGCTTTTTTCTAAGGGTATCTCTAACGGAATGTCATTTATATATAATTCTCCAGTTCGTTTCCTGATTGTCTTCAGGATTGGGTTCGGTTCTTTCACTGTAACCATATGGGTTTTGATTCACATCTCTCCAGGTGGTAATTCCTGTTTTTCACCTTGGTCTTATAATATATCATGTGTAAACAGTACAGTTAATTTAACATGTTTTCTCTATGGAGTCTGGATAATGGACTTTTATTGCAACCATGACATCTGTTTGTTTTTGGTACATCCTCTTTCGGAATATTCGTCCTATCCAATAATTGAGTCCCTTCTTGATAGTGACATTCAAGAAATAAACCTTCTTCTCTCTCAATTTTCTTACATTGAAAAAAAATTGTTTATTTCAAGTTTCGTATTTTTTTTGTGTTCCCATTTTTTCTCGTGCGTGTTAGCGCTGTGATTAGATATCATCGCATTGTATATGCTATAATTCCTTTGTCAGTATTTGTTGTTATTTGTTAGTAAAATACTATTCTTAGTATCCCATCGTTTCCTTGTTTTTAGTACATGATTCTCTCTCTCTCTCTCTCTCTCTCTCTCTCTCTCTCTCTCTCTCTCTCTCTCTCTCTCTCTCTCTCTCTCTCTCTCTCTCGTTATAAAAATGACACAGTACAAACGTGATTGTCACCGATCCCATTACAGTTTGCTCTCTTTAACTTATTTTTACATTTAGCATTGAAATTCATATATGTGTAGTCCTCCATTACCTGTAATCGTAAGGTTAGATTTAAGCCTTACCTAGATCATTTAATTGACATTTCCGTCACTACGTTCCGGCTACTTCCGTTCCCACATAGCCTGGAGCAATCATATGTTATAGATTTGTTATCCAAGTTGAGTATTAGGATGTAAGTTACAGTTAAAATGAGGAAGAAAATTATTTGAATATATGATAGATTATAAACTCTCTCTCTCTCTCTCTCTCTCTCTCTCTCTCTCTCTCTCTCTCTCTCTCTCTCTCTCTAAATAAATAAATATATATATATATATATATATATATATATATATATATATATATATATATATATATATATATATATATATATATATATATATATATAGTTTAATACAAACAATACTATCATACAGGTTAGAGAAATTAAATTCGTACTCTACCGAGTATATATTAGTATGTGTTGTCCGATTGATAGTCTTATCACAAAAATGTAGAACAAAGCATAAATAGCCCTCCTTAAATAAATTAATATATTAGCAACTAATTAAGATTAAGTCCTTAAGACCGTTAAATATATGCAAGTTAACTAAACTTCATCGTATATTTCTTTCTGATATGAACTAAATTCAAAGTAATACATGAATAATGATTTATTTCACACCATATTTCATTTGCCTCCTCAAGGAGTGCATACTGCAGAGAAATTGTATGAAGGGCTAGAGAAATTACATTACATTACTGGTCAATACTAATCTACGTCATTTATATAATTTGGTAATAATCGTTCTGTAAAACGTTTACTTGAACTAAAGATCACATGTAGATAGAACAATGTCATTGTCTTCCCCAACCCATATTCACTTACCACCTATCCAGACTGATATAGTATATTTGTTTCATTAAGCAGCAAGACGATACAAGGATAGGGATACTAAACACGTAGAGATTAGGATTTCAAACTGTTTTCAAGTCTGTAGAAAATGTATCATATGATGGATGATATGTCAAAAAGCAAAACAACAGTCAGGGAGAATAATGATCGCGAAGCATCTATGACGCTATCTCACCAATGGATTTGATTCATAGGAACGGAGGTATCAGACATTTAATCGGAAGATAACTTGAACACTGATGAAATAGCATGGAGAAGGTTATATAGTTTTGGATACTTCAATTATAATGGGCCACAAAATATTGACTTCGCAAACAGATTTAGTTGGGTTTGATGCAACTAAAGAAGACTGATAATTTGCCTTGACCAAATTGACTGCTAGAAAGAAAACGTTGATGGAATGTAGAATACTGTTAGAAGAAAACAATGATAAAACTAATTCGGAATTCACGGATAATGTCGAAATAATAAATGATGTACACAAAACAATGATATCCAATTACAGTGTGTTCTTAAAGCTGAATAACAGTAGAATATTGCGGGTAAACCAGTGCAATTAGCTTAATTGCTCTCAGGCATAGATGTCATTGAAAGTATATAGAAACACTCACTTAATTACAGAAACATCGTTGACATTGAGAAACATTGCATGTGCGTTGCACATTTTATTTTTCGGCAGAGTAAGGGAGATAACTGTATATTGAGTTTAGGATGATGAGAGATAGATGGGCTAGAAATGCATAAAGTGATCGTGGATCTGGTTATCGCGGCTCATTATGTTAGGATGGAGGGTCGGGCTCATGGCGGAAAGGGATATTTTTGAAGCCTTTCTAGTAATTGATCTAGAACGTTTAAGCAAAATATCAGAATCACACGGTTCGTTTGCATCAGCATAAGATAGATATTGTCCAACCGAAGATTCTCCAATTGTTTGAACCAATCCAAATACCAAAGATTATGAAAATCCTACTATAATCTCTGCAGAGTGGAATTTAGTTGCTGATTGCGAAACATTTTTTGGACTGCAGAACTATATATAAATATAAAATATGCAAATGGTAATGAGCATTGAGCAATTTAAAAGTTTGCTCAGCTGACAGACTGCCTAAACGAAAAACATGTCTTCCTTTATTTGAAAATTTTTGTAACAAAATTTGCTGGCAGTGAATAGGTAAAGCAAACAATCGCTACGATGTCAGTCATCAGTCACCATAGAAAATGTAGGTTGAATAATTTGACCTATGGAGAGCTCAATTAGTGCTACGGCTGGCAATATTTTTATACCATAATTGAAAAGCAAAAAATTGAAGTGAAAATTTGTCTGACTGAATACTCAATATATTTGAAACATAATTTGCTATCTACCTTACCCCACCCACCGCTTCTTGGGTTACAATACAGGTGGAAGGGACGTGCACTGTAAGACAAATGTAACGTGGTTACCTACCCTATCCGCTAGAGCACGCCTCTAGCTTCATTCACGGGATTCAATCCAATAATGATTTCCAAATGTTAGATGACAGCGTATAATTTTTAACATATTTAAGTATCTGCATACAGAGCTTAATCAAGATACATTTACTATGTTACCGGTAAACAAATAAAGTAACGCTACATGTTGGTTGGTAATTGCATGATATACTCTTTATTGTTGAAAAGAAAAGGATACAGTATGTATTTTCGATTTTAGTATTCTAGTGTAGGAGAGACGTGTAACCATATTGGTGTATTTATGTTTTCCCCTGAAGAAATTATACAGCAGAAAAAAAAGATGACACAATTTCAGCCACATCCGGGACAAGCAAGTATAAAAAGATTACAGCTGGTTACCCTATGAAATCTAACGATTTTAAGTTATAAAGGCTTGTGTTGCAAGTACAAAAGAATGACATAAATATTGCTGACATTGAGGAACATCATGCCAAAATCGGAAATGATTGCATTATTTGCAATCGCAAATTGCAGCTTTCGGACCAGCAGTTTACGAAAACTAATTCAAACACACACATCAGGCTGCAAAAGAAAATGTTGGGTACAAAAACTGAGTGATGTTTCTTAGCACTGTATATCTTGACACACTTATCAAATAGTAGGAAAACCTGAGAAGAAAATATTTAAGTCTTGTGTGCAACCTCTTCTTGTATTTGTTAAAACCTTATAGCAGAATAATGTTAGACTGTGTCGGTTCCTTAGCAAAGACCAGTCCAGGCAACCAATACTTGCTGACCATAATGTGCATGTTCACAAGATTTTCAGAGGCAATTTCTTTGCGAAATAGTAAAACTAAAACCATACAAAAAGATTTGATGTAGCTTGTTACACTATATGGCCTTCATTCTGATCAAGGATAAAATTTTGTTGTCTGGAATTTTCTAACCTGTTATGTATGAATTAATCACCTAACAGTTTAAATCTTTTGCATATCATCCTGAAATTTAATGAACGTTAAAAAGATTTCATCAAACTTTGGAGAATATGATTCAGTCATAATGATTTGAAACAGGGAAAGACTAGGATGAGGGTGTTCATTTGTTCTTAAATGCTGTTAGTAAAAATAGTTGAAGAATTATCTAGTGCTAGTACGTTTGAACTGGATTTTGGACATACTATAAGTTGACCATTGAATTTATTAAAACAGAAGCGTCTTTCTTAAATGAAGATTCCAGGACTGATCTTCTTGGCAATGTTCCTGATTTCAAATATAAGTTGTCAAAGGTTTTTATTTCACTATTCAGTCAAAACTGAAAAAAATGTCTGACGTAATTACAGGTAATTAAGTTTACATCCCTCTTGCCCAAGCCACAAATCATATTCGGTATTAACTTCATATTCATTATACAATTGAAAATAAAGCAAATGACTTAAATATATAAGTCCTGAACATTCCTCGATTGCTGAACAAGAAACAATTATGTCATATAAATATGTTAAAGGTCACCGGCCACACTCCAACATTTTATCTGTTTACATCAGATTTGCATTGCATGATTAAAATTGGTTATACTCGCACAAAAAGAACAAAAAAAATTATCAAATGTAAAGAAGAAATAATATTGAATTACTCGAAAAAGACGTAGAGAACACAGTTATTACCCCTTAGCTACGATTTCCCGCCTATAGACGACGCCAGCCGGAAACCACATACATTTATCCCCACAAGGCGAAGTACATGTTTCTCCTTATCAAAAAAATGAAACATTATAAACTATAGATAGGAAAATTTAAATGAAACTACTAAAAACAAATTTACTATCCAGACTTTTATTGACATCCTTGCGCGACAAAATAGATTGTGTCGCTTTCAACACTGTTCCTTTGATTCAATTTATTTTTTAAAATTCCCGATAATACGGGTCCTAAAGGAATCAATGTTGGCTTCTCTATGTCGGCCGACTTTATTTGTTTTTAAAAATCGGCAGACGTTTAAAGAATCCAAAAGAACCAAACTTGACTTCCTTATATCTGCCGACTTCACAAGAAATAAATCGGCACTCTTAAAATATATAAAAGTCAGTTTCCTGGGCTGGTTCGCTTTGTAATAAAATAAACTTTGTGTTTGATATACTGTCGGAATGTTGTTTAAGGAAAGAGTTTATTGCTCGCTCCATATTGCGTTTATCCATCACCTGGGCTTCTGTTTTTTTTTTTTCAGGATGTGATCATAATTTATATTTGGAGGGAAAATAGTATACACAGCAATAAAGTGCTTTAATATCACTTTTGTAACGCGTGATAGCGAAAAGATCATCACTTGCACTCACAATGGATGTATTTTAAAATGGTAAGTTTTTTTGCGAGATACCGTCGTATGGTTAATACAAAGTCATTTTTAAATAGATAGGACATAATTAAACCCTATGCAAAGTACGAAACTGTAGACTGCAAACTAAAATATTCGAAACAACCGATTTACATGCTCTTCGTTGATAATATCCTTAGTTTAGGTTTCTTCCAATAAGTAGATAATAGTAATCTGGATATTTTAATTGTTAGAGATAATCGCAGAAATTATATTCGCTGACTGCAGATCATAGGTTTATTTAACTAAGTATCTTTTGAAACATACTTGCTTATGCAGTTATGGCTCCGCTGTTGAATAAGAACTATTCTCAAAATAAAAGAAAAGACCGAGTTACGTATGATTCATTATTCAATGAAGTTGATTAGTTAGGATCAAGAATAAAAGGAGTAATAGGTTATTAATGCCGATTTCTTATTTGCGTATATGTGTCATTAAACTCTATATGTGCTCGTAATATTTTTTACTTGCTGAATCTTTTTTTTTTGGAGAGGGCTGTCTACTTGCCGTTGATTTTTTTATCACGTACATACTGTGGAACATGGACAATGAGGTAAGGCAGGTAATGTAGATATATAGATAACAGATTGGTATCCTACCGTAATCCCAAATTGCAAATTAGGATTTTGTAAATAACATGATTGTTCTTTCCAGAATCATTATGCGATTAACTTGCAATCACTGAAAAATATTTCATCAAGCTCGTCTGAGCCCAAGTGAGCTCAGATAACACATCAATGAGTACTGTACCAACTCGAACACGTCCAGAATTCGCACGCTTGTATCCAAGAACATACAACATAATGGAGCGTTGTATATATCAGCTATTTCGTTTTAATTAATATGGAAATAGCTTTGGAGATTTTTCCCCCGTTGTCTATGCTGCTACGTTTCTGCGGAATTGTAAGCCAGTTTGCATAGCCTTTAAAGGTTGGAAATGGATGCATGTTGTCTCTGCTATCACAATTGTATGACTTATCTTTTAACATTTTCAAGCTGAAAAAAAACGTTATATTTCACGTAACTTATTCATGCTAACATAAAACATTGTGAAAACGTTATATTGTGACGTCTGTTCTTAAAACTTGGCTGATTAATTGGTCATAAAAATATCTTCCGAATACCCACTGTACAATATCATATACAAAGTCATTAAAATGAAGCAAATCTCTAAACGGAGACATAAAAACATTAAACCAAAAATAATACTTTAGTAGAAATGTTTGAAAATTCAAGAATAACATGTTAGACAAGAGTATGCATGCACACACTCACACACAAACACACACACTCACACACACACACATACACACATATATATATATATATATATATATATATATATATATATATATATATATATATATATATATATATATATATATATATATATATATATATATATATATATACTAAAAACTCTTATCAGAAGAGTGTTAAATGCGCTACATAGAGATAAGAAGAAAGATATTCGCTAGAGTTAGTATCTCTTATCAGAGGTTCAGCCGACAGAACAGTGTATCAGTTGTACTTTTAATTTTTTCTTTTACTGGTTTTTTGCTGATTGAAACTCCATTTTGGCATTAAGGTAACCCCTGGTGTTCCTAAAGTTAACTTGTAAAGTGTTGCTTGTTTCCCTGTCCGCCAAGAATATGTGCAGTCTTAGTGTTTTAAATTAGTAGTGCAATTAAGTAATTTTGAACAGGCTTAATCTTGTTTCGTTCTATCAAATGTTTATCTTTAAGTTGTCCCTCATGTTGGTTTTACATCTGTACTCGTGACACCTTAAATGTTCAAGAGAAAGGTTCCTTAAGTTGCACTAACTCCACCAAAAGATGTTTTCACTTGATTAGGTTTCTTTAATAGCAAACTTACCACTTAGTAATCTAGCGAGCCCAATGAGGTTTCCCTCGGTCTCTTGCTATCTTCTACTTGCTTCTCTTTGCAGGACAGAATCATGACTATCGCCTAACTTTGTTTGGTTTTAACCCTGAATTATGCTAACTGCCACCAAAGTGTTCCTACTCAGGTGAAATTCCGTCAACCAATCTTATTCTTGTTAAACAGGAAAAAGGTTTCCAATCAGATGCATCCCTATACCAATTGTATCATTCTTGTTGGGGTTTTGTGTCTCTCCACCCGCTACCCATCCTCTGAATAGGTGGTTGGTTGTGGTGATCAACATCCCTTTCTTTACTTAGGTAGATAGTTCTTTCCTTTAGTCATGATGTCACTTTACATTTGTCACCTTTTAGGCTTGAACATGGGATTGTACTTCCCTACCTGTGACATTTGTCAGGTTTCCCATCCCTTTTAAAGTTTAATTAAATGTAAATAAGTGACTCTTGCCAGAATATAGTTTTGTCCACTATTTATTGTGATTGGTGTAAAATGTTGTAATTTCACTCCTGTAAAATTGAGAGGACTGCCTCTATCTAGATCTGAAATGAATTCGTTCTAACTAGTAAAATTAATTAAATTTCTGCTTAACCAAGTTATATTAATGAAATAAATTAAATAAATAAGGCGTCTAAATGTTTGTGCGTATGTTTAGTGTTTGTATGTGTGAAAAGACGTGTAAAAGATAGTAAAAGTAGTATAAGCCTTACTTTTAGTTCAAGCAAAATAATCGCTATTCACAATTACAAGCTTTATTTAGTCCGTTTCAGAATTATTTGAGTAATCCAAAATTCTCTGTCGAATCTCCAAAAAATCATATAAGTTATTCAAACAAATTTTCCTTTTTTAAGTTTTTTTCCTGTCATATAGCTTCCAAGAACTGAATAAAATTTATTTATTCCATATACAGTATTTCACAAAGTTTTATTTCCATTGTAATGTAATAAATCCTTAAGTATTATAGAATCGTGGTCTAAAAATTTTTTGAAGCATGTGTATTTTCCTTATTAAATGCCCACTGGCGGTACAGTAGCTTTGTCATTGTTCGCATCGTTATCTTGTTTAGGCTCAATTCAGAACTGCGTGTTGTGGGTTGTATTCCTTACGGGATACAGTATAGTTAATTGCTATGAAGCAATGTCCTTTTCCGTTCTGAGACAGTTTTCCAAAATATTCGTTTGTTTGTAAATGTTGTACGTTTTACTGGCTTTCCATAAGTTTGATTCTTGGTGGCTCGTGTAGCACGTCAACGGGAAAGTCATTGGCGCCATTTTCTTCCTTCTCCTCCTTTACCAGACCATACATGTCTTGTTTTGAAGTAAGCCTGTTCCTAAGTATACTACTTACTGAAGAGACATTCCATAATGTGAAGATATCCTCTTACTGTGAGGCATTTATAAACATACAATGTAGCCTGCATCATCTTTTTGCTGGACGAATTCGGTTTGTCCTATCAAAAGCATTTCGTACATGCGGCATATCATGAACCAAGTCACTGTTTCAAAATAATGTACAACAAACATAACTTTTAATCGGGCATTGTTGAACACAAAAATGAAACCCGAGTACGTGTACTTAATAAATAAATGAATTGATACTATTCCGTGACATTATGTTTGGGTTTATGACGGACTTGTAATCTAGTCCGTTACATTTGGAATAAGAATCAAAGTGTAGAATGACTGGCTGGCTTGTAAACATCATCTCCTCTCGGTTACCAGCCAGTGTCAAAACGCTGGTTAATTTGCTATCTCTTTATTCTCGTGGCTTGTCCCTAGATTAGTATCGACTCAAACAAACGGTTGCAAGCGATTAAGTTTATGACCGTTTTACTGGCTTGTAATTAATATGAAAAGTGTTTCATCTGGTTTGTTGTTTGCATACCTTATCATTAGAAAAATAACAATATCAAAATAATGGTCATACTAGTCTGAATTTTAGGGGTTTGCAGGGTTTATCATTCTGAATGCATTTATACGATACAAACTGCGTTTTGCAATCTCCTTTAACGGTCATAGTGTTGGCTGTTCAGAGCTGGCGAGGATCAGTGGATGTGAGTTTCCCGTAGGGGATTACAACGAAACAACCACCCCCGTAAACCGAGAGCAAAAGAATCGGAACGCTTTCAAGCGTCAATTTTCTGTACAGTTAGATGGTTAGATGTATCTCTTGGAAGTGGTTAATACTTTATGGAGACTCCAACTGTTGTTACGTCATACATATCCCTCGCATTTACGCCACTTGCTCCAAACCATAATTCTTTATCAACCACTGTAAAGGGATTGTAATTTTTTAAGGATGTTCGTAGAGTATAAACAAGTGTCGTTTGACTGGTAGTAAGAATCTACGTTTTTAATGTCTGTATCCTTACTACGAGTCAGTCAGCCATAATAGGCTTGACCGTCGGTGTCATTGGGTATGAATCAATTAGCCATTATCGGCATAACGGTCGGTTTCCTTGTGTATGAGTCAATCAGTCATGATCGGTATTATAAATCGGATCCTCGGGTATGGGTCAGCCTGACAGTTATTATGGCCATCATCCTTTAGCATGAATTAGTTATAATCGGTATGACGACCAGTATCCATAGTATGAGCCAGTCATACATGATCCGTATTATGGTCAGCATCCTTGGTATGAACGAGTTATCGATAATCCATTTTATGGTCAGTATCCTTGGTATGAGCCAGTCGTCTATAATCCGTATTATGGTAAGTATCCTTGGTATGAGCCAGTCATCCATGATCCGTATTATGGTCAGTATCCTTGGTATGAGCCAGTATTCCATGATCCATATTATGGTCAGTATCCAATGTATGAGCCAGTCATTCATGATAGATATTATGGGCAGTGTCCTTGGTCTGAGCCAGTCATCCATGATCTCTATTATGGTCAATATGAGCCAGTCATCCGTGATCCGTATTATGGTCAATATGAACCAGTCATTCATGATACATATTATGGTCAGTATCCTTGGTCTGAGCCAGTCATCCATGATCTGTATTATGGTCAATATGAGCCAGTCATCCATGATCCGTATTATGGTCAGTATCCTTGATATGAGCCAGTCATCAATGATCTGTATTATGGTCAGTATCCTTGGTATGAGCCAGTCATCCATGATCTGTTTTATGGTCAATATGAGCAAGTCATCCATGATCCTTATTATGGTCAGTATCCTTAGTATGAGCCAGTCATCCATGATCCAGATTAAATGAAGGTTACTGTGGACAGAGCTCAGTATAATAAAATCCTCTTGTTGGCTAGTCCTTTATATATTGGTTAATTTATAGGTTTATAATATAGTGTGCGAATATTTCAACATTGTTTAGATTTGTTTGTGACAGATATGGATATCCAAGTTTATAATCTATGGGTGCGGGCAATTTTAGATTTTTAGAATTTGCATTGCTGGACTTGTTATCTCTTTTTATTTTCTGCATGTCCAGTTGAATATATTGTCCTTACAAATATAACGGTGATACTAAATGTATGCGTCTAGGAGCTAATTTAAAAGAAGAAAAAAATACCTCTCATTTAATGCATGCATAATTTAATTTCTTTTTGAAGGGTGGGGGTGAGTACTATAAAGACTAAAGTCCTTATCAATATTCCTCAAAATGCGGATTGGCTTCCCTAAATGTTGATAGAATGCAAGAACTATATGAATTATTTCAGCACAATATGCTTGGCCACTTTAAAACTGTCAATTAGTTTATATTTATTCAAATTGTTCACCACGAAATGGTTTGTAAATTTATTACGAAACTCGATATGCAATTTCTGTCTGAATTAAGTCATGCGTAGTTTCCGACTTTACATGTTTATTTATTTATTTATTTATTTATTTTTTGTTTATTATTTATTTATTTCCTTGCGTTTAACAAGCAATTAGCTGAGGAAAGAAAGTAAGGCATTTTTAGGTAATTTCGTCCTGACTTTACTTGCCTCAAACTTTTATACATTATCTGTAACGGAAAATATTCACGTGAATGTGAGACACAATTTGGTCATGCCAGAATATAGAACATTAAATGACTGTCTCTCACCTTCTTGTGTCAAATAATATAGAAACGTGGCTGTGTGAATTTAGGACACATGTATATCTTATCAATATATAGAACACTGCCACACACACTGTCTTCTGTACACATTGTAAGGCAAATGTGATTATCTAGGATAATCTTATTGTATATAGGTTGGACTACAATACACGAAGGATATTCTGGATTACACTTGCGGAAAACTGGTAAGTAGTGAATTCAAACTTGAACTAGTAATCTAGTGGATCATGAACAAAGACTAGTGGTAGTAGTAGTAGCAGTAGTTGTTGTTGTTGTTGTTGTTAGTTCTGAAGTGAGACCAGTAGTAACCATGCTACTGTACAAGCAGAAGCAGCAATATAAGATGTAGTTGTAGTGGTTGTTGTAAGTATAAATTGTATTTGTGGTTATTGTTGATCTCACTGATAGTACTAATAGTAGTAGTAATCGCAGTAATATTAGCAACATTAATGTTAGTAGTAGTAGTTGTTGTAGTAGTAGCATGAATAGTAGCTTCCTCTGACCTTTACCTGACTGTGTAAGATATTTGAACGGGTATGTTGTGTTTTAAGAACAAGACGCATGCTGACTGACAATTAATACACTGATTGACAATTAATGCATCATTTAGTACCTTTCTCATTACGCTGTACGTTCACTTTGGCGAGCAAGACAAACTACGCTAACAAAATCTAGATACTGTTCAACACAAATTTCTACCACAAATGATATCCATGAACAAATGTTTGTTCCAAGAACATAATAATAATTTGTTTGCGTTTTATTTCAAAGAATATTTGCATAATAAAGGCAGGTTCTAAATTTAGTCCTATTTAAGTAGATTCACTTTTAATGTGATATGCCTTAAAGTTATTCTACACTGCCACATACAAATCTTATTCACGGTGACTTTGTGGCATCCAGTTTTAAAATAATAGCACAAGCAAATGGAAAATGGATATAATTATTAAATTGAATATCTTTATTTAAAATGTTGATTTGACATATAATCATTTTTACGTTATGCTTATAATGTATATTTATTTTAAAAAAAGAAAAAAATTTATCTTAGAAGAAAAAAAAATTAAACCTTAAAAAATAGCAAGACGAGTAGGGAACAAATAAATTACATTTTGCACGTTTATGTGTTAAAAACAAAAAGATAAGACCGCTCCGGCGATCTAACCAGTTACAGCGTCCGCCTCGGATGCGGGTGGTCTCGGGTTCAAACCCCCGGCTGAGTCATACCAAAGACTTACAAAAATGGTACTTACAGCTGCCTCGCTTGGCGCTCAGCATTAAGAGGTTAGTGTTAGGACTGGATGGCCTGTGTCAGGATAATGTAACTGGGTGGGATATCATGCTACATGTCTGTGCCAGACATCATAAACTAAATGAACCAATTCAGACATTTTAGCGATATGATTAAAAAAAAATTGTTAACGCTACCCTGAAAATTTAACTCACATGCAGACAAACACACACAAAGAAGTTATACAGACTGATAGCAAATCGTACGCTATGGTTGAACAAAAATAGATACAAGAAGATATGTTCATTTAGAAGTAGTCAATAATAGCGGGTGGCATAAATTAGCAATGCCGACATAGCATCAAGGATGAAACTAGGAGGAAACGAATTTACAAGCGATATAAATGCCATTCAGATCAGAAGTTGATAAAGATGACACTTGCTTCAAGTGGTAGTATTGATACTGATGATAAACAAAAAAAACCTAGATGTTTAAAACTAATTTGAACACTGAAATACCAATCAAGAGTAGTGCATTAAACTTAAAACCAGAAAATATTAATAAAAGAATATTAAAAACTTATGACAAGATGTATTACTCTATATAGCTTTACTGTTTTCGAACTGCATAGAGCCTGGAGTTTATGTCATTACATTCTTTGCTGATCAGAAAAAAATGAAATATGGTAATAAATTTGAAGTACGCACCATTTATATGTACGTCTCCATAATATATATTTATTTGATTTTTTGTAATTACGTGTTTGATTATGGGAAGTCGGTGTTGAGAAATATTCCTCAGCCTAGTAATTAGCCCGTTGAGTATAGTGTTTATGAGATTTTGTGGTTTAGTTTCGTAATTAGTCTATGTCAGAGGTACATAAATAGGCCTTTAACAAAGCAGTTCCTGTTGAAAATTTAATTGTGTTGATTGCTTGTGTATCGCTACGTAAAGGATTTGTGATAGAGGCTGATAATTTGTACAACGTAATAACAGACATTGTTTGGATTCAACATGTATAACACTTTCTTACTCGTGCATATATCAAACAGAATCCGCAGCATCAGTTATGACTGAAATTATACTCTTGCCGGAAGCAGCTCTCGTTTCATCTTTTTGTTAGCATAATATGCCTAATAAATAAAGAATTAGGCACAACAAGCACTCAAAACTGTGCAAGAATTGAATGCAACAGAGATACTGGATTACCGCAATGAAAGATAGGGCAAGAAAGGTGTGGTGACAAGTACTTACTAATCTGGAGAATAAATGTTATCTGTACGCGTCTCCTCAAAGCGATAATGTCAGATACGATTCAAATGACACTGGTGACAAGACAAAACTTGAAAATCTAAGGCAACTCAAATTGAATGATCTATTTGAATCCTTGATCATAAGTATACTACCAATGACTTTTTCAAACCACATGTGATGCGTGTTAATTAGCATAGTCGTTTACGGTTTCACATATATTGTCACTTCTGACACTACGTCGCTGAAGGTGAGGTGTACGACACTTTTGTAGGAGATGGTGTCACCAAAATTAATGACAAAGAATATATAGAGTTAAGTACAAACATAACTCCTACAAAGCAGAAGAAAACACCGCAAGCAATCAAATACTGACATAACACCTAACAATCATCATAGAATACTACCAGGAATTAAATACGCCGATCCCATTTATTATGTCACACGCTAGCCTCTAGCAGTATTAAGCCTTATGAAGCTTTGTAAGTTTGTCTTCCAAAAGTTGTTTCAAAAGATAGCGATCGTACGGGGTAGGTTTTTCGTATCGTCCAATGTAAATGTTAAGTAAAAATATCTGTCTCAAGGGCGATACATTTACCTCCAGACCAGATGGTTAATCTATTATTGACAAATTCAGAAAACGTGTTGCTTTTTATTACTATTTTATTTATATTTATATTTATATTATATTATATTATATTATATTATATTATATTATATTATATTATATTATATTATATATATATATATATATATATATATATATATATATATATATATATATATATATATATATATATATATATATATATATATATATATATATATGTGTGTGTGTGTGTGTGTGTGTGTGTGTGTGTGTGTGTCTGTGTTCTGGTATTCTATTAGAGAGATAATTATCAGGATAACAGCCTGAACAATAGGTTTGAATCTTCTAAAAGGAAGCTGTTTTGTCCTGTGTGAAAGAAATGGCGAAAGTGATCATGAAACGTTGTATGTCACAATAGGTGGCGCTCACCAGTTATTATGTACTTTTGAGAGAGTGATGTATGTAAGGTGAAGTTGTTTGCATTTTAAACATGCACAGTGGAGAGAATGTTGGCATACCTATATACTACTTTCATGCAATGTGGATGAAATTTCTTTGGATATTGTTTTTTTGAAAATTTAAAATGAGCTTTGGACACTGCGAACTAAAATGGCTGCTCTCTTGTGCTCCAAAAATCAACCAAAATTTGTCTAAAGTACACTATTCTTGGCAGCTATTAAAATATGGAAAATGAATTTTGCCAAACTAAATAATACCAGCTTCTAAAAGTGCAATAACTGAATTACCAAATACATAAAATGTAAAAAAAGTTATCGGCTCTTTTTTTTTACAATTTACCTCTGAAGTTCGAGAAGTGAAAATGAGCAAGTAGAGCTAGCACTTTTTTGAAAGGTGCACATCTGCAGTCAGGTCAAGCTGTATACTCTCTAACCCATATTACACCCATCAATCATACATCAAAATAAAGGGAATTAAAGGTTCTTTGAACAATACCTAAGATATACAAAGTCTCTTTTAAAACACAAGTATAACTAGTGAGGAAACCCGGGGAACCTCTTTTTCTTTAAAATTTTAACCCTATGCTAAATACGAAACTGTAGAGCGCCACCATAGAAACATAATTTATCACATAGTCGGTACACTTCGTCTACGGTGTGTGCTGTTTTATATTTCTGATAATATACGTGTGAACATATCGTTTTGTATGATTCTGATTGGTTCAAATAAGCTCATGAAATTATTGTGCTGTATTCTTTTAATGATTAGCTGGGATCGTGGGAACGTTTCTTACACCGCCTTCTGGAATGTTTGGTTTGAATGAGTATTTTTTTGCTGCCACTTTTAACTCGACTCACGATAGGAAATAAAAGGAAAATTATTTCGGCTGTCTGAATATGGATATTATATCCCCTCAAGGGTCTTTTTATGTCAAGTTTAACAATATCATCATAAAAAAAATGGCGTAAAACTATTTGACAACAACAAAAAGAAGTTAAACTAAGGGTATTGCTTATTTGATATCAAAGGCGGGTGGTGGGGAGGGGCGGTATATCTGTAACATAAATACAGAATCCACCGTATATACAAGAGTGGTTTAAATGTTAACTTACAGAAGCAAATAAACTCAGCTTTGTTCACAGAAGAATCTGGACATAAATGGGGCTCCTAACTGACAGAACTGTATCTAACCACAGCTACTTTACACAGTATATATGGGATACGAATGCGACTGAAATATAAATTTGTTACGTCTTATGTACAATCTAATGTTACAAATCATATACTGCAAATATACAGTCACAAATGAATTGCAGTAAATGTAACTTTTGCATCCAGTAATTCTAAATCCCATGAAAATCGCAACAATGTAACGTTTAGTTCTGAAAGTGACATTTTAGGGTAAACATGTACTCTAGGCCTAATGTACTGTGTACCATATCACACAATGTGACAGCATCACATCGCATTGAACATTTTGTTTCGAAAAATATTTTTTTCGTTATAAAATGTTCTGTTTTTTCGTTTTCTTTGATTTATAATTTGTAAATAAAAGTACGATCTACTTTTACCAGTTAAACTTTGTTTGAGAATATATTTTATGCACAACAAACGAAAGGTGCACCGTCTGTCAGAATGAACGAAATTATTTGTTATTCTTTCTACCTAAATAATTTTCACTGAAATAAAAATATGTCATTAAAAGAATCTCAAATGGTTAATGATTTAATATTAAATTTATGAAACTCGTTGAATAATGTCTGCTTTTGCTCGCCAAGGATAGCAACACATTTGAGGACCTCTATATATTCCTCTGGTTTTCATTTGATACAGCAATTTGCATCAGGTCGATATGGATAATTTGACTTCTTTTTTCTAATTCACTACCACCATTTTATCGTCAGTATTTTTACTTCTTGCAAACGATATAACATTCTGAAATTTGTAAAAGTTATTTTAATCTGGATTATAGTTTTACTTTTATTTTTATTTTTACATCCTCTATCAGTTTCTCTAATATAGAAATATTCATCATTTTGAACGAGTCAAGTTCAAATCATTGTAACATTTGTGTATTAAACACGTATTCCGTTATATTTACGCATTCAGTCAAGGTCCTTTTTTAAATAAGACGGTTGTGTACATAATGTATCTACTACACGTTTTCTCAACGTACTCATTAGGTTTGGTACAACTGGTCCTATAGCCTTGAATCATTTTTTTTCTAATTAGTTTACACTGGAGAAGAAATGATTTTCATATGGCATCAACTTATTTGTTTAGCCCTTGTAGTGATCGCACAAGTGTAGTTCTTAAAAACTATCACTTATTTAAAACAGAAGGTTCTTCTATCGTCGTCTGTTTTGTTATGATTTGCTGATGTGAAGATTTTGCCTAATGTATTTTACAGGCATATATTTGTTGAAGATCCAAACATATGCATTAGTGGAGTCTTGAATTAACCATGACATCTTGTAATTGCCATTAGTTTTTAAACTTTCATCAATGCCTAAGAAGCATTCGTTATTTGATTTGGTTTATCTATGTGGTATCATACAAACTCCAAAATCTAATTTTACTACTGATAATAAAAACATGTCATAGTCTAACAGAAATTACAATTCCTAATGTTTCCTAGGATGTATCATGAGAAAGAGCTGGAGCATTTAATGATGTACTAAATCAGGTCTATGGTATTTTGCTCAAATGTTACAAAACGCTTGATACGAAATTGTCAAACAATATTGAGGAATGTGTTTCTCCTAACAGTCGTGTAAGTCACCTAATGTTTAAAGGTTGAACTGTGACACCATACAAACCACAGTAGTTACAAAATAATAATTGAAGCTGGATGTATTTAATCTCCAAAAGATAAGCACAAGTGTTTTGCATATTGGTTAGCATTGTATCTTCGAATCTGTAAAAACAAATATCCATATAATCATGCAGGTAAACGTCTTTCATCAAATATGTATTTGTCATGTCTCTAAACTAATTCGTTGTGTCAACGAACTTGACATCATATTCATCCTTTATTACAATGACATTATAAAATAGGCTCATTTAAGTTGACCAGCTACTTAAAGAAAATGTGTGATTCATAGCCTGACAAATTAAGAATGAAAACCTGAGTGAATTTTGGATCAAAAATTTTATATTGCATTAATTTATTTTCAGAACCGTTGTGTAGTGGTCATGATATTGTACTTTGATTACTCGATTCTTTTTTATCACAGATGCGACAAATGTTAGCTGCAATCTTTCCTTGAGTATTATCTTACCTCAATTCGTTGGATACTAATTTTGGCAAATATACACAACCACTTGTAAATGCTACAATCAGTACCTTCGAAAATGTCTGGTCTATAATATTAATCAATTTACATGAAGTACACGTAATACCCTGCTGCAGTGTTTAAATATTTCCGTTATCCAGCGTTAACGTGGAAAACCATTAGGATGCTCCTTTAGCAACGAATATATGTATGATGTGTATCGCTGTTACGGTTGTGTGGCATGCGTCATGGACACTACAGACGTGCCCGGTGATATCCGTCATGGACACTAGGGAAGTATCTGGTGGCATGCATCATGGACACTACGGACGTGTCTAGTGACATGCGTCATGGACAATACGGACTTGTCTGGTGGCATGCGTCATGGACAATACGGACTTGTCTGGTGGCATGAGTCATGGAGACTACAGACGTGTCTGGTACACAATAGCACAAATGATTGTGTTCAGATACGATCTTTTAAACAACAGAACATATTCAAGAATATTTTATATTATAGTATTATCCTATCATGATTGTGTGTGCATATATATATATATATATATATATATATATATATATATATATATATATATATATATATATATATATATATATATAACGCTAATCCCCTCCGACTTCAGTATTTCATACCAATTTTCAGTGTTATCAACTTCAAATTCAGTTTCACTTTCACATCTTTCTCAGTTTTATAAAAACTATTCCCAGCACACAGCCCTATATAATCAAAATTTTATCACTAAAGTCTAGCATAGCTATAAACGGAAACGTATATACAAATAACACATACCCTATTTATATACAGTATTAAGACTAGCATATATGTTATTTGTGTGATCTATCTATCTATCTATCTATCTATCTATCTAAATGGAAAGTATGCACGTGCAAGGGTTAAAGAAATATATATGCATAAGAGTTGAAAAGTCAACACTTAGGATTGAGATATATACCCATACAAGTTAAAAATGCAAGAACACGAAGTTAAACAACACTATGCATACAAATAAGGAAGGCCCTTTGGCATTAGTGTTAACCGCACTATATATCACAAGACAGCGCAATCCAGCACAACTACTGCAAATACCAAAACTAAGATCAAAACACAACAATTAAAATCAACTAATAGATAGAGTCGAACTTTCAGATAATCTTGCATACAAAAAGAAACAAAACTTCAGAAATATGTTGCAATAATTGGCCATATCGAATAAAAAACCGAGAAAAGAGAAAAGGAACATGTGATTTAATTAAAGATAGTTTCTTTGCTTCTTTTTCGTAATACAGTAGAAGTAAAATTGAATTGACAGTCAGAATGACATTGATTTATTGAATTTTACTTAAAATGTGATACATAATAAGCAGTTTAAAGTCTGTAAGTCTAAATTATATATATATATATATATATATATATATATATATATATATATATATATATATATATATAGTGTGTGTGTGTGTGTGTGTGTGTGCAACAAACTTACAATGAACAGTGTAAATATTTTTTTCAATGGTCCAAATTAAAACATAACACGAAGAAGAGATAACACAAACAATAAAAACAAAGCGTAAAACTTATCAAAGTTTATAGGACTATTTACAATGGAATTCAAGTTTGAAAATGTTCTATGTTTCGCCTATTTGGTTTCAGCTTGACTTATGATATTGTAAACTAGTTGTATTCACCTTATGGAGGAAAAAAAACTACTAGTTTACTAAGTCAATGAGTGCATTCCAAAAAAGAAAGGACTGTTCTTTTTATTATATTTTTTTTTTACTTTTAACTTTTTGTTTGCTTTTCCGGAAGATATCTTGCATGCATGCTGAGTCCACACTAGCCTGCCTCTCTCCCCACCCAACTTATCCTTCCCCCACGCTGTTGCGAGGGTTGCTATGTTACTTTCAAAAAATCAATTGCAAAGATAACTGTTTAGGTGACATTATCGCAAATGCCTAATATTTGACAGCATATCATCGCTCTCACCCCCACATACAAGACGGTTGATATTTCGTTCCTAATACTTGACAAAATCTTGAATAAAGTAGAATGATAAATAACCAGACTACTGGCGGGATACATTCGAGTTATGACCCATAGGACTGACCTCGAATTTGCAAATCAGGGACTATATTCGTAACCAGAAATATTTTTGTTTTCTTTTTTTGTGGGGAAATTAACTTTTGAGACTTTAATTTACTAAGCAATTTTACACGGCTCAGCATTGATGTTTATCTGTGTACTTTAAACACCATCTGGAAAGATTTGGTATTGTGGAAAGTTAACGGTCGGTCAAGAGGGTAGCTACCATAAGACAAGAGCACGCAAAGCATTAGAATCCACGAATTATTCTTAGCACACTGTAAGTTAGGCAGGGGTCAAAATATCCTAGCTATATCGGTCTATATGATAATCAGCGGTCTGTCTAATAGGAAGTTAGTTGTCACTAAGGTTTATATAGATACCAATACTCAGTAAGCCGAGAATCAGCAGCCTTTTAACTTGAGGATGGGGGAGATAGGACAGTTGCAAGGGCGACAGAGGTCTTGAACCTCCGAACCCCCTTTGGGTCATCATCGTCGCCTAGGGCGCCATTTACCCTTAGTACGCCAATGCCTATAATTGGATGTGAAAATTCTATCAGCATTGAATCATGGAAGCGTTGGCTTTGACGCTCATAAACACTTTCCTTCACCTTTTTTGAAATATACTCCATTCAGATTTATATATTTTTTTTTTTTTAAATGTCGAACCCAGGGTAGAGTACTACGAGTCTGGTGGGTCATTGCTAGGCGTCTAGTACAGCACATACGGTACAAATGGTAGGGGAAAATGGGAACTAATTACGAGATATAAATAAAATATATATGGGCTTGGATGGCCAGGAATGGTTGATAATGAAAGTCAGATTTTAGTAAAATTGATCTTTTCCGAACTTATAATAGTTGTAAATGAAAATGAAATATAAGGACTTTGGTTTATTGATGGACTTTCAATCCTTTAACGGTCTTGAATTTGGAACACTAATTACTATCTTGAGTTTGAACTCTAGTTTGGAACACCTATTACTGAAATTCAACACTTAACTCGTTTGTGCGAAATTGAAAGCATGTTTCAAACACATATAGGTTTAGACCAACAAACAGGTTTCCACTTTTTTTTTCTGGGAAATGAATCAGTACCGTGAGTCTTACAAGCTATTTCAGTTATAGGTGTCATTTTGTAGATTAGCTAATTGCCACTTTGTACGAGTTATGTCCCTTAGCGTAAGATCAGGGGTGGGTGGGTCATTACATATTTCACAATGCACGAGGGCGTGTTCATTTATATTTATCACAAATATATATTTTAAAAAGTGCAAAAATCTATTCTAACTCAAATTACATCAGTCTCACAGTGTAAGACATTTACCTAATATTTTATGTTGCTTGGGTGAATGGTGAATCGGATTAGAGCATATAGTAGCATTAAATAACTTCGGCATTTCTCGGCTAATATCGCATTTCAATTAACAAACTATGTCAGTTTAACTTGGCAATTGCTTGTTTCAGTTTGGCTTCATCAGATAAAAGAACCAGAGTAAGTACTAGACAGTGTAGTCATTTTAATTTGTGGAAAAGTGTCAGTTTGGGCTGTCAGGTTTGTGATATATTTGGAAAATATAGATTATAGATTCTTGTTCCCGTATTAATTGACCGGGGAACGAGCTACACAACGCGGTTCAAATGGGAAGTAATAACACTGCTAATCAGAGTTTCCTCTGACCCTTGACACCCCATTTTTGATATTTGGTTTTTTATGTTGGGGTGAAGGGTCAGAGTCTATTCCTTATCAAAAACTTGGAATTTGCCGACACCATTTGGTGTCGGCATAGGGTACTCGCCAACTATAAGGCCTAGAAAACTTAAATGACCTTGCATTGACCCATAATTACATTAAATCGATAAGGAAATCATTTATCTTCTCAGAAATTACAAGCATAACACCGATTTTGTCTTTAATCCGTTGTCAGACGAGACGTAACTACTGCGTTGATGAATTTTGACCTCGTTTGCACCATTTTAATTGCTAGTCACATGACTAACTAAATCTCGCAGCTGATATGCCTAAACGTCATAGGTCAAATAGTCACGTGATAACAACAAAGTGCTTTGACATGTAGTTTCTGCGTGATCAGTCAGCCTCTTTCCAGGAAGATGCGACAGCGACATGTTTCGGGCTGCTGTTATCCCAATTAATAAGTTGAGTGATACGTGTTTTTTCTTGTTATTGTATACATTGCGTGACTTTCATTCAATATTTTTGAGTTTATGTCTTCTTTCTGCAATACTGAAATGGAAGGTTTTATGCATAAACCTATATTGCAACATGGCAGGTAAAGACGAATACACGGAATCTCTTGCCAATGAGATACTTTAAGGAAAGGGATATTATTTTAATATTAAAGAACTACAGTATGATGTAATAAAATCAGTTATCAATGAAGGTGACACATTTGCCGTCTTCCACAAGGGGTATGGGAAAACGCGGTTTTTTGTTGTTATCACGTGACTATTTGACCTAAGACGTTTATGCATATCGGCTGCGAGATTTGGTTAGTCATGTGACTAGCAATGAAAACATACAAAAACAGATATCAAAAATGGAGTGTCAAGGGTCAGAGGAAACTCAGATTATAACACTGCCAAAGTACATAAATATGAGGGTAGACATTTTAGATTGTCAGACTAAACTTACAGTAGACATTCACATTTATATAAGGTAACTTAACTCGGCATTATTTAAAAGGTTGACTGACAAAATTCCGTCCATATAGAGACTTATTCTGAATGACTTTTGACCTATGGAGCTTTTCAACGCTTAGAATAGTAGTAACATTGCTAGTGTGATTAATATTTCTTGGAAGACTGATTTAAATGAAATGAGAATTGCATAATGCAAAACCAGTCTTAAACTACATCCCCATTTCTAAAGTAATGGTCATAGAGAACATGTAGGCATTCAATACATATTTCGGTAATGGAATTTGATTTTACATACCCTTAAATGGTAATTATTCACTTTATTTGAATCAGTTTATAAATATATATTCCTTTGAAAGATCAGTATGTGCATGCATAAAGAAGTATAAACTACAAAATTGATGTTTAAGTACATAAACATTTATGGACAAAATCTAATATGTGATCCAGCTTACTGTGCAATCCTGATTGAGGATCGCATCCTGTGATGCCATAATGATAGCTAATCAAGTTGAAAAACAAATTGGTAATCTATATTGTGCGATTAAACTCAACATGCTTTTATCTTGACCCAGTTTGGTATCCGGCCATTTTTGTAAAAGTGATTGATAAGTTTCGTCAGGAAATTTCTTTATGATAGCAAAGTGGCATAGTAGTCAATAATCAGGATTTAATAGAATTTGTTTAAATAAAGTTAGTATTATATTTTCAACCAACAATTTATATTTCATTTAATATAAGCAAATGCGCATACTTGCCTGTATGACTTTTAATATAGATGAAGCCAGCCAAAGGTATGATCCAGTATAGTATCCTGAAGAAAAAAAATTGAGCTGTTTTATGAAGGAGGGGAAATATTATGGAAGACTAGTTTTATCATCTTTAAACATTCTAGGCAATGTTTCTTCATTAGCTTATGTTTGCATAATGCCTTGGTGATATTTGTTCATACTGTACTTGGGGATGAATCAGTGTCAAAATGAGAAATTTCATCGTGTATTCTGCTCATTTGTCCCTTAATGTTATGGTCAAGGTCATATGTTTTGTACTGGTTGGTGCTCATTGTTGAGCTCGGTGTGCAGGCATTGACATTCTTGTTTCAGACTTTGTTTTGTTTCTTTATTATTGATGGCAAACAAAATGTTACTTTTATGCATATCCAGGGATGTTTACAACTGGAGGACCTTTTTGTTGGAGAGTTGTGTGTTGCATGATGTATTCATATACATATTGAATATACCTGCTTCTTCCTATTGCACTCTTGTACATATGGTCCACACACAGGGTCAGAAATATGTTGCTGAGCAACACCAGTGTCACAAAAAAAGAAGTTTATGAGGGAAAAATCTTGAAAGAAATTGAATTGAGCATTCCTCAAGCTGTTCTTTGTTTTATCTCAAGTATGATTTTGTGAGTTTTCATCATAGAGGCTAAAATGTTTGGAAGATGCTTGATCATTTTATAAGAAATATTTTGATTGCTGCCAAAATAACATTTTATTTAGGTTGTGTACTGTATTTTAGCTGCAAAGGCCATGGACTGAAAGAGCTTATGGATTGGCTTTTATTTGTTATTGTCAATCTACCCATTAGCTCAAGCTTTTTATTGCATCTCTTAAACTACACTGAGAATTGCTATTATGGCAGATGCTGTGCAATTTTATTCCCTACCCTAGTCTGACTACCTTTCTTCCAGTGGGTCTTAAATTCAAAATCTGTTAATTTATTGTTTTCCTCCAAGAAATCCATGCAAAAGTTGGTCAGCAAAATATCTTTAAGAAAATGTGATTTTAATTGAAATTTTATTATTTTGTACCCAAGATTTTGACCAGCTTCCAGGACCCTGAGTCATAAGCCCAAAAATGTCCGTGTTCTTTATATACCTTTTCCCCTTATGTCCAAGCCGTGTATCAGCTTTCGCGAATTAATATAGTTATGGAAGGACAAAAGTTTATAGATGGATGGGCAGATTGAAGATATCCCAGTATTTCCTTGTTAAATCACATGAATAATAATGAAACAAATATAAAAAATTTGTCTATTTGAAGGGTATCTATGACAATACTAGTGTTATATGGAGGGCAGTAATATACTGGGTGGCATTATGGTGGAGTACTGATATATATGATAACTCTTTTTACAGTAATGGGGCTTAAATCAAATCAAGAAACTGGATCCAATTTGTCAGCATGTTAATTGAAATGATGCTTTCAGCTTTTGCAGGGAAAAAATTGCTTAAACAGGCCAAGAATTTCCATTTAGCTACAGACAACAAATGAGGAAAGCAGCTTCTTTACTTGGAACATTCTGTCGACAGTTTAAAGGAAGTCTGAACAGAAACTTTTTGGTTGAAAAGAATGAAATTTCTTTGACTCTTGTTCCAGCAACCATTCAGACCCATGGTCATCACTCCCAAGTGAGTCCAGACACTTGTGGCACCATAGTCAGGACGTAGTTTTATTTGACTCAAAATTAAAATAATGATTTTTCTCTAAGAAAAACTAGGCATAATCTAATAATGTAAAACATAGTCCATGTTGTGTATTTAGAAAATTTCTTAATTTTAACAGGGAGTCAAATATCTTTTTTCTGTATTAAATATAAATTTCATTTGAAATGGTGGCAACTTTAACAATATTATACACATCAGTGAAAACAATTGTTTTAGTAGGGTTGAATGGACTTAGATGAGCCATGTAGATATTGTCCCTGAACTTGGGGTCATAAAAGTAAATTAAAATTTTAATTAGATACATCTTGACTCCCCAAAAATTAATTCATCATTTGATTCCAGTTTTCATAATTGTAATCTACATATATTATGAAGCTTAGAACTATGGTAGAAAAAAACCCTACTAGAATTATATGCAGAATTTTAAGTTTGTCTCATATTTGCTGACATTGTCACCATCTTTTGGAAATCCCTTAGTATTGCTGAGTTTTCAAAAGTCAATAAGTGCAAAGCTTAAATTTAAATGCTGAATCAAAATTAATTTTGCTTTATAATAGATATTATTGAAAAGTTAAAATCAGGTATAATTTACAATTGTTTCATCAATTCTTGGGAGTTTCTTTCTTTAAGTTTCCAGTTTGAAAACAAAGAAATCCAAAGTATAGCAGTAAAATTGTTAATTGAAAGATCTGAGCCTCGAGCTTTGCACATATTACAAATTCTTAGGATGTGGCACATGGTTGATTCTGTTAGCTTACACTAATAGTATTAACTCTTCAGTTGCTGGTGTGTGTTTTATGCTGTTGCTGAGTTTAGACTGTTAATATTTCAGCTCATCTTGTTTGCTAATAATTTCCAAACACATTGCATGTGGCTGATATAAGAAATAGCTGAATGTCAATTTCACATGGGCCTCTTGAGGGTAATTGAGTATGACCAATGTAAAATATTAGTGATATTGGAAAGAGGATTATTTCAGAATTGAATTGTACATTTTGCAGGATTCATGAAAATCGAAACATGAAAACTAATTACACACTGCATGAATAACTAGCAAAATGAGAGCTCTAAATGATTTTGGTGTGATATATTTTCAAGCTTTAGCACTTCATGAATTCTGTAAAATGTGAAGTTCCAATACATACAAAATAACTGAAAAAAATTATGATTGCAAAGAACCTGATGGTCAAGGCATGTCTTTGTTGCAAAATATCCTGGTAGTCACTATTAAAGTCAATGCATGTGCTTGTACAAATCCTGGTAGTCACTATTAAAGTCAATGCATGTGCTTGTACAAATCCTGGTAGTCACTATTAAAGTCAATGCATGTGCTTGTACAAATCCTGGTAGTCACTATTAAAGTCAATGCATGTGCTTGTACAAATCCTGATAGTCACTATTAAAGTCAATTCATGTGCTTGTACAAACCCTGGTAGTCACTATTAAAGTCAATCCATGTGCTTGTATAAATCCTGGTAGTCACTATAAAACTCAATTCATGTGCTTGTACAAATCCTGGTAGTCACTATTAAAGTCAATTCATGTGCTTGTACAAATCCTGTTAGTCACTATTAAAGTCAATGCATGTTCTTGTACAAATCCTGGTAGTCACTATTAAAGTCAATGCATGTGCTTGTACAAATCCTGGTAGTCACTATTAAAGTCAATGCATATGCTTGTACAAATCCTGGTAGTCACTATTAAAGTCAATTCATGTGCTTGTACAAATCCTGTTAGTCACTATTAAAGTCAATGCATGTGCTTGTACAAATCCTGGTAGTCACTATTAAAGTCAATGCATGTGCTTGTACAAATCCTGGTAGTCACTATTAAAGTCAATGCATGTGCTTGTACAAATCCTGGTAGTCACTATCAAATCCTGGTAGTCACTATTAAAGTCAATGCATGTGCTTGAACAATTCCTGGTAGTCACTATTAAAGTCAATGCATGTGCTTCTACAAATCCTGGTAGTCACTATTAAAGTCAATGCATGTGCTTGTACAGATCCTGGTAGTCACTATTAAGGTCAATTCATGTGCTTGTACAAATCCTGGTAGTCACTATTAAAGTCAATGCATATGCTTGTGCAAATCCTGGTAGTCACTATTAAAGTCAATGCATGTGCTTGTACAAATCCTGCTAATCACTATTAAAGTCAATGCATGTGCTTGTACAAACCCTGCTAGTCACTAATAAAGTCAATTCATGTGCTTGTACAAATCCTGGTAGTCACTATTAAAGTCAATGCATGTGCTTGAACAAATCCTGGTAGTCACTATTAAAGTCAATGCATGTGCTTGTACAAATCCTGGTAGTCACTAATAAAGTCAATGCATGTGCTTGTACAAATCCTGGTAGTCACTATTAAAGTCAATTCATGTGCTTGTACAAATCCTGGTAGTCACTATTAAAGTCAATGCATGTGCTTGTACAAATCCTGGTAGTCACTATTAAAGTCAATGCATGTGCTTGTACAAATCCTGCTAGTCACTATTAAAGTCAATGCATGTGCTTGTATAAATCCTCATAGTCACTAATAAAAATATGGTATGTCCTTATAAAAATTTTAGTAGTCACTATTAACGTCTAAGCATATCCTTGTTAAATAAAACTGATTATTTCCATGACAGTGAAATAAAAGTCACAAAGCATGTACATGTTAGTTTATATTAACAAAGTTTTTAAATTAATAAAATTGTTTTGTAGCATGGTGAGACTGTGTACCATACATGTACTGCAAACAGACCCTTATCTGCCATAATATAATACAGCAGAATGTGCTCTTACTGACAAACAGCACAAACCCATATCTGCTGCAACAGTATGACATATACAAGTTTGGATCTTATTTGTGTATGAGTATAGTAATTATGGTATAAAAGGACTATTTTCGACTAATAATAGCGAAGTGTTTGAACATATTGTGTATTTTATATAGAGGACAGGACATCCTTTTAGCATTATTAAGTTACATCAAATTTTAAATTTCAGCATGTCAGTGATATACAGTTTCTGTGAATCAGTGTATCTGACTTAGGATGATCAGTTATAGGATTTGAACTCCTGCTATTTTGCTCAAATGCCTGGCCCACTACCTGCGGAGTCCACTATGGCTCCAACTTCCTTTAGTAACATTTTATGGCATACAAGAGGACATATACAGCCAATTTACATCCTGAAGCTGCCAGGAAAAAATCAAACTAATCAGTACATTATGTGCTTATTAAACTTAGATTACATGAAGAGTTTAGCATTGTAATATTTAGTTTACCAGAGATTATTTTAGGGACCAACACAAAGTACATGTGGCTGTATTAGGCTAGGCTTCACAGAAAATGTGTAATGGTGGTACCAAAATGGCTTGACTAAATTCTGCATCTTAAATGTGTCCAGTTAGCTGTGTATAAAATGTATATGCTTTATAGCTGAGCAACTTTGGTTGCCTTCAAAGAAAAGAATTCTGCACAGTGGAGAAAATAGTTGGTTCTCTATTTGTACGTTAAAAAATACCCCATCACAACATGGCATAATTGTTGACGGGGGTAACAGTACCAATAGAGGGTTGGCAACAATGGCTCTCATAGTTACGATGAGATTTTGCTTAGTATTGAACTTCAGATAATTTGGTGAATATTCTAAGAGGAAAAAGTGGTTGTAAGGATTAAATATGAATATACTTTTACATCTGTAAGTTTCTTTTTATTATTGAACAAGAAATAAAGAATTCCTCAGGTATGAGGCAACAATCATTGTGTCCTTAATGATAAAATTATTGTTATTTACACATTTCAGTTGCTCAAGAAATTCCACACCCTAAATAAAGATATCTATTTGTTGTAAAAATAGTTAAATGCCCCAACATTTATAAACGATTATCCTTAAATTTCTTGATATCATTAATAATGTACAATCGTTTAGATTTGAAGAAGAATAAATGTATGCGGACATTAAGTAATGTTATACAATGCATAAATCAGGCTGCTTTTAGTAAATTGGATTCAGAGGTGTTGGCTGTTATGATTTTGCTTCAAGGAAGTGGTTCTTTAATGACAAAGTTAATTTTTTTTTACAGGATTTTGCAACTGGATGTCTGTATGGGAAATTTCAAGTCATTCCATCACTGAATATTGTGGCAATCTTTCTTATTTGATTGTTGGAATGATTGATTTCATTCATGATTATCTTGGCATAATTTTATTGATTCAGCTTTTATGTGAGATAGAACTCCTTTTATGTGAGATATAATCCCTTTTATGTGAGATAGTACCCTTTTATGTGAAATAGAACCCCATTTATGTGAGATAGAATCCCTTTTATGTGAGATGGAACCCCTTTTATGTGAGATAGAATCCTTTTTTATTTATTTCATGTAAAACAAGTAAAAAGGAAGAGAAAACTTCCTTTGTATTCCAGATACTCTCATAGAAAGATATGGATCATGCATTTTATAGTTATATTAACATTTCTGTCTTTTTTGCACTTTGTCTTTGCTACATATGCAGGTACACAGTGTAATTAACATATGGATAATTGCAACTACACAGTGTAATTAACATATGTTATTTGCAACTACAGGGTGTACATTTACATATGGATAATTGCAACTACAAAGTGTACATTTACATATGGATAATTGCAACTACACAGTGTACATTTATACATGTATATGGATTTTTGCAACTACACAGTGTACATTGACATATGGATAATTGCAACTACACAGTGTACATTTAAATATGGATATTTACAACTACACAGTGTACATTTACATATGGATATTTGCAACTAAACATTGCAAATTTACATATGAATAATTGCAAAGTTGCAAAGTGTAATTTTATATATGTGGATACTTGCAAATAGTGTAATTGTACACACTGATATTTGGAAGAAATCAGGATAATTTTAGAGACTGGTACTTGCAAGAACATTGTAATTTTATATATGGATATTTCCAAGTACACATTATAAATTTATGCACAGATATTTGAAAGTTCACAGTATAATTTGTTGCACAGATATTTGCAAGTAGATAGCATAACATAATGGATATCTGCAAATACACTGGAATTTTGCATATGGATATTTGTAAGTATACTGTAATTTTATGTGTGAAAATTTTGCATGTATATTGTAGTTACAGTTATGTCTATTTGCAAATATACAGTGTAATTTTAAATATGTATATTTTAAATGTTTTATTAATGTTTTCATATTGTGTTGCTTGCCCCAAAAAAAAAAAATGTTTATGCAAGAATATCCATACAAAATACCCATGCAAGATTGTTCAAAAATTTTTCATGAAGAAATGCACTTACAAAACTATCCAGACAGAAAGAAACACACAAAAGTGACATACAAAAATACACATACAGTAATATCTTCACAGAAATACACATACAATAATATCCATACAAAAATACACATACAATTATATCCATACAAAAATACACATACAATAATATCCATACAAAAATACACATACAGTAATATCTTCACAGAAATACACATACAATAATATCCATACAAAAATACACATACAATTATATCCATACAAAAATACACATTCAATAATATCCATACAAAAATACACATACAATAATATCCATACAAAAATACACATACAATTATATCCATACAAAAATACACATTCAATAATATCCATACAAAAATACACATACAATAATATCCATACAAAAATACACATACAATTATATCCATACAAAAATACACATACAATTATATCCATACAAAAATACACATACAATAATATCCATACAAAAATACACATACAATAATATCCATACAAAAATACACATACAATTATATCCATACAAAAATACACATTCAATAATATCCATACAAAAATACACATACAATAATATCCATACAAAAATACACATACAATTATATCCATACAAAAATACACATACAATTATATCCATACAAAAATACACATACAATAATATCCATACAAAAATACACATACAATAATATCCATACAAAAATGCACATACAATTATATCCATACAAAAATACAGGGGCCCCGAGTGACTGAGTGGTCTAAAGTGCTGTCCATTACAGATCACTGCCATCTCACCTCTGTCTTCGTGGGTTCGAGTCTAGGATTCAGTGAATGTGGAAATGTGAAAAAGCTTGCCAGTAGCTTCTCGTGGGTCATTGGTTCTTTCCGGTGATTTCCCGGTTTCTTCCTCCACCATTAATACTGGCCGCCATGAATAGCCTATTGTGCTCTGAAAAATCGCGTTAAGCCCAACAATAACAACAACAAAAATACACATAAAATAATATCCATACAAAAATACACATACAATTATATCCATACAAAAATTCACATACAATAATATCTAAGCAAAAATACACATGCAAAAGTATTCATACAAAAGTTCATACAAGAGTATTTACACACAAATGCATATACAAAAGCATTCATAAAATAATACATATACAAATGTATTAATATATAAATAGATATGCAATATTATCCATAAATAATAACACAAAAGTATTCATACAAAAATACCCATTTAAAAATATACATAAAAATACCTCTAAAAGTATATATATATATATATATATATATATATATATATATATATATATATATATAATTGCCTACGCAGATGTATGTAAAAATACCCGATGATTAATAACTCTTGTTTTTATATTTTTGAGGCTGATAAAGATATGACAACATGTTTACCAGATTCTGAAATAGCCTACCAGTATTTCTGACTAATATCACATTCACAGACACAAAATGCGCTTTATTTTCTTATAGCATCAGATGACTAGACATTCTCTCAATGTATATACATGTCTTGGAGAAGAAAAATCCTATATGTATTGAATAATTTTCTGATTGGCTTATTTCTTGTGTGCAGATATATTGCTTGACTTTTTGGTTGTTTACTTCTCAAAATCGGATTGCTGTGGTCTTGCTGCATGTTTCTTACTTTCACTGAGATGCTGATGACATGTCAGATAGCATTGTTCAATATTAGCAAGGTTCAGAGGGTAGAATTTTGTGAGCACAGTAGAAGGAGGGCATACTGTTCATGAGGACAAAATTTTGCAAGGCACACATTCAATATTATCAGTTTATTATATAATGTATCTCCAGTATCAATATTATTTTGGTAGCTGTCTTTTTGTATCCCAAAATTATTTTTTTGAAAAAGTTAAATGTCAGGCTTGATTTTTTTTCTAAGCACAGCCTTAAAGTTTTAGGTCTTTGTCTGGATTTTGCAAAACCCCAGTTTCAGGAAGTTTAATTGGATGACATTGAAAGTCTGACATGCATTAGACTAATCTGAAATTGAAAGTTTGACATGTATTAGACTAATCTGAAAATGAAAGTCTGACATGCAGTAGACTAATCTGAAATTGAAAGTCTGACATGTATTAGACTAATCTGAAATGGAAAGTCTGACATGCAGTAGACTAATCTGAAATTGAAAGTCTGACATGTATTAGACTAATCTGAAATTGAAAGTCTGACATGCAGTAGACTAATCTGAAATTGAAAGTCTGACATGTATTAGACTAATCTGAAATTGAAAGTCTGACATGCAGTAGACTAATCTGAAATTGAAAGTCTGACATGCAGTAGACTAATCTGAAATTGAAAGTCTAACATGCATTAGACTAATCTGAAATTGAAAGTTTGACATGCAGTAGATGTACCTGAAATTGATGATCAAAAATTGTGTGCATGTGTGTGTGTGATTTTGATTTTTATCACTTTAAAAAATTGTTCAGTCATATCTTTACAATGTCTGCAGTTTGGCACTTTATAGTGATATCTAGCACTGGGGCATCATGCCATTGATAGTATGATGTCTTACTTAGTTACATTAGCATGACGTCAGGAGCACCAGTCCCAACACTTAATGCTGAGCACCCAGTTAGGCAGCTGTTAGTCTTTAGTGTGTCTTGACCAGGGTTTGAACCTGTATCTGAGACATACTCTCTAAACACTAGACCACCAAAGCAGTAATCAGAAACTGAAAATCTGAAATTCATTCAGCTAATCTGAAATTGAAAGTCTGACAAGCATTTGACTAATCAAAAATTGAAAGTCTGACATGCATTTAACTAATCTGAAGTTGAAAGTCTGACATACATGTGACTACTCTGAAGGGGTCCCAAGTGGCCGAGTGTTCTAAAGCGCTGTCCGTTACAGATCACTGCCATCTCACCTCTGTCTGCGTAGGTTCGAGTCTAGGATTCGGCGATTGTGGATATGTGAGAAAGCTTGCCAGTAGCTTCTCGTGGGTCATTGGTTCTTTCCGGTGATTTTCCGGTTTCTTCCTCCACCATTAATACTGGCCGCCATGAATAGCCTATCGTGTGCTGAAAAATGGCGTTAAGCCCAACAACAAACAAACAAAAACTAATCTGAAAGTCTGACATGCATTTGGTTAATTTGAAATTGAACGTTTAACATACATTAGACTAATCTGAAATTTAAAGTCTGACATGTATTTGACTAATCTGAAATTGAAAGTCTGACATACATTTGACTAAACTAAAATTGAAAGTCTGACATGCATTTGACTAATCTGAAATTGAAATTCTGACATACATTTGACTAATCTGAAATTGAAAGTCTGTCATGCATTAGACTAATCTGAAATTGAAAGTCTGACATGCATTTGTCCAATCTGAAATTCTGACATGCATTTGACTAATCTGAAATTGAAAGTCTGTCATGCATTAGACTAATCTGAAATTGAAAGTCTGACATGCATTTGTCCAATCTGAAATTCTGACATGCATTTGACTAATCTGAAATTGAAAGTCTGACATGCATTAGACTAATCAAATGTTGTAAGTCTAGGTGCTTGATATTTTGTGACATTTTTGCCAGATTTACATATTTTTTTTCAAAGTGAATTTTAAAAAGGATACATTTTGATTCATGCAATAAAAGTATATCAAAAATATGCAGCTCAACTACAGTACAAAATATACCTATCTGGAAAAAAGGCTTGTCTGTTGACATATATGTAGGAATATGATGGTAAGAGAAACAACTTTTCAGGTAGATAATTTCATAATGCCTTTGTCAGTGACTCAAAATATGTATATTCCATACTAATATTTTCTCTTTTAATGACAAAGAATCTTTGAAAACTTTATTAGAATCTATCACAGCTAATGACGATGTTTATTCATTCTTACATTTTCTCAATAGTTGCTTATTTAAAAAATTTCCAGCCTGTTTTTCATGTTCTATTTGCTTGGTGCCAAGCTCGTAAATCATGGAAGTTCCTTCTTTTTTTCTAAAAGCAGGATAAATTTAAATTCAGTAATTGGGGTTAGTGGAAATGCTTCTTTTGGAAGACATATGTTCAAAATTCAAAAGGTAAAATTTGAAATATAATTTGGAATTCCCCAAAAATGTATAAAGAATGTAGAAAGGGTCTATCAAGTAATGCATCAGAAATGTAATCTTATTTGTATACATTATTAATTTATAAACTGGTAATAAATTTATTCTTATATATAATATTTATGTAGTAAAATATTTATTTTTATTAGTTCATTATGTATATTTCTCAATAATTCTTAATTGAACTCAAGAAATAAAATTGCATAAATAATCTAATGAACTGCCTTGTTTCTTAAAATTTGTGCGTTAAGTTTGAAATTGTAAAGATTTACTCTTATTTACACTTTTTCTTCTACTTACAGAGAAGAATGTCTACAAAAGCAAAACTCGCTGATAGATTGAAGGGAACAGAGAAAAATATATGGTGATAATAAGTTTTAGACTTTTGTTCACTTTGTATTAGTTAAAACATTATTTGTAATCTTTTAGAATCTTTATCAGAAATCTTCACTTAAGGACCAAATGCATGTGAGAGACTAATGCTGTTGTTAAAAAAATTAACGTATTTTTTGTCAGCTTGCAGAATAATTTGCCCATCTGTGACTTTACCCACCTGTCTACCATGCCTAAATTCTGTCCAGCTGTGACTCTACCCACCTCCCTACCATGCCAAAAACCTGGCCAGCTGTGACTGTACCCACCTCTCTACCATGCCTAAAACCTGGCCAGCTGTGACTCTACCCACCTCCCTACCATGCCTAAAACCTGTCCAGCTGTGACTCTACCCACCTCTCTACCATGCCTAAAACCTGGCCATCTGTGACTCTACCTACCTCCCTACCATGCCTAAAACCTGTCCAGCAGTGACTGCTGCTAAAATCTAATTAACTGTGTATGGTTTATGTACTTCAACATCTGACCATTGCTTAGTTGAATCATATAGGAACTTTAAAGCTCAGTATCTAATAGAAATTTATGAAATATATTAAAGAATTAGGGTCTAATATTTTTTAAGGAAATAATACTTATGAACATGAATTTATCAAAGAATTTTGTTAATTATTTGGGATAACGCAACTTCATAAACAATTTTGACAGATAAAGAAATATGCTGATGAAATAGAAGGAGCTAAAGGTATATGGTTTTGAAGCTCCTGTGGTAAATTTCAGATATAGTATGACAACATATATAAACCAGAACATACATATCACAAGCAGGTATTATTCCTTTAGAAAACTGACACTTTATTATTGCATTTTAGGTATAAAGTGATCTGTACATATTGAGCTTATTTTATTGATTTTATTACACTATTTAATATTGAAGAATTATTTTTTTTTACTAAAGAATAGATCAAAAGAATTTTAGCTCAATCTTAGACCAGAACAGCTCATGTTGTGTCTTGTTGTCCATCATTCATCCATGACAGTTGTCCATCCACTTGTCTTCTATTATTTGTCCTCCTATTAGGACAAGTTTGTTACTACTACACCTACTAAATGACATGTTAGATTGCCTTGAAGTTTAGCACAACACACATTCATCTCAAGGTCTTGTTAACTGTATCAAAGTGGTGCCACATGGATGTCCGATTTAGTTGCCATGGTAACCATAAAAAAATCTTGTTTTTGGTACATCTTCTGAACTGATGGTCAGATTGATGCATAGTTTTCACTCAAGCGCTTTTTTAATGACTGGTTGGAAGTAAATTTAAATGGAGCAAACCTGAAATCCAATATGACTACCAATTCAATCATTTTGAAAAATTTGTTATTTCAAATCCACCTTGATGGATGGTCATATCTACATGGGGTGTCACTAAAATACTTGTGATGTCTAGTTGGTCCTGTATGAAAATGGGGTCTGTATGACATCCTATACAATTATATGGCTGCTGCCACAATGCTCATTTTGAAAATCTTCGTATGGCTTCTAGGGAAGGCATGATCATATATGTACATGGATTTGTCGGCAAAACATTTCTTACTATATCTAGTTGGTCTTAACCAGTTGTTGATTTGACTTCCAATATGGACACATGTTGGCCAAACTGAAATCTGATTATTACTACTTTTCATGATTAACATGAAGTTTTCACTAAATGACTTGTTGGTCCTAAATAAAAATGGTGTTCCTCAGACATCTGATATGGCTGTCGTGGTGGTGATATTAAAACTTGTGTTATTGCTGCTCTTTTATAATTCATTATCATATTGAGATAGAGTCTTCACTAACTGAATTCTTATGAAGTCTTGCTGGTCTTAACTGAAATGGTGCTAATCTGAAATCAAATATGGCTGTTACTGCAGCCATCTTGAAAATGTTGTCAATCCTATTTCTCTTGAATAAATAAACATATCAATAGGCTGCTGTCATTCAATATCAATAAGGTCTTGAAGCTTTTCTTTTTCTTGACCATTGTTTTCTTTTAATTGGCACCATATCCATTATTGTGCTGATGTGCTATTAAAGGTTAATAGATACATAAGAAATACATCTTGTCCCTATATTTGTGTAGTTTTCACTAAAACATTTCTTATAAGGATATGGTACAGATATGACCACCAACTTGTCTGTGTTATTGTGAAGGAACTTAGAAAACCAGACTTAACTGACATTGTTGTCAAGTCAAAGGTTATTGGCATGTATTTTTGTACTTCCCTGAGTTTATAAACACTGTGACTTGTATATATACAAGAGGACTTTGACAAGACTTTGTTGTTGTTTTTGTTGTAGGGCTTAATGCCATCTTTGCAGCATGAGATAGGTTACACATGATGGCCAGTATAAATGGTGGAGGACGAACCTTAGAGAGCCCTGGAAACAACCACTGATCTATAAGAATTTACTGGCATGCTTTCTCACTTACCAACTTGGACATTCAAGGACCCCTGTCTCAGTTAACAAATTGACAGACAGCAATCTGTCATTGTTGTCAATGTGAAAAGTCTTGACTTGGTTTATTTTTGCCATAATGGCATGTCAGCTTGATGGCACAATTAAATTTGAATGGATTTGTATTTAATCCATTTGTTTGGATAATAATAATAACTATAATAATAATAATAATATTGATGATGATGATGTGGATAATAATAATAACAATAATAATAATAATAATAATAATAATAGCAAAATTGAAAATATAAAAATAATAATAACATTAATAACAATAATAAAATAATAATACTAATACTATTGTTAATATAATAATAAAATAATATTGTGATAATAATAACAATAATAATAATTTTTTATTTAACAAGGGTAGCTCAATTAGATTACAGATATATACAGTTATATCTGAAGAAACTCTTTCATAGCTTTATTATGATATTCTGTTCTTATTATAGATATTAATCAAACATTGCATATGGAATGTATGTGTTGTTATTGACCATGATAAGTTGTATCATGATCTCATACTCAAGGTCAAAGGTCACAACACAGATTTGGTACCACACTTACAGGTGTCTTGGAAACATGTTAACAAAGACATGCAAAAAATACTTTTGTTGCCAAATTGGGTATGTTTGAGTTACTCAATAATATCGGAGGTAGTTTCAGTACTCGGCATTTAAAAAAAGACATAAGAAACAGCGATAACTTCAATTAATAGAAACATCTTTATAGTTAATTGTGTTTCAGTTCCATCATGGGAATCTTGTTCATTGCAGTTATGGTATTAGAGGTCCGTTTTGTTTTAGATATTACTACACTATACTGTCCTGATGTTTAAATTCAGTAAGCTTCATTACTTATTGCCACATCATATAAATGTTAGACATAGAAATCACTTTATGTTAGATATAGAAATCACTTTATGTTAGACATAGAAGTCACTTTATGTTAGAAGTCACTTTATGTTAGACATATAAATCACTTTATGTTAGCCATATAAATCACTTTGTTAGACGTAGAAATCACTTTATATTAGACATAGGAATCACTTTGTTAGACATATAAATCACTTTATGTTAGACATTGAAAAATTGATAATTTGTTTAAAGTTTAATCCTTATGAAAATATGGTTAATATGAGAACATCTTATGGAAAGCATGCCAACAGTTTTTTAAAAAATGTATTGATACCTATATATGTACTGAGTGATAAAGGTTATTATAATTACGTACAAAACCTGATGCAGTAGTTTAAACAGAATGTGGCATACATAAAGAAGAATGAAATTTGGTAATAAATTAAATCTTTTTGTTTTTTTGTTTTATTTATTGTGTTTTGGTCAGGGTTGTTCCATTAAAACATATCCCCCTCGGGGACGGCACTTCAAAAAGCTTTTGTAGGAGGTTGTGTTTAAAAACTATTTTGATTCTGACAGTGGAGGGTTGATTAAGAAAATCACTTCTGTTGTGGGTTGTGTTAACAAAATAAGAAATCACTTGTGTGGTTGTCAGGAAAAAAATGAATATATATTTAGAATCACATTTAACCCCATCCTGACAGTCTAACGAAAATAAAAAGTTGGTTCGGAAAATGATACCAGTACACATGAGTTCACCTAATTTGTAAAAATTTGTGTACTTTTAAAGCAGTAAGATGTGTTCCACAAATTATTTCAATGTTACGGTTATAAAAGTTGCTTTGCACAGTATGCAATTTGTATTCAACTTTTACCTTTAAAAGTGCATTTCGCGACATAATTCACACTTGATGCAACAAAATTCAGAGAAGATTATGTTAAAATAGCTGGAAACTAACTTTGATTGATTCATTGGCAATTGAGTTTTAGCCTTACTTTCATTATGTTAGTTTTACAAATGCGTGTTTCAAATAAGGGCCAAAATGGCTGAATCACAACAGGGTAAAAAAGAAAAATGATCAGTGAGATATGCAAGTGAAAAGCAAGCACCTTAGCACACTTGGGCCTCTGTTGATTTGATGTTTATCTCAACAGCCTAAGTCATCTAGACACGAGATCTCAGGTTTTTATAGATCATTATGGCCTTTACACCATTTTCAGATGAAGAGAATCTATATATGGCAGCCAATTTTACTGCTGAAGAAAATCCAGTTACTTTTGCCACTTATGTAGAACCACTGACCTTACACAAGTAACTAGCAACATTCTCATTTACACAATGGTCAAAGGCAAGTAATCACATGACAAACATCTGGCACCACTCTGCCTTGGAAGCCCCTCAGATCTGTATCAAACGACAATCATCTTGTACTCTGCCATGAAAGCCCCTCAGACTATATGAATAAGTCTTGTATGAAAGACTAGAAGTGGGAGATAGAACTGTGACAACTGGATTAAAAGTGCAGAATGTTACTGCTAGACCATCAGTGATGATGATGATGCTGTTGATGATACAGTTAATTGCAATTACACTGATTTTATGAATACTCTTAGACAAAAATGATTCCTTTGGTAGACCCCATAAAGGACATCTGCAAAATATACTGGAATACATGCAGTAGGCATAAAGAAGCAGTTCAACACAGGATATCAAAACAAAAAATACTAGCATGCAGATGTGCACTATGTCCTTTAAACCCTCAACCCCCTTGTCCACATTTGATCACCCCCTCTCCCTATTTGTGGATATTCTTTATGGATGATCCCTTACAAGAAATGATATTGTGTAAAAGTAGGCAGAAATAATGCAACATCACTTTCACATGCATTAATAACTTTTTTTGACAAATCATTTATTATAAGTTTACCAAAACATTTCTTGAAAAAAAATAATAAGGGAACCATAGCATCTGACCACACATTTAAAAGCAATACATGCAGATTTAACTATTATTGTAATAAAAAGCAGCATGCCTGAGAACAAAGTAAAATAGCAAAACCTAGTGATCACATTAGTAAACAGTGCAGTAAGGATAGAAATTCATGATTTCTGTATCATAGAAATTCCTAATATAAAATCTATATTCATGGATATTGAATTAGTTGCTATAAAGGGACTGATCAATGACATCTACAAATAATAAGCCACCAAGAAAATGTGTGATTTCACAGTATCAGAGACATACATGGCTGACTGACAAACAAACTAAAGGACAAACACGATTGATTATAATGAATGAATACAAATGAAAATATGCAGTAGATTACATGATCTGTAAGAATTCAGTAGATTATCTCTAGCCAGCTGTCATTTAAATCACTTCTATCCCCAACCCAATATTAAAATTGCTTCTACCACCCACTAACCCATAGCCAGAAATTATGTAAAAATAAATATACTTCTGTAGGGGAGGCAGTGTTTTTTTATTAAAACATATTTGATGGTGGTTCATACTTTTTTAAAATTGCTTCTGTTGTGGGTTGGTTGATTTTGAAAGTGCCTTCCCTCCAGGGTGTATATGTTTTAATGGAACAGCCCTCAGTGAATTGAACAGAAATGATAAACAGACTGACTTCCTTATCATCCTGCTAACAATATTTTTGTTGTGCCCAGTTAAGTATGTAGTAATGGAGTAGCAGTCACCTCTGACAAGGTCTGCAAATGGAAGTACGAGTTGCTTAGGTTCCTTGTTCAAATTTTTGTTTTCATATATTTCCTTAACCACTTGATAGATTCCATCATAATTGGCATAAATTGTTATGATGCTAAGACAATTTATTGCATGACACAGTTGCTCAACCTTAAGGTCAAGGTGTTAATCCTAGAAAATTTGACATAAAGATTTGGTTGAAGTTTTATTATATTTTCTGTAGCTCTTTTCATTATACTTGACATGACTCATCATCAGTCTGAGGCAGTTTATTATGTGCCACATGTTCACTCCTTTTGACCTTGCGGTCAAGGTCACAATAATATACATCCTTTTGATCTTGCGGTCAAGGTCACAAATAATATTATAGAAAATTTGTGTTAAGGTTTCAGCATAGTTACTTGCATTTGTTTATATTTCTTAATCCTTTTGATTGATCTTCATTCCTAGGATGAACCATTTTGAAGCTAAGAGAATTCATTATGTGACATGCTTACTGTTCTGACATTGTCATCAAGGTCATAGACATTATGATAATGTGTGTTACAGTTTTGTTTATGTTTTATTATTTGCTAATATTTCTAAACTCATTGATGAATTTTGTGTATACATTGGTTTGATCATTATGAAGCTTTGAGGTCATATTCTGTTCAACCTTTTAATCTTCGGTCAAAGGTCACACATTTCACAGCAGTGATTTTGAAAGTAGGCTCAACATGCAAGTCCTGGCCTTTATGATGTTGGAAGTTAGATATTGTCATTTATAAAAAGACAATTGACTTTTGTTTTTTGTTGTTAAGTTTATTTCTTAACTCTTTTTAAATTATGCCATTGCAGCATGCTTCTGGAAATATTTTACATGTGACGTAGAACACTTCACATGTAAAATGAAGTAGTACATTGATTTTTGCTAACAGTAGAAGTATTATGTAAAGCTAATTGTGGATATTTTGTAAAAAATAGCACAGTCCTAGTGAAATGTTGGAATCCATAATGTGTATAATAGCATCTTTGTCAAGTTTGTTATAAAATTACAACAAATAGATCAGAATGATCATAAAATTTGATGTTTTGTTTTGCTTCATTTACATTAAAAATATTCAGGATTATAGTTTATGAAACATGACAACAGCATAAGTACATGATGATTTACCTTCATCCTTCACTCTCTCTTGTTTTTTCCATTGTTAATTTCACATTTTGTCGACATCATTATTAAAGTTTGTGTTACAATCATTTTTTATTCAAACTGGTGTGGTATCCAGGTTCCATGAACACTCTTATTTTTTTTTCCTCTCTCTATTATCTTTTCTTATTACTATTTTTAGAAATGGAATACCTTTAGGTGATACAATATTCATGTATTTCTTCAGTTATTATTGGACATCTATAAATTAAGTCAAATATTGCCAGTCAGGTTGTATGGTATGGAAGTAAATACAACAAAGTTTAATTTTGATCCTTTTTTTTTTTCAGGGTAGACTTTAGCAAGCTTGCTGTAGAAAACAAGGCCTTGAATTTAGGGCAGGTAAATATTAATTACGTAAAGCAGCAAAACCAGGCCTTGCATTTAGACAGGTTACTATTAATTGTCATCCAGCAAAACAGAACACCAGGCCTTGAATTTATGAAAGGTAAATATTAATATCATGAGGCAGCAGCAGGGTAGGTAGGTGTCTAAATAAATCTAGGTTAGGCTGGCCTTGTTTTAGTGGTCCAAGCTGATAGATCTAGGTTACAATGGCCATGTTTCACATGGAGGTCAAAGCAAAAGGATCTAATTTAAGATGATTTAAGATGTGTGGAGGTCACAGCTAAGAGATCTAGGTTAAGATCAACATGTTGTGTGCATGGTCTAAGCAGATTTAAATTATGATAGCCATATTTGTGTGTGGAGAGTGAAGCAGATGGAAATAATTACAGATGATAATGATAAACAGATAGGTCTAATTTATGATGGTCATATATTCTGTTGAAGTCAAAGAAGAGAGATACTGTTTTAGATGGCCATGTTGTATTTGGAGGTCAAAGCAAATAGATGTTGGATAAGCTGACTTTGTTGTGTGTGTGTGTGTGTGTGTGTCCAAGCAGATAGATCATTGTTAAAATGGCCATGTTGTTTATAGTTATCCTAGCAGAAAGATTCTAAAGTGTCCAGATTGTGTGTAGAGGTCCAAGAAGATAGGTCTTGGTTAAAAAGGTTATGTGTTTTGTGAAGATGTGAGCGAGCAAATAGATCCAGTCTTTAATGGCCATGTTGTATTTGGAAATCCAAGCAGAGAGATCTTGGATATAAAGGCCATGTTGTTTGTTGAGGTTAGATCAGAAAGAACTAAGTTAAAATCACACTGTTGTGTGTGGAGATTGAAGCAGATAGTTACGATTGCAATATTGTGTTTGTGCTGATGGATATCGGGTAAAATGGCCATGTTGCATATGGGCATTAAAGTCAGTAGATCTGTCTTAAGATGACAAAGTTCTCTATGGGACCAAGCATATAGATCTTTGCTAAGATAGCCATTTCGTGTATGGAGGTTAAAGCAAATAGGTCCATGTTAAGACTGTTGTGTTAGTTGGTCCAGGCAGAGAGATCAGGCTTAAGATGTCTATGTTTGTGGAGGTACAAGCAGATCAAAGCAGTTTAATATGTCCTTGTTTTGTTGGGTCAATGCAGATAAACTAGGTTATGATGGCCATGTTGTATTGGGTCCATGCAGAAGGATCTAGGTTGAGATGGCGTTGTTGTGTTGGATCCATGCAGATTGATCTAGGTTGAGATGACTATGTTGTGTTGGGTCCATGCAGATGGATCTAGGTTGAGATGGCCATGTTGTGTTGGGTCCATGCAGGTCGATACAGGTTAAGATGGCCATGTTATGTTGGGTCCATGCAGATTGATCTAGTTTAATATGACCATGTTATGATGGGTGCATGCAGATGGATCTAGGTTGAGATGGTCATGTTGTGTTGGGTCCATGCAGATGGATCTAGGTTGAGATGGTCATGTTGTGTTGGGTCCATGCAGATGGATCTAGGTTGAGATGGCCATGTTGTGTTGGGTTCATGCAGATGGATCTAGGTTGAGATGACCAAGTTTTGTTGGGTCCATGCAGATGGATCTAGGTTTAGATGGCCATGTTGTGTTGGGTCCATGCAGATGGATCTAGTTTAATATGACCATGTTGTGTTGGGTCCATGCAGATGGATCTAGGTTGAGATGGCCATGTTGTGTTGGGTTCATGCAGATGGATATAGGTTAAGATGGCCATGTTATGTTGGGTTCATGCAGATGGATCTAGTTTGAGATGGCCATGTTGTGTTGGGTCCATGCAGATGGATCTAGGTTGAGATGGCCATGTTGTGTTGGGTCAATGCAGATGGATATAGGTTGACATGGCCATGTTGTGTTGGGTCCATGCAGATGGATCTAGGTTGAGATGACCATGTTGTGTTGGGTCCATGCAGATGGATCTAGGTTGAGATGGCCATGTTGTGTTGGGTCCATGCAGATGGATCTAGGTTGAGATGACCATGTTGTGTTGGGTCCATGCAGATGGATCTAGGTTGCGATGGCCATGTTGTGTTGGGTCCATGCAGATGGATATAGGTTGAGATGGCCATATTGTATTGGGTCCATGCAGATGGATCTAGGTTGAGATGGCCATGTTGTGTTGGGTCCAAGCAGATGGATATAGGTTAAAATGGCCATGTTGTGTTGGGTCCATGCAGATGGATATAGGTTGAGATGGCCATGTTGTGTTGGGTCCATGCAGATCGATCTAGGTTGAGATGGCCATGTTGTGTTGGGTCCATGCAGATGGATCTAGGTTGAGATGGACATGTTGTGTTGGGTCCATGCAGATGGATCTTGGTTGAGATGACCATGTTGTGTTGGGTCCATGCAGATGGATATAGGTTGAGATGGCCATGTTGTGTTGGGTCCAAGCAGGTGGATATAGGTTAAGATGGCCATGTTGTGTTGGGTCCATGCATATGGATCTAGGTTGAGATGGCCATGTTGTGTTGGGTCCAAGCAGATGGATCTAGGTTGAGATGGCCATGTTGTGTTGGGTTGATGCAGGTGTATCTAGGTTGAGATGGCCATGTTGTGTTGGGTCCATGCAGATGATATAGGTTAAGATGGCCATGTTGTGTTGGGTCCATGCAGATGGAACTAGGTTGAGATGGCCATGTTGTGTTGGGTCCATGCAGATGGATATAGGTTTAGATGACCATGTTGTGTTTGGTCCAAGAAGATGGATCTAGGTTGAGATGACCATGTTGTGTTGGGTCCAAGCAGATGGATCTAGGTTGAGATGACCATGTTGTGTTGGGTCCATGCAGATGGATCTAGGTTGAGATGGCCATATTGTGTTGGGTCCATGCAGATGGATATAGGTTAAGATGGCCATGTTATGTTGGGTCCATGCAGATTGATCTAGTATAATATGACCATGTTGTGTTGGGTCCATGCAGATGGATCTTGGTTGAGATGATTATGTTGTGTTGGGTCCAAGTAGATGGATCTAGTTTAATATGTCCATGTTTTGTTGGGTCCATGCAGATGGATATAGGTTGAGATGGCCATGTTGTGTTGGGTCCATGCAGATGGATCTAGTTTAATATGATCATGTTGTGTTGGGTCCATGCAGATGGATCTAGGTTGAGATGGCCATGTTGTGTTGTGTCCATGCAGATGGATATAGGTTGAGATGGCCATGGTGTGTTGGGTCCATGCAGATGGATCTAGTTTAATATGACCATGTTGTGTTGGGTCCATGCAGATGGATCTAGGTTGAGATGGCCATGTTGTGGTTGGTTCATGCAGATGGATCTAGGTTGAGATGACCATGTTGTGTTGGGTCCAAGCAGATGGATCTAGGTTGTGATGGCCATGTTGTGGTAGGTCCATGCAGATGGATCTAGGTTGAGATGACCATGTTGTTTTGGGTCCAAGTAAATGGATCTAGGTTAATATGACCGTGTTGTGTTGGGTCCATGCAGATAGATCAAGGTTGAGATGGCCATGTTGTGTTGGGTACATGCAGATAGATCTAGGTTGAGATGACCATGTTGTGTTGGGTCTATGCAGATGGATATAGGTTGAGATGACCATGTTGTGTTGGGTCCATGCAGATGGATCTAGGTTGAGATGACCATGTTGTGTTGGGTCCATGCAGATGGATATAGGTTAAGATGACCATGTTGTGTTGGGTCCATGCAGATGGATATAGGTTGAGATGACCATGTTGTGTTGGGTCCAAGCAGATGGATCTAGGTTGAGATGGCCATGTTGTGGTAGGTCCAAGCAGATGGATCTAGGTTGAAATGACCATGTTGTTTTGGGTCCAAGCAGATGGATCTAGGTTAATATGACCGTGTTATGTTGGGTCCATGCAGATAGATCTAGGTTGAAATGGCCATGTTGTGTTGGGTACGTGCAGATAGATCTCGGTTTAGATGACCATGTTGTGTTGGTTCCAAGCAGATGGATCTATGTTGAGATGACCATGTTGTGTTGGGTCCAAGCAGATGGATCTAGGTTGAGATGGCCATGTTATGTTAGGTCCAAGCAGATGGATCTAGGTTGAGATGACCATGTTGTCTTGGGTCCAAGCATATGGATCTAGGTTACTATGACCATGTTGTGTTGGGTCCATGCAGATGAATCTAGGTTGAGATGGCCATGTTGTGTTGGGTCCAAGCAGATGGATATAGGTTAAGATGGCCATGTCGTGTTGGGTCCATGCAGATGAATCTAGTTTGAGATGGCCATGTCATGTTTGGTCCATGCAGATAGATCTAGGTTGAGATGATAAAGATTTTTATGGATTGATGTCATTACGAAAATCAGAGTATGAAGTTCTTGATAGTAGTATATTTATGAAAGCTTTAATGTCTGCTGTAGATATGAAAAATGCACTAAAATGAAATTTGGAGAAACTTTTGTTTTAAATTCTCTTATTAATAAAATTGATTTTTTTAACCTGAATGCTTCATCGTGAAGGTAAAATGTTCTCTCATTTTCCCAGAAAGAAATCATCTTGAAGATCTGTTACAGCAAATGTTGTTGGTCAGATACTTGTTATTTATATGTTATATTGGATTTTGGATATCAGTTTTCCTCTTACATTCTAGGGGTATATGTTTAACTATAGGTGAAACCAGTAGCAAATGTAAATTTAACTTTCATTACTAATACATCTTTCACATAATTAAGGAAGTTGAAACTCTAATCTCTTATAGGGTTTTCCAGACTACCCCCCTCCTCAACATGTGGTGGATGAGCTAATGAAGGCTGTTACAGGAAATAATCCACTCATTCACCAATACACCCGTTCCTATGTGAGTACATGGATTAGGCATACTGTCAATATCTATATGCAGTGATTCTGCTGTGTGAGTGTTTGTATTGAGTGAATCTAATTTCAGTATAGATATGAGTTGTGGGGTGGGTCAGATGTCGGCATATGGAGTTTGTCTAATGTCAGTGTCTAGATGAGTTGTGTGGGTCAAATGTCAGTATATGGAGTGGGTCTGATGTCAGTATGCCTACTTTTATGACACCACTCCCTTGATAATTTGTGCCCTGATATCTCAAAAACCCATTTATAGTGCAGGGTCAAGTGTGTATCTCAAAATTGATCCCTATTGATAACTGAAACTTTGATATATTGTTCGTTTTATGGTAAAAAACAGTAGATATGACGTGGAAATTTTAATCAGCTTTTTGAAGCAATTAACTGTTAATAAGTTAATTAGTTACATTTTCTTTCCAAATGACATTCTTAGTACACTGTAATTAAAGATATTCAAGGAAATTTTGATCAGTGAAAAAATCATGTGAAGTGTAGACAACACATTAATATTTAAATGTCAATTAAATAATTTTTATTAAGAGAAATGTGTGTCATAATTCCATATTTTAGTTTCTCTTAAGTGTAATCATCATAATGCAATGTGTATTTAAGCATAGAATGTGTCAGTCTACCATAACAGCTATGTCTGCAAGCATTTCTCTGAGAACCTGATTAAGTGCTGACCATGTTTTGATAACTAATTTGTGGTAGTATATTTTGTTGTTTTACTGAATTAAAAGCTGGCCTCCTTTGTATTATCATTTTGTTAATTTTCTCTTTTGAATCAAATAAAGGAGGTGGAATTTGAAGAAAAAAAATGGCATACACACTTAAAGTCTAGCATACCCCGGTTTTATGTCAGGTGAACTCAATTCAGTTGATCAAATGAACACTGTTATAAATGTTATTGTGTATGCAACATGAACTACCTTAATTTAACCGATTCATAATTGTGATCAATGATAGCAATGCAACCATGCAAAATGCATACATCTTAAAAAAAGAGCTTGGTTTCACAGGTATGGACCATTGTGGGCAAGTGATTTTCAGAGAATCCTGAACTGGCACAAAGAGATATCCTCAAGATGATAAGAAGTATCACTTTTACTTTAACAAAATCACAATATCAATAATATACTAATATAAAATACAAAAATTGAGTTTCGACATAGGAGCTTATCTCACGAAATAAATGTCTCTAGTTTTTGAGAAAAGGGAATCTTATTTGGTAGTGTATCAACAGATAGTCTAGTTCCTGGTTTTATGGACTCCTGACTTGGTAGTATAATACAAAAACCACTCCTGGAACCAGACTAATCAACAAAACAAAAAGCAGTGACGTAATACACGTTTTCACTCACACATGATGGTTGTTGTTTCAATGAATTGAATCAGCCTTCACATGTTGGACATTTTGATAATAAATATTATTTATGCAGAATGATGAACAACTTCATCAGAAGATGCGTGTTACTAACAATTATTACTGATGTGATTGTTAAACGAGGATTTAGTAATTAAACAGCCCATTTCCTAACCCACACACCCCATGTTTGTTTCAAAGCCTAAGCAGATTTTTTTCAAAATTTGCACCCTTGCTTATAGTGTGGTCTATGTTTGTGGATCCTGTAGTGCACATGTTACTGAGGGTGTGGTGTATATGGAGTGGGACTACTGACAGTATCTATATGAGTTGTGCCTACCCACAGTATACAGAGTGGGACTACTGACAGTATCTATATGAGTTGTGCCTACTCTTAGTATATGGAGTGGGTCTACTGTCAGTATCTATATGAGTTCTGCCTACTATCAGTATATGGAGTGGGTCTACTGTCAGTATCTATATGAGTTGTGCCTACCTTCAGTATATGGAGTGGGTCTACTGTCAGCATCTATATGAGTTGTGCCTACTCTCAGTATACGGAGTGGGACTACTGACAGCATCTATATGAGTTGTGCCTACTCTCAGTATACAGAGTGGGTCTACTGTCAGTATCTATATGAGTTGTGCCCACTCTCAGTATATGGAGTGGGTCTACTGTCAGTATCTATATTATTTGTGCCAACTCTCAGTATACTGAATGGGACTACTGACAGTATCTATATGAGTTGTGCCCACTCTCAATATATGGAGTGGGTCTACTGTCAGTATCTATATTAGTTGTGCCAACTCTCAGTATACTGAGTGGGACGGGACTACTGACAGTATCTATATGAGTTGTGCCTACTCTTAGTATACAGAGTGGGTCTACTGTCAGTATCTATATGAGTTGTGCCCACTCTCAGTAAATGGAGTGGGTCTACTGTCAGTATCTATATTAGTTGTGCCAACTCAGTATACTGAGTGGGACTACTGACATTATCTATATGAGTTGTGTCTACTCTCAGTATATGGAGTGGGTCTACTGTCAGTATCTATATTAGTTGTGCCAACTCTCAGTATATGGAGTGGGTCTACTGTCAGTATCTATATGAGTAGTGCCTACTCTCAGTATATGGAATGGGTCTATTGTCAGTATCTATATTGATTGGGCCTACAGTTAGAATCAATATGGATTAGATCTAATGTCATACATATATTGATTGTGTTTACTGTTTTCTCACATAAAGTTCTGACTAAATTCCTTGAACAGATAAAGTATTATTTGAAGATGAGAATCTTGACCACTATAATGGCCTGATGGTTAGAGCATCGGCCTCAGATGCTAAAGGTCACGAGTTCACACCCTGGCCAAGTCATACCAAAGACTTATAAAAATGGTACTGGCACCTGCCTAGCTTAGTGTTAGAACTGTTTGGCTAGGTGTCAAGATAATGTGACTGGGTGGGAAATGCATGATGCCCCATTGCCAGACATCATTATAAACTGTCACACTGCAGACATTGTAGTAATTGCTGAAAAATTGCTAAAGCTATGTTAAAAATCCAAATCAAACACAAACACACATAACAGTAGAATCCTGATTATTGGAACTTTACATAGCACTACAGAATGTGTCCCATACTCAGAAGTACAAACCATCAAGTCTGTATAGAGTAGTCCTCCTGATAACTCTGATATTTTGTGGGGTCATCTTCCTCTAAGAGTGGTGCACCCTTGGTGTCCATTAATTGTTGGAGATGATATGAAAAAAACTCTTCTGGGATAAATACATGTAAATATGCATCTATTGCATCTCCAGAAGTCACCTACCCATGTCTTTTTATAAAGAAACATGTTTGCAATGCTGTATTTATATTTAGTAAACTATGTATGGCGCTTGCTGCTGGTTTGGATATGATAAAATGAAACTAAGGAACTTTTGGATGGTTGCGAGTTTAATGCATAAATGAAAGTTAGCCTTGTCTACTTTTATTGTATTATTTTTTTAAATATTATTATTATTTTTATTATTATTATTATTATTATTATTATTATTATTATTATTATTATTATTATTATTATTATTATTATTATTATTATTAATGTACATATTTTTGGTGCACTGTCTTGCCTTGTACAGCAAAATTGTCATCGGTGAACATGCATCCACTCCTGTTTTCCAAAAACACATTTTGTCTCTTTGGCAGGGAAATCCCCATTTGGTAAATACTCTAGCCAAGCTGTATTGTCCATTCCTAGGTCGACAGGTGGACCCAATGAATGAAATTACGATCAGTGTTGGAGCCTATGGAGTACTCTTCTGTGCTGTACAGGGGCTGATAAACCCAGGAGATGAGGTAAACATATTGAAACAATGACTTTAAGTGAAAAGATCCTTTAATGAGTATGTAGAACTTTGGAAAATGAATTCGGTCAATACATTTATAAAAATTTGAGTGTCTTTTCTGCATGTTCTTCATGATGCGTAATTGCACCAATGATACTCAGCAAATAAATCTACATTTTAAAATGTGTCAGTGCATGAAAATCTTGAGCAGATGATTTGCCGTTACACTAATAAAACCTGTAACCTTCATTAATATTATATAACCTAATGCAATAATGTAGGTGTTTAATTTTTAACTCAACTGCCAAAGTCAAGCATTTACTAAGTTATATTTTGCATTTGAACCATGTTATGCATTCATTGATTAACTAGTTACTAAAGCATTGTTTATAGGAACTGTACTTGTGGAGGTTGTTTTCATACCAGAGATTTAGGTTTGTCTTCGCTGTGACATGCCTCAGTTGTTATGTGGCTGTATTGAAGTTAGCGGCTGTATTGAAGTTAGCACCGTCACACTGTCTTAACACATATTGGTCAGGCCTCAGCTGTCATTCTTTTGTAACAATTACAATACAGTCCCACTGCCATAACTTATGTTGTTTATATTACAGCTGTTATGCAGTTGTATTGAATTCAACAGTCCCACACTGTCATAATTTCATTTGCTGATGCTGCAGCTGTTATGCTGTTGTAAGGAATACAACATAGTCCTACTTTCACAATAAATGTTGGTCATGTCTCTGTTGTTGTTGTTGTTGGGCTTAACGCCATTTTTCAGCACATGATAGGCTATTCATGGCGGCCAGTATTAATGGTGGAGGAAGAAACCGGGAAATCACTGGAAAGAACCACCGACCCACGAGAAGCTACTGGCAAGCTTTCTCACATATCCATTCTCTGTTGTTATGCTGTTGTAATAAATACAATATATTATTATAAAACACTGCAATTGTCCAAATAATAAAGATAAAGAACTGGAAGTTTATCTTTATTTATTAAAAGTTATCTGCTACTCATGTTCCTTGCAACATGATGTAAGGGTCTATTCATAAAGAGTGTAAAAGTATAGACTCTGACTACTTTCAGAATATAAAATGCCTCCTTAACGAAACTTAAATCTGCTCCAAGCATTATGTTTATGAGAAAGCACGGTTTAAAAATGATTTTCATTGAAAATAGATCTCTTTGATGCTTATGCGCTCATTGGTTGTATGTGTGTGTGTGTGTGTGTGTGTGTGTGATTTAGATTCTTAACGTAGCTTTAATAATTTTTCAATTATATCGCTATGATATCTGCTGTGTGACAGTTTATAGTGATGTCTTGCAATGGGTCATCATGCTGCAGACACGGCATGATGTCTCACCCAGTCACATTGTCCTGTCACCAAGCTGACCAGTCCTAACACTAATGTCTTAATATTGAGTGCCGAGCATGGCAGCTGTTAGTACCATTTTTGTAATTATTATATTAATGCAAAATTTGCCAAGTTCTAACATTGTTCAAACCTCTTTTCATTATATTATTTAACCAGGTATATTGAATTCAAACTTTTTGTCAAGTCTGTTTTTGGAGAATGTGGCAGGTGACAGCTTAAAGTGACTGTCCTGCTTTTTCACGTGTAATGCATGATACAGTGTATGGTGACTGTCCTATTTTTAAAACATGTAATAAAGTATATCTGAGTTATCAAGGTATCTTTAGTAGAGTTTTAAAATTTTAACATAGCATGTACTCAAGAGTTAGAATATTTATTGTTAATGATGTCAAAGTGAATATCAAAGCATGTACTCAGTTAAAATATTTAGTGGGAATGAGACTGGATTACATATCTGAGCATGAACTCAGTTAAAATGTTTAGTGGGAATGAGACTGGATTACATATCTGAGCATGTACTGAGTTAAAATGTTTTAGTGGGAATGATACTGGATTACATATATGAGCATGTACTCAGTTAAAATGTTTAGTGGGAATGATGCTGGATTACATATCTGAGCATGTACTCAGTTAAAATGTTTAGTGGGAATGATACTGGATTACATATCTGAGCATGTACTTAGTTAAAATGTTTAGTGGGAATGAGACTGGATTACATATCTGAGCACGTACTCAGTTAAAATGTTTAGTGGAAATGAGACTGGATTACATAGCTGAGCATGTACTCAGTTAAAATGTTTAGTGGGAATGATACTGGATTACATATCTGAGCACATACTCAGTTAAAATGTTTAGTGGAAATGAGACTGGATTACATATCTGAGCATGTACTCAGTTAAAATGTTTAGTGGAAATGAGACTGGATTACATATTTGAGCATGTAGTCAGTTAAAATGTTTAATGGGAATGAGACTGCATTACATATCTGAGCATATAGTCAATTAAATGTTTAATTGGAATGATACTGGATTACATATATGAGCATGTACTCAGTTAAAATGTTTAGTGGGAATGAGACTGGATTACATGTCTGTGCATGTACTCAGTTATAATGTTTAGTGGGAATGAGACTGGATTACATATCTGAGGATGTACTCAGTTTAAATGTTTAGTGAGAATGAGACTGGATTACATATCTGAGCATGTATTCAGTTAAAATGTTTAGTGGGAATGAGACTGGATTACATATCTGAGCATATACTCAGTTAAAATTCTTAGTGGGAATGAGACTGGATTACATATCTGAGCATGTACTCAGTTAAAATGTTTAGTGTTGGCAGGGACAGACTAAATAGGTGAGCATGTACTCTGAGTTTAAATTTTTAGTGTTGACTAGGCCAGACCACATAGCTGAGCATGTACTAAAAGTTGAAATGTTTCATGTTAATGAAGCCAAAGTACATATCTGAGCATGTACTCAGAGTTAAAATGTTTAGCATTAATGAAATTAGAGCATTTTATCTCTGGATTCAAAATCTTCTTTTGTTTTCTTTTCAGTGTTTAAACATTAGATTAATTATATATAATTATACTGTAAAATAAGATAATAAATACATAGAGGAAAAAAACTATACACAGAAAATAAACATGCATGGAAAATAGTTGCAATTTCCTTCAGGAATTTTTAGTAAATCTATTAATCTTATGTTATAGGCTGCTAAACCTAGCAAAGATAATTTTTTTTTTAAAGACTGTTAAATCTAGTACTGATTTTTATGTTATAGGCTATTCAAATCTAGCTGGTAAGAATCTACATAGAATCTATAAGAAACATTTTATCATTTTGGAATGACTCACTATGAATAAGTAACATAAAAATGAATCTCATTTTCAATCAAAGACAGTCTATATATAGACTTACTGCCCAGATTATTCCATTGAATACATTACCTGATAACATTAACATTTGGAAATAAACTTCTCTATGAAAAATGTCTTTTGGTCTGTATATGGCCATAGTACACAATTAATTTCACTATATATTCTCTACATTTGTTTCTCAGTACTGAACTTTCCACTGTGTGACAATCAATACAAATCATATGTTAATCTAAAATACCTTCAAAGATGACTTTACGGTTTAGTTCTTGTCAAGGGTTGACCTGCATTTTTTTGAGAGGCTGAATTGTAAACAAAACACCAGGCAACGGAACACAGAATTCACTTCCGGATCATCACCATGACCTTATTACTCAATGTGCACTGTCGCCGAAATACACACAGACAACCACACCATAAGCTCACATTTTAAAGAATAAACAATTGCCTTTAAATCCTTACCAAGAATGCCAAAATCTGACTCTAGTATCACCACCAAATTTAGACCGGAAAAAGTGATCTAAAATTAGACTGGGACTGCATTCGTGGGTACTGAACCGGATTTTATTAATTGTGTACTGATTCCTGAAAGGGTCAATGTTTTTGTCAAACTTTTTTTTTTTGCATGCCACTACTATTTCAACTTCATACATAAAGTCTTTTGAAATTTCCTTGCAAGCAAAACACGTGACAGCTATCAGAAAGTGTGTAGTGCTGGTGTTCTGTAGGGATCCAATTGTTCTTAAAAAACCAAAACTAAATTTGCTATATCTTCCTTAATTATAGGAATTTTTCAATGAGGTAAATACCTAATTGTAATACTTGATAAGGCCTGTCTGAAAATATTCTTGAAATTAAAAAATATTGATATATTAAATGGTTATAAAAATTTAAATAAATATATAAATTTTAAAAACTATTTATTTTACAAAAATTAAATTTTCATACAAGTTATGACATTCAGTTTTACAAATTTAAGGCAGAAAAGTTGATTAATGATTGGCGTTTAAAACAAATGGTAGTTTAGGTCTGTACAACTGATAATATTAATCCCAGGGGTACTGAAGCATGATAGCTCACAACGATTTTGACAGCAAATTGCAACATGCCTATCCAGATGCATATAGGTGTACATACTAAAGAAACAATGACAGGTGCTATGTTCCACATTTATTGTTTTAGGTACTTGGGCAGTTGTTTGTATAACTAATAACCCACTCAAATTTAAAGTTTTGATGGGACCACTACCATGTTTTATAGCAAATATGCATTCCATTTTAATGCCGATAACTACAAAAGTCAACAATGCAATATGAAAATACAGTTTCAGGAAAGTTCCACCTTACAGAAAAATGATGTGAATCTCTGTCATGAAGATCTAAACCATGTCTTTTAGATGCTGTATATCAGTGTACTAATATGAACTCATCTTGGTCACTTATAGCAGCACACTGCACATGTTCTTATGAGACCTTGCTATCACCATTGAACTACTGGAGAGCTTCCAAAATGATACAACTCTAATATTTTGTTCCAGATACCAGGCTAGACCTGAAAAGATATAACATGTTTCACTTACTTCTAAAAAAACAGAAAGATGTAGGCAAATGAAGTTAAAATGTGTTAGAAATGGTGATTTCAAAATAACATTAAGGTTGCAAATAGGGTTAAAAAAGATAAACTTGATAGAGTAACACTCAAAGATGTGAAGCAATGGGCATGTATTAAAGTGACAAATGCATCCTAGAAATAGATGAAGTTTCCACAAGCATATTTAGCCATTTACAGGTTAAATAACTAATCAGGTAGAGTATGTATCATAAAGTTTAAGGCAATGTTGGAACGGTGAGGTTTGATCATTGGTGCAAACATTGATACATACCAGTATAGTGGAAAGTCAAATGACAATGTACCAAATTAAAATTTATTACTATATGCAATCCTATTCATGAAGGAAAAATAATTTTAGATATTGCAAGTGAATATAGCAAAATGTGACCACACAGATCAACTATAGGTACCAAAAGATCCTATATCATCAACTAAATGTGAAATTTTCATCCTGAAAACTTGTAAACAAGGATGGATATTTGCATGTGTGGGACATATGCAATGTACTTGGTAACATCACATGTGCAAACATGATTCAAATAATCCGTTTGAACATTTTTAGTCTATTTTTAAGAGTCTTGGCTACCAAGTTATTAAGTTCAATGATTGAATGATTCAATGGAATCAGATATCAGCTGATGCTGCAATACCGCCCTCTGTCAAAGTACTAAATTGAAATGTGTTACCATACAGAGGCATATTCATGATGAAAATAACATCTTGGGATATTTTATGTGCACACAGTCAAAACTGAGCCTTACAGATTCACTATAGGTACTATGTCAGCCTAACAATGTCAACTTTTGATTCCAAACATTACAAAATATATGCATATTTGTTCATGTCAGCTATGTAACCATATTAGGATCAGTTGTAGAAAGTTAAATTCAAATAATCTGTTTGAATATTACTTATGTAATCTTTAAAGTGTCAGATAACAAATATTATTAGTCATTAATAATGCATAAAGCAAAATGGATCATGAGAATTCTCACAATATCATCTGGGTCACAATGCCGCACTACATCAATCACCATCTTAAAGAAACTAAACACTAAAATGGAATGCATTCTGTGTTCAACTTACATCATTTTGCTGTTTTCTTACATGCAATGGTATATATACCTGGGTAAAGTATATTTTACCCCCTCTGACCTGTATTTCATTTTCTGACAGCTTAATATGATTTTGTGGAGAACTTAAACAGGTTCTAGTATAAAGTCTTCATCTCTGTCCTCTCACTAAATACCCTATAACTATGTGTATAAACAATTACTGATAGCTATACAAGCAGATATGTGTTACTCAGGAAGTCACCCCATCATAAACACATAAATTAACTGTTTGGACCCCAAATAAATAGTTTCAATGACCTAAAGGTACAAAGCAAAGTAGAATTTTGTCTTCATGTATTTTAAATGTGGGTCTCATTCTGACTAATAAAGATAATTTCTCTGATCAAATTTGACAAATATCCATCATTTGAGCTTGTATATGGTGTAGGAGTATATATATGCTGATATATTTTCATATCATTCCAAAAAAATATATATGTGTATACTTGGTGGAAAATTTTTATTTTTTAACTTTTTTTAAATTTCATTTAAATTTTTAAAATTAAAATTATTTTTTTATTTTTAATTTCATTTTTATATTTTTAAAGTCAATATACATAACCTATTAAAATTTCATGTGTATGTCATTAATAATAAAAAATTTATATCAGTTTCAAGTTTTTACTGACAGGCCATAGTACACAATTAATTTCACTATATATTCTCTACATTTGTTTCTCAGTACTGAACTTTCCACTGTGTGACAATCAATACAAATCATATGTTAATCTAAAATACCTTCAAAGATGACTTTACGGTTTAGTTCTTGTCAAGGGTTGACCTGCATTTTTTTGAGAGGCTGAATTGTAAACAAAACACCAGGCAACGGAACACAGAATTCACTTCCGGATCATCACCATGACCTTATTACTCAATGTGCACTGTCGCCGAAATACACACAGACAACCACACCATAAGCTCACATTTTAAAGAATAAACAATTGCCTTTAAATCCTTACCAAGAATGCCAAAATCTGACTCTAGTATCACCACCAAATTTTGACTGGAAAAAGTGATCTAAAAATAGACTGGGACTACATTCGTGGGTACTGAACCAGATTTTATTGTGTACTGATTCCATATTGTATAGACAGAGGGAGTTAACTCCTACAAAATTGTCTTCTCTTGTCACCTTTGCTGAATACTCAATTTTATTTGTGAAATTCATTTTATTCTGACGACTTTTTCAAGCCTTCCATCTTTATACAGTTTCATTGTTGTTACGCTGTTTGGTAATTTTTCTTGTAAATTTTTGATTGTTGTCATTAAGGGTTTAATGCCATTTTTCAACACAAGATATGCTATACATGGCAGCCAGTATAAATGGTGGAGGAGGAACCCAGGAAACCCTGGAAAGAAACACCAACCCACGAGAAGCTACAAGCAAGCTTTCCTACATAATTACATGCTACAGTGTTGCTATTGTGTCGCAGTTTATAGTGAGGTCGAGCACTGGGGCATGACGCCACAGACATCTAGTATCATGTCCCACCCAGTCACATTATCCTGACAGCAGGTCGACCAGCCCTAACACTAACATCTTAATGCTGAGTGCCAAGTGAGGCAACTGTTTGTACCATTTTTATAAGTCTTTTCAGTGACTTTGTCAGGGTTCAAACCCGCAACTTGCCACATCAGAGGTGGATGCTATAACCACTTTGACCACCAGAGCAATATCATTAGGATTCCTCAGATCACATCTCTAGTGAATGTGTGATTTAAATTATAAATGTAGCTTTAAAAAATATTCAGTCATATCGCTATGATTTCTGCTGCGTGAGAGTTGATGGTGATGTCTAGCACTGGGGCATACTGCCACAGACACTAACCTCTTATTGCTGAGCACCAAGCGAGGCAGTTGTTAGTACCATTTTTTTTAAAGTCTTTGGTATGACTTGGCTGGGGTTCAAACCCATGACCACCTGTGTTTGAGGCGGACACTTTAACCACCAGGCCACTGGAGTGGTTACATCTCTAGTGGCAGACATAGTGACACTAGATTTTGCATGCTTAATGCTGATCCGTAAGGCATCTTGTTAGCACCTTGGAATTTGCTGTGAGACCGTTAAGTTTCAATGGGAGAGTTTGGGAATAAAGTTGATGATACTTTCCATGTTTGGCACCCCACTGGCTGTAAGTTCCCCTGCATGTCTGTGCATGGCCTTAGTGCATATTAGACTGAGCATATGAAGTTACATTATGATCTCTCTGGCCTTTACTGTATGCATGACACATACCAGCCATCTCATGTCATTCCAACATTCCAGCCTATCACTACATTCAGCTATCATATTTATGGGCTTTCTAACAGCCGTTGATATCAGAGTTAAACTTCAACTCAGTTCCTGATGCAGTGATCAATTTCAATTTCCCCAACAATCTGGTCTAACCATATAGCCATTTAGCAGGCTATCCCAGCATACCACACATTAGCTGGTTATCAGCTGTCTGCCAGTTAAAGTTGAAACAGCAAGATATAAGTTTGCAAGGACCGTCCTTGTTCCTTAAATATTGAGTTCTCTCTGGAGCAGGTTTAAATCATGAAGACTGGAACTAATGAAATTCAAGCAGTTTGTTGAGTCTCACACTTAAACATGTTTTGATTAAGTCATTCATGTTGGTGGTCTTGGTGGTGCTTATACTGGTATACAGCTGGTATAAGAGTAGACAGTTAGCAAGGGGGGGTATTTTGTTGGAGTTTCTTCCCTTTGTCTCTGGCATGTATAAATGGAAAATATTACTCTTTTGTCTTTTCACTATGGTTTGATAGAGTTTATATCATAATGCTAATATGATTAATAGACATCCATGAAAAAACATAATTTACAATAAAAGGTCCTTTTAATGTATCTCTTTGTGGATGATGCCTGAAAATGACTCAGAATTAGCATAAAATTGAAATTTACTTGCATTGAGACATAGTACTAGTTAGGCACTCCTTTCTCCTTTAAATGCGAACAGTAATAAAACGTTAACTTTGATGTGTATGTAATTCTTAACAAATTTTAATTTGACTGTAATGTCATATAGTACTGTGATGCAGTATTAGCAAGTTCTCAAATACAAACAGAAACATGGCATTTTGTGATCACTTACTGTATGTTTTTGTAACTAACACTTTTAATACTTTTCCCAGGATTTAAAATATCCAATGGTATGTCAGGAACAGTGTTGACTTTTAGTCTAGGCCTAGCATTTGCATATCATAGAGCTGCCATTTTTGCAGGATCCATCTTGTGACATTCTATTGAGAAATGTAATCAGCACTGTATGCTGTTTTGTGTTGCTTTGAAATCGACTCACTTGCAATAATGTATTCATTCTTTCTTTATATCTTTATCTTTTGGAAAAGAAAAAAAAAATGTTGTCCAAGGCCTTTTCTTAATGTGCACCTGTACGCAACACAGAAAGGCATTGTCTTTTACTCTGGGAATTTTTGGCTTTAGTACAGTGAAGATAGTGAAGTTAATAAATTGTTAGCAGTATGTATAAGGTCTTTGGTCTCATGAATGATCAATGGGAATGCTGTGTAATTTTCTCTGCAAACAAAATCACATTTCTGCCAAAGAAATTTGGCCAGTTAACACCTGACATTCCACTGCTTTATATATAAAGTTTAATTATCATGATTAAATAAAAAAAGGAATAAAATGAAATATACCATGCAGTATTTGTTCCCCCAAAGAACTTTTTCAGAGGAAATATTTTATTCAGTAAAGACTGTTACATGTCTGATGACTTAAAGCTAAGAATATAAGGTGGGACATAAAACATGGGTACAACAGTTGCCACATGTACAGTAACTTGTGGCTTCAGATTTGAACTGTTAAAATGAAGCACTAGGCATCATAAATTAGAACAAAATAAGGCACACACATTGTCAAACATGGTTTCTTTGAAGTATGTCCAAAGGGCAGTCATTTTCACCAAATAAATGAAAGGATATGAGGTCATGGAAATTGAGCTCCTTGAAGATATTTAAATATTGGTATTATGGTTGCAGATGATACTTCAGAATAAGTTTGTCTTCTATTTTGCTTTTATTATAATTCTATATTTCCATTGATTTCTTGTCTCCTTTAAGGCTTACATGTATTATTGTTCAAACTTGTCCGTAATTGCAGGTCATCATAATTGAGCCTTTCTTTGACTGTTATGAACCGATGGTGATGGTAGCTGGAGGTAAACCAGTGTTTGTCCCCTTGCGACCTGTAAGTGTTCTAATACTCACAATATTCTCTAGTATTCCTCCATGTGAATGAGTGCATTTAAAAGTGTAGAACACCATTTAGGTATATCTCTTTCTCACATTTCTACATGTGTATTACTGTATTTCTAAGTATAGCAAACCATTTAAGTAGATCTCTTTCACACATTTCTACATTTGTATAATTGTGTTTCTAAGTATAGAAGGCAATTTTAGTAGATCTCTTACTAATGTTTTCATGTGTTTGACTGTTTTCCAGTATAAAATACAGATTTAAAATATATCTTTTATCACAGTATTGCTGCTTAACATACATGATGTCAGAGTTGCATTTTGATTGGTGTATTGATGCACATAATTTTTTTGTATTGTATTAGATCTGATGTAAAACTTGTCTGCTATTTTTTTCACTTAAATTTTAGTCATCAACTTATCTGCATTTGAACTGCATTTCATTTCTGAGTACATTGTTATAAACCAAACATTATCTGCCCATTTTAGCATTAAAACATTTGTCTTGCCTTGCTGGAACATTATGGGGACACTATTATTTCATCCTGTCCATACATCCTTTATTCCATCCATTCATCCATCCTGTCAGTGGACAAAGCCAGTCAATTTGTGGATTAAAGGGTCAAAGGTCAGGGTCACTATGACTGAAAAAGTCTCTGTACAAAGCATGCAGGAATGCTGTTTGGATTTACTTTTGGCTTTAGTACAGTGAAGATAGTGAAATTAATGAATTGTTTGTAGTATGTATTAGGTCTTTGGTACCATAAGTTATTCTTGACAGACTACCAGCATTCTCACTCATACATGTGATAGAACCAGGATTTCAAACCAGTAGATTTACAAATTTTAATTAGGAGATTTTATTCTAAAAAGAAAGATTTTTTTATCAGCATACATTTTACGTGTTTTAAGGGAATTGAAAATGAAACCAGTTCAATTTGTTGTAAAATATGTTTTCTCTTCATATTAGAATACAACACAATTTTGCACATGATTTGGATTCAGAATCTGATGGAAAATGTTACAAGCAAAGATTTTTTTTATACAATCCACAGGCATTTTTAGTTTCCTTCAGAAAATCATTGTCTGGTGACCACTGGTGACATTCACTGTGATTATTAACCTTCACGCTCAATAGTCTTCTAAACCAGACTTCCCTTTGAATCACTTTGGATTTTCTGAAGAATGGAGAATGTCCTCTCTGTGTCAGCATTGGAATGTGGCTATGATAGGACAACTACACTCAGTCTGGAAATAAGTTCTAACTTCAACTTCCCTGTTGCTTGGTGTCTGAGACTGCTGACTGATCTCCAATACTGCTCCAAGCTCATTTCACCCTGAAGAGGAAGTTCCTGGCTTGGAGTTAATATGTATTATTGAGACTCAAAGCTCATTTCACCCCAGGAAGAAGTTCCTGGCTTGGAGTTAATATGTATTATTGAGCCTCCAAACTCATTTCACCCCAGGAAAAAGTTCCTGGCTTGGAGTTAATATGTATTATTGAGCCTCCAAACTTATTTCACCCCAGGAAGAAGTTCCTGGCCTGGAGTTAATATGTATTATTGAGCCTCCAAACTCATTTCACCCCAGGAAGAAGTTCCTGGCTTGGAGTTAATATGTATTATTGAGCCTCTAAACTCATTTCACCCCAGGAAGAAGTTCCTGGCTTGGAGTTAATATGTATTCTTGAGACTCATCCTCAAGGGCTTGTTTCTCTTCAACAGTTATGTCCAAAAGTTAGTTGGCAAGTTTTACCACTGTAATTAATTTTAAAGAAATTAGATTTAGACTTGAAATGAACAGTTAAAAAGCACATCATTTTAATATCTTATCCCAACTTTAATTGTGGAAAACCCAATACAGTTTGCCCAGCGGATGTCTCTGTCTCTGAATGTAAAATATCATAATCATTCCAAATTATCACACCCTCTTAGTGCACAACATATTCCTCAGTAACTTGGTTCTTTGCTCTCCATGTTTTGCAATGACGTAAGTTGAAAAATGTTGTGAAATATTAAAAATAGTAAACATATTTGCAAATAACTATACTGAATTATTGCTTCTAAAAAATATTCATTTGTGTAAAATCAGAATGGCTGTGACATATTACATTATTTTCTTTAAATATAAAATTATTTTAAAATGAAAATTTTAAAAAATTTCATATAAATCTGGTTGAGGGATCTGAAAATCATTTCACTTGTGCCTATGTTAACTGTTTGATCATACACTCGGACTACAACATTCAACGTTTAATCATCTCCTTGATTATTTGATTCATCAATCATGAGACTGAACTTCTGACTCCTACACATATTTTCAACTCTTCTGTCCAAGTGGAGGACTAGGGCCTAACAATTTGTGTGCAATTTCAGAGTTAGGAAGCATGACTTTAACCAATTTAGTAAAATGATCTGCTATGAGGAATGGTAAATTGTGCTCTGTCACAAAATTTGCAAAGTCACTGCAAGTGTCACTTTATCCACTTTTGATCCAGTCTCAAATAATGCCCTCAATGTGTGTGTGTTTGTTACAGAAGAATCGTTGCTCTCCTATGTGATGGTGTATATGCCTGGTGACATCATTTCTTCCTCCATATGCTATTTTAAAATCAAATTTGCACGAAAGAATCAATGCAAAGTCAGGTCCTTTGCTACTAGCCTGCACACACTTAAATTCTGGTATCCAAGCATTGTTAAACTTGCTGTAGAATTTATTAGATGATGGCTTCTTAGCATTGGGAGAAAGCGGATGTTTCGGCATTTACACATTAATTGACCTAAAATATACAAGCTGCCTTAAATATTCATTGTAAACCATCGTGAACAATACAAGAACAATTAAAAGACATTGAATCAAAATACTTACTCAAGAGTTTCTGCCCAGATCATTTTTGGTCGGTCTCCATTTTATCTTCCTTTCACAGCAGATTAAAGGTTCGTTACAAAGAAATTTTTTAGCCTAACCTGTAACAATATAACACAAAGGAAGACACTGGTCCACACTCATTGGTAGTTCCATCCATGCTACTTTATCCTAATTGCATCTACTAATTTCCAACTTAAACCAGTTGTAATCAAGAATAGTTCAATTTTCTAAACAACTCGACAAATTTTGTTCATTTTGTGACCTATTGGAGAAAATGCAAAAATTGTAGATTTTGACTTTTGGAAAAATAATGGCTCGTAAGTGCATTCAGATACTCTTGGATTTCACCATTGACAAAAAGGTAAGATCCAAACAATCTCCTGTTTACCGAACAATCTCCTGTTCGGATCTTACGTTTCTGTCAGTGGCGAAATCCAATAGTATCTGAATGCAAATGGCACTTATGGGCCATCATTTGCCATTTTGTTGTATGGATAGATTTTAGCTTTATTCTTTTAATACCTGCAAATAGGCCAATATGACCATGATTGCAAAGCCACAAACTACATATGAAATTGTCCTTTTTTATAAAACCAAAGAACAATTATATTACATTGTGTATATATATATGCTTTCATTAGAAGGTCATATCACATGATGTTCATTAGCTTATGCTATGTGTAGTTGTAAAATTTGTTCCTGTTCAAAATGAAAATAGATATCAGGTCATTCTCATGATTCCACTATACATATCTAATTACTTTGAAGACATTTACATTTTTCTAGGCTGAAAAGGGTGGAGTTTTGAGCAGTGCTGACTGGAAATTGAATCCAGAAGAACTTTCAAGCAAGTTCAGTAGCAGGACCAAGGCCATTATTGTAAACAACCCAAATAATCCTCTTGGCAAGGTATATATATATATATATGTATATACAGTGTTACCCGCTTATGTCGACATACATGCTTGGGCCGAGGTAAATTGTTGACATAAGCGGATGTCGAGATAAGTGTTTTTGGGGGGGTTGGAAAAAGATGCAAGTTAAACCACAGGAGTCTGCAGTTTTATCAATAAAGCATGACAACATTTCTAACAACATGAAATTACCTTAAAGGAATTATAATTCTGTTCATGTTGTCATAAATTTTGTCATGCTTTATTGATAAAACTGCACACTTCTTTGGTTAATTAAACTCGAACAGACAGAGGTGAGATGGCAGTGACCCATAACTTTAGACCACTATGCCACTGTACATGAAGAAAAAACCAGTGTGAAAGACACTTGTATATTGACAAATTACATTTTGGTTACCTTTCTGTGATAAAATCCACAATAAAATATTGCATCACTCACATCCTGATTTGAAAATCATTATGATATTAAATGTTGGCATTATCACAATTTTTTACATGCTTCAAGTACATGTACTTGTACTTAAATTGACCTATATTTGGTCAGTCTGTTCTCATCTTATTGAGGCTACCAAGGGGATGGGGCTATTCACGGGAAAATGAAAACCAGTCAACAAGTTGATTTAAACAGTACTTATAATTACTGTTATAATTCAACAAGTTGATTTAAACAGTACTTATAATTAGTTACAGAAGTCATCGTGAAAAGTAGATAAAATCGAACAAGAAATATGCGGCTTGTATGATTAATGAAGGCATAATATTGTATACATTGACATGTGCTAATGAGGTATTAAAAGAAAATGATTTTTATGATACAATATTGTAACAAGATTGCAGCAAGATAAACCAATTGTTCAACAAAAAATGGGTAGGAACTGGCAGCTTGTTGACATAAATGATAAGACTGCAAAGGATTTGTTCAAGCTGGGACCAAGGGATTGTGTCGACATAAATGCTTTTTTTTAATTTTGATGTTGACAAAAGCATGACAATTTTGGTAGTAATAGTTGACTGGGACTTTGCTTTTTTGTCGAGTTAGGCGTCTTGTCAACATTAGTAATGTTGACATAAGTGGGTAGGAATATATATATATACATATATATATATATATATATATATATATATATATATATATATATATATATATATATATATATATATATATATATATACAGCTGCATGGTTGATATCCAGAGTAAGATTTTATGTTGAGGTTTAGCCCAGGTGGTCAAGTGGACTAAAGTGCTCTTGTTTACTGATCACTGCCATTTCACCTGACTGAATGGGTTACAGCCTTGAGCATGGCCAGAGAGAAAGTTTGCTGGTAACTTTTCATGGGTCTGTGGTTTTTACCTGGTTTTTCCAGGGTTCTTCCTCCACCAGTTATAATGGCTGCTCTTCATAGTAATCCTATGCTGAGAAATGGCATTTAAACTCAAAACAATATTTCATGTTAAGACAACAAACATATTGCTGATTTCTGAGGTGAAACTCTTTTTGTCATTATAATTGATTGATTGATGAATGAATGTATTGATCAGTTTATTAATTAACTTATTATAGTTTTTGCTTTTACAGACCATCATGCTTGAATGGATAAAAGTGTCTATACATCTGTGAATCTCTCTGTCCTTCCATCCATTCATTTGTCTGATAGATTTGCTTGCAACTGAACTATGTCTAGAGAGAGACAGGATTATTTTATTTTTTATAATATATATTGAGTTGGAATGGCTCTTGGATGCAGTCTCTGGAAATAATTAGAGATTGTCTGGGTACAATACCATTAGTTATATAGAAATGTCCCTTTAGGCAAACCTTCATTCAGAGAGATTTGCATTGGATGATATTGTAGTAAGAGTAGGGATGGTAGGTATCGGATGTTGAATATTTTGGTAGATATTGATGTGTGGAATCAGAGATGTTAGATACGGTATGTTGAAGATTTTGGTAGATAATGCATTGGAGAGTGGGGGTTGTAGATGGCAGGAGGTTGAATATTTTGGTAAATAATGCATTGGAGAGTGGGGGTTGTAAATGAAGGAGGTTGAATATTTTGGTAGAGATTGATGTGTGGAGTCAGTGGTGTTAGATACGGTATGTTGAATATTTTGGTAGAGATTGATGTGTGGAGTCAGTGGTGTTAGATACGGTATGTTGAATATTTTGGTAGATAATGCATTGGGGAGTGGGGGTTTTAGATGCAGGAGGTTGAATATTTTGATAGATAATGCATTGGGGGTGGGGGTTATAGATGAAGGAGGTTGAATATTTTGGTAGAGATTGATGTGTGGAGTCAGTGGTGTTAGATATGGTATGTTGAAGATTTTGGTAGATAATGCATTGGGGAGTGGGGGTTGTAGATACAGTATGTTGAAGACTTTGGTAGATAATGCATTGGGGAGTGGGGGTTGTAGATACAGTATGTTGAAGATTTTGGTAGATAATGCATTGGGGAGTGGGGGTTGTAGATGCAGGAGGTTGAATATTTTGGTAGATAATGCATTGGGGAGTGGGAGTTGTAGATACAGTATGTTGAAGATTTTGGTAGATAATGCATTGGGGGTGGGGGTTATAGATGAAGGAGGTTGAATATTTTGGTAGAGATTGATGTGTGGAGTCAGTGGTGTTAGATACAGTATGTTGAAGATTTTGGTAGATAATGCATTGGGGGGGGTGTTGTAAATGAAGGAGGTTGAATATTTTGGTAGAGATTGCACTGATGGGTTCATCTCAGATTCATGAATTCATGAACTCCTTTAACATATTTATTCATAAATCCATCCATTGGCAGGTTTTCAACAGAGACGAGTTGGAAATGATTGCAGGTCTGTGCAAGAAGCATGATGTCATTTGCATATCTGATGAAGTTTATGAATGGATGGTTTATGATGGCAATAAACACATCAAGATAGGTAAGGCAATTATAACTAGCCTAACCTGCCTTTATGGACACTTATCAACCAGTTATATACCTTAAAACAGACAATTTTCTTGAGCCTGTTGACAATTGAATTATTGTAGTAAGTAACCTGTATTTAAACACTGATTGTCTTCCAAGGAACGCCTGTATGACAAAAGGCCTTGTCATTGAAAGATATACTCGAGGATCTCACTGAGCATCATCATCCAGAAGTTTTTTGTCTCATATGGAGAGATGAAACATATTTTTCTCCTATATTTCATTGTATTTTTAATGCATTGTATGTACGCTTAATTTGTATTGTGTGTTGGGTTTTGTCCATGATTATATGATATGCATATTTAACATATTATGTATTTGACCTTTGTCCATAATTGAGGGTAGGAGTTTGGGCCTACCTGGTTTACGTCTTTTTGATAATGTATTAAATTGTTAATATTTGCTTAAAATTAATTAAAATTAATTAAAGTTATTATGAATTATATATAAACATGTTTTCTTGAATCTCAGTAATCCACTTGAGAAAAACCAGGTCTAACTGATGTAATTAAATGTTTTTTATTAAATTATTAAGACCTGATCTTGTTTACTACTTAGAATGTTCTGGTAACGAATTCAATGAGAAAATCGCCATCATCCTGGTTTTGTTATTGATTCTTGATTTTCTTTATAAAGGTAGTAATAAACAGAATTACTCATCCTATCTTGGCATCAGTCTTTAGAGAGGAATCTTAGTTGTGTTTCAGTTAAAAAACTTCTGAAAAATATTCATGGAAGTTTATTCTGGAATTATTTGGAAATAAAGACTGTGATTCAAGTGAGGAATTATTGTTATTCATACATTGTATAACATCCGACGTCATGGCCTTCCATATTTGTGCTTGGTCTGGACTTAAAAATGGATTCTTATAGGATTATTTAGTGATGGGACTTGTGTTTTCATTCTTCGGATCACATTTTGGATTATATTCACAGATTGTAAGTCCTATTTATCAATTTTTACATTGTTGTCTAGGGAAATAAATTGTTTTGTTAAAATATACAAAACATAATGGATTTAACTCTTTTCTTTGTTACTGAGTATGAGCCCTTATCACGTAACAGCACTAAGTGAAATATTCAGAAATTAAAAACACCTCCAAACATTTTAATCATTTTTGTGTTGTGGCAAGCTCAGAGGAGATTAATTTGTTTTGGAATGGCCAGATTTGAACTAAAATAATTGGCCAGTAAGTGAAGGAGGGACAGTTACAGATGGACAAGTCTATGGAAATGTCACAATGTTACTTTTCTTTCTGACAATACCTGTTGACCTCAAACATGAGAAAGTGATCAAGAAGTTAAGGATTTAATTATGTTCCTATGTAATAATGTTCCTTAATTGTATCCTTTTTTTCTAAATATCAAAGCAAATAATGTCTTTTTGTAAAAATTGTCTGGACATTTTTTATCAGCTTCATATTTTTCCATCTATTTTTATTAATATTTTGTTTTGCTAGCTACATTGATAGTTCTCATAGTTGGCTCCACTTTACCCTGACTATCTTATTCCAAAACTTGGCCATACGTCAGCCTGACTTTCACTGTAGACTTCTCATATCCAACAAGGCCCCTGGAATGCTAATAGACTTCTGCAAAGAGGCTGCCTCTATTAAGTTGCTAAAACTTTCAGTGTAGTTGCTGTCTGGTTTGGAACATTTCTGTACTATTGGTCCCATACCATTGTTTAATTCTGAAAATGTTAGTCATATCAAGATCATGGTAAACTACTAAAAGTGTGTAATGCTGTTTCCTTTTTTCTTCCTCTTCAGCCACTTTGCCTGACATGTGGGAGAGAACAATTACAGTTGGTAGTGCTGGCAAGGCTTTCAGTGTAACAGGATGGAAACTGGGATGGGGTATTGGGCCACCCCATTTGATTAAATGCCTGCAGGTGTTGCACCAGAACTGCATCTACACCTGTCCTACACCCATTCAGGTGAGTGTTGAGACAGCAAGGTAAGCACAGCACTACTTTTTGGTAATAATGCATATTACAATTAGTGTTAATTTGCATTTTTAATTCATGCTTATCGTCCTCATAATTGTCATAATCAGATATTCCATTCCGAAAGACACTGGAATCAATAAATGGTTTTTATGGCTAGTTATAGAAATTCTATCATGTAGGCTTTGTGATCCTTTGACAGATCTTTTATGTTTTGGCTGAAAAAAAAGGTCATATAAGAGGGACATCTAGGTTATTTAAGAAAATTTAGAATTGAAACATTTTAGTTTTTTTTTCTGTTTTTATTTAAATCTTTCTGGTAATTTCCACATCTTTCCAGGATTTAATTCTAATTGGATATTGCACAAAGTTTTATTGTGTCCCATGATTAGATAATGAGACATATATACTATATATAATGATTAGATAATATATAATAATAATAATATATAATAATATATATAATGATTAGATAATGAGACATATATACTATATATAATGATTAATAATATATAATATAATAATAATGATGTATAATAATATATATAATGATTAGATAATGAGACATATACTATATATAATGATTAGATAATATATAATAATAATAATAATGATATATAATAATATATATAATGATTAGATAATGAGACATATATACTATATATAATGATTAGATAATATATAATAATAATAATAATAATGATATATAATAATATATATAATGATTAGATAATGAGACATATATACTATTCCCATTTGTTTATTATGTGTCCATAATGAGATTAAACTGAAAACACTATCTTTTATTCCCATTCATCTTGCATATTTTGTACAATAATTCATTAGAGCTACAAATATTGTGATTAATAAATTTAGCTGTATCTATGTAAAACTATATAAACTCTTATAATAGAAAATTATAGGCTGTCTCTACACATTTGAGTATAAGATATAAAGTGCATGTTACCAAAGTTCATTTGAAACAATTTATACCCAACTTTACATAACTGTGTCAAAATTTATACAGATGCTTGTTCGATCAAGCAGTCATAATTCTGCTACTGTTCATTAACAAACAGCAGGACAGTCACTCAAAGCTGCAGAGATTACCAGGCAAGTGAAGTTGATAAAGCATACACAAAATTTAAAAACATCTCTTACATTTAAAACCTAGCTGTGGTTTTCTTCTCAAGTTCTAGTCTGTAGCTGTTTGCAGAAGAATTTTTCTTGTCCCTTTTCATAAATAATGTAAACATTGAGAGGGCTGGACATTGTGGTGCTAATGTAAATGGTCTGCCGTTGAATTTGTTGGACCATGGGCGCTAGTGTAAGTAAAAACACAGAGAGTGCAGTACTATTGGGTAGTGTAAGTTGCAAGATAAGTATTATAACTTTTTAGGTAGATGCTATTCCAATAAAAAAGCTACATCAGGGTCAGAAAATCGAGTTTTATTTAGACTGAATTGCCTATACACAATTGTTAATGTGATTGTTTGACAATGCCATCAAACAGGGAAGACCTTCTACATATCAGCATTAACTCAGATACTGTATATAAGTAGGGTTTACTTTCTGACTCTTGTACAGTGTTTCTAAAAATAGAATAGCCCTTATTACTCAAGATTATTTATAAAATATGTTTTACATATATATGCAAAGCATAGAGCTCTGCTGAATCCTTATGTCTCTAAGTGATGATTTGCGTTTAATATTAGTTTTCAGTGAGCTGTTTTTTTATTTTTCCAGGAAGCTGTAGCTAGTGGTCTGGACTATGAAATTACCCAACTGGACCACCCAGAGAAGTGCTATCTTTATACCCTAGCCAAGGAATTGCTGCCTAAACGGGACTTCCTGGCAAAAACACTCAGTGACTTCGGAATGATTCCTACAATTCCAGAGGGAGGTTATTTTATGATGGCAGACATTTCTAAACTAAGTAAGATCAGCTTTCAAAATAAAAGGCAAAATAAAGTTTGTTGTTAAAATATATTACTTTAATAAAAAAAATAATAAAACAGGTCCGGAAATATCTTCCTTTTCATGCAAACAGAGGATTGAAATATCTTAAGATGGGTGTAAATCTCCATATAAAATAATTTTAAATGTTAGATCTATTTCATTCAAATGATGAAATACAGTTAGTGTATTTCTATAAGACAAATTTCACAATAGGTATCTGCTGTAGGCTTGGATAAGTAGTGAAATTTATTATGTAATTGACTTCCTTTTCATATCACATTTTGACACAAGTCATATTTCATCCAGATCTCTGCAAGGACATTTTAAACACTGGCTGTAATATGGAATTTATCATGTTATGACATTATCAGTCTCAGTGACTCTTCTGTATTGAATTTCATAACAATAAAACAAGTTTTGCAGTCTGTCATTATCAGACTATGGCAGGTAGCTGACATTTGGGGCAAGAAAGAAATTGACTAAAAGAAATAAAAGCTCTTTCCACATAAAAGCTTCACATACATATCAAATACTTTTTTCATTTTTTTCTGTACATGGCATGCATTTGTAATATTAATGACACCTATTGACTTTCAGATCAAAATGTTAAATGTCAGAGTGTCAGATCTTTAGTTTCTTTTCAACTACATTGACCAAACATTGTTTCGTTTGCATGGACTGAAGACAAAGAAGATACCTGTTAGTTTTGGGGTGAAAATGTAAAGTATCTAATCATTTAAGGAGGGTTTTACATAAAAAAAAACGTTTAAGAATACTGTGTACTGAATATTAGGCATATAATGTATCATAAAGGCCATGCCGATAATCCACGACTTTCAGTTTCTGTGTTTACAGTTCTAGAATATATTTCTATAGGGAGCAAATATACATAGTATACCTTGGATTTATTTATTTTTGTGCGTAGCGATTTTTTTGTGGTATGATTATTATGATTTTTTTTAATTGATGTATTTTTTTAGGGCATCATCCATTGTTGTATCTGTTAATTTGCTAATACGTTATCTTCAGTGATATTTGTTTTGGTACTTCAACAGAATCTAAATGACAAAACAGGTAGATAATGTTTCAATTTTGAAATTCTTGTTTGAATTCCTAGATTTGCATATTCCTGATGATGACACAGATGATCCATGTGACTTTAAATTTGTGCGCTGGATGACAAAAGAAAAGGTGGGTAGCAATCACAGCCACAAAATATATTTATTTATAGCTTGCAAAAGTATAATAATATATTGAGAATGTTCATTTTATTTACTTATATTAAACATTTAAGATCGCTTTGTCTAAGGAACTCACCTTTAACAATCACTGCCATTACACCAATGTCCGAGTGGGTTCAAGTCTTCGGCATGGTAAACGTGTATGGAAGAGAGCTTGCCACGGGTTGGTGCTTCTTACTGAGGTTTTTCTGGGTCCATCCTTGACCAGTTATACTGTCTGCCACATATAGCCTATCTTGTGCTGCACATTGCCACTAAACCCATAACAACAACAATTAAATATCTAAGATTGTGTGACTAAGTTCCTTATAATTTGTTTCCATGTATGCTGGACATTCAGCTTTGATGTATAATATATCCAAACTTTTTGCAACCATGGGAATAGTTGAATAGACTGCCATTTTCCTTTTAAAAGGTAACACTATAAAGTTTATCTTATGAAAGGTTAACCAATATATTTGACACTTATGGGCCATGGAAGACAACTCTGTAATTGATATTCTGGAACACCTTTGGAATTCTATCCCTTGTGAGACTAGTATATTGGACAAAACAATTGTCATTACCTTATGTCTTCCATGCAAAGAATTCACAAGCCACAAACCAGGCAAGAAATCTCTGTTACTCTCCAAATGTTTTAAAAGTTGCAATTGATTTTTTTCTTTTTCTGATTGAATGTTTGGATATTAAGCTTTAGCATATACCTCCATTTCTCTGAAATCATTATAGAACAGACATCAGATAAGAAAAGATGATGTAATTTGGAGAAGTAAAACACTTTTTTTTGAAGGTATTTAGAATCATGTGTACAGGTCCTTTTTGAGAATTGTGTGCACAGGCCTTCATTGAGAATCATGTGTACAATCTTTATTGAGAATCATATGTACACCTTTGTTGAGAATCATATGTACAGGTCTTTATTGAGAGCCATGTGTACAGGCCTTTATTGAGAATCAGGTGTACATGCTTTTATTGTGCCTCATGTTTACAGACCTTTATTGAGAATCCTATATATCTACCTTTTTGAGACTCCTGTACAAGCCTTTAATGAGAATCATCTGTACATACCTTTGTTCAGAATCATGTGTTTATAACTTGATTGAGAATCATGTTCAGTCCTTTTGTATGTGTTTGACAATAGTGATATGTTATTTCATAAATATTTTTGGAAAGTTTTGAGTATTTTATTTATGGACAAATTGTAAGAACATATGTCATAATGACGGTTGATAAAATAAAGTAAAATAGGATTAAATTGTATATCTAAGAATGATGTCTAAAATACTTTAAGGCTGTACTTTATTCTGTTCATGCATCAGTTATCAAGAGTGTAATTTATGCCACTTAAACTTTGGTTCTACGAATTTCTTTGATGTAATTATTAGAAATTAAAAATATTAATTGTCAGAGACCTCTTTTCAGAAATTCACAGCCATTTCCACATCTCCTCTTTTCAGAAATTCACAGCCATTCCCACATCCGCTTTCTACAGCAAAAACCACAAGTCATTGGGAGAAAAGTTTGTACGATTCTGTTTTATAAAGGTAAGCTCTATACAGATATCTTATTAGTTCATCTGTTATGATGATTTTGATTAAAATTAAAATAATTATTCTTTTTATTGAGCTAACTACGGGTTATTGCATATATTTTTTAATGCCTTTCCAGGGTGCCATGTTTTTTTTTAAATTGGAACAGTTCTAATTAAATTCCCAAATATTTCTCATCTTATTTTAGGTGGCTGTGGGTAATAAAGTGATTTATTAATAAGGTAGTTTTTATATTAAGCTTTTCTTCTCTTTTGAACCTTGAAAGGCCAAACCCACTTATCTCGAACTCTGTTATCTCGAGAACCCATGTATGTAGTGCATTTTGTTCCGTTCCTGAAATATACTTTGTTATGCTAATTTTCCCCACTTATCTCAACCCTTTTCAAGTTGATAACCCTGTTATGTTGGGCATAAAATTAGGTCCAAATTAACGTGTACCTGCTTAATTCGACGAAATTCAACTTTTAATGTCCATCAGAGAAATTTTACAATAAATGATCCGGCATTTCTGCTATTACCAATATCTAGTACTGGCAAGGATAGAAGAAGTGGTACAAAAACAAAATTTACCAGTACAGATGCTAATCAACCAATCTCGGCAATGCATGGTTTATCAGTTGCATAAAGTGGAGAAAATTATTTTGTAAACTACTTTAGAGTAAGGAAACTGAATGCATGCATTTCTGACCTTTACATAAGCTGTGTTAAAAATGGAGATTATCACATGTCCACACCATGACAATATAGTTTGTTCCACAAAGCATTACAAATTAGATCATATTTGTAACTGAAAATTATCAGGTTAACATCATTAAATGTAGCTAAATATACCTAACTTGTTTTACACAATATATTTATAACAAATTTGGCAATAATCAAAGTATTTCCATGATTAGTGTCAGTGAAAGCATTAAATTTCAGCATGGCTAGATCATGTGACTCACAATAATCTATGAATAAAACCCCTCAAAACTCCCAACTAAGTTGCCCCCAGTCCACATAACCCATTCCCCCCATTGGTTATTAATTTGTTTTGAACAAGAGTAAATAAAAGCACCAACAGTATTGTAAAGAAAGTCCATTGCACCCACTATGAATTTGTTGATCGCTGTACCATGAGTACATATCCTTCACCATAAATGGAATGAAGCTGAAGGCGACTGATAGGATTAAAATTTGAAATTTGTATCTTGAATTTCAAAGTCTTACAATTATCAAGAGATTAGCTGAGTCTCCTGGTGCTGTGTTCTTGCCAACGATCACTGATCCAAGTCGGGAGGAATATGGGACCACAATTGTATAAATGTAATAATGTTGGCTTCATACAGAATTTGATATTGAGACTGTTAACTTTAGAGACTTGAAGGACATTTTAAAGTTCGTCGGTACATGAATACCAACAGACCCATCTTTTTCTGGTGCACAAGCAAAATTTATCAGTAAAAACAGCATATACTGGTGTAAAGGAACCTCTGATGATCAAAAAAAGGACTGATTTGCATGCACAATATCGGTCAGTTACATTGTGTAAAGCATATATACCAAACATTATGTTTTTTGAATAATCATTATGCTTTTTTCCATTAAATTATGCCTTATGCATAAACATATCTGGATTATGTATTTTCGGTATATCCCACTCCCAAAACATTAATAATTTGTTTTCTTATTTTTTAAAATGCCAATAATGTCACAGACCATATTCTAGAAAAGATGGCTTCTACCTAACTGCGAGATAAGAGTGCACTTATCCGTAAACTGGCATACACATTCCTAACAGTCTTATGTTCTATTTATGCTAGCTTCCCTGTTTCCAAGAACATGCTGGATTCTACTTGACCTAGATTTCTATTTATAGCAGCTGTAAGGCTAAGTTAGGAGAGAAAAGACTGGTTTGTAATCTTTGCTTGCAGATTCTTTGTTCTATTTCATATATGGTACAGAACCAGTCTGTAGGTATTTGGCTCTAAAAGTCGTCAGATTTATTCTAGTCGATGCATGGGTTAGGACCAAAAATGTTTTTCAAATAATTTCACAGATGGATTTTTAAAAGACAAAAATAAATTCAGAAATGAACACACAAATTACATAAAATAACATTCCATTATAGGGCAGCTTCATGCCCATTGCAGGCTGTGTGGAAAGGATTTTAGTATCGGTTTTATTAGTAAATCAAAGGAACGTTGAATTAGCTGGTTTTACTAACTCCATTACTAAGGTAACTTCTTTTTCACAGCAGAACTCAATTGTGGACACTTGTTTTATAAATGCAGAGGTGTTATCTACCGAGTTCTTAATAGAACACATACTACCACTAGCTGTAGAAGAGTATGATGGTCCTTTTTTTAAACGGATGTTTTCTGATTCCAAAATTGCTAAAATACGCTTGTGCTAGAAAAAAAAATCATTTAATATTGTTAGGTATTTAGAAAATATTAAATCACTTAAAATTGCAGGGGTCATGAAAATTTGGCCATTTGGTATTGCCACAGACATGAGTAGTGATTATGATAAGAAAAAGTTTAACTCAGTCTGTTTAAGAGAACCTGACACCAAAAAGGGTATAGTCTGAGTGCTCTTCTTTCATTACCAGAATTAACAGTAGATTCCACTGGAGAAAACATTTTTGATTTGCTTGATAATGCTTTGATTAAACATAAGTTGGCAGAACTGTTGGAGGGTTTTAGCTGATGAAGCATCAGTGATGACTGGAATTTATAAAGGAGTTGCATTCTATATTTTGAAAAATGTCTTCATCAATGTACATATCAGGTTGTCCCTGTCATATGATGCTCCTTACTGCTGGAAAGGCTGCCAAAAAATTAGGATACCTTCAGAAGTATCAAGCTGACATTCTACCTGACAGTGTACTTCCTGTGGACAGAGTTGATCTTCAATGGCACTTTATCTCCCACCTAAAAGACATAATAAGTATAAGATATAAATTTTCTCTTCTTTGTCAGATTATAAAAGGAATATTGGTTCTTTACCATTCTAATACCGACTGTGAGAAATTGTTCAGTATTGTTAACAAAAATAAAACTGGATTCTGATCCCGGCTCAGGAACCCAGCACTTAGTGCCATATTGGTGTGCAAAATATTCATAATCTCAGCTGGTACAAAGTGTTTTAATCTAATTGAGTTTTGAGTCTCAGTTCAACCAATGTGGGTATTTGAGAAAGCTTGTTAGTAGCTTCTCTTGGGCTAGTGGCTCTTCTGTGGTCTTAACTTGGTTCTTCCACCACAAAATATACAGGCCATTATCAATATTCCCACTAAGCTGCATGTGCACACATGCATGCACAGCTTGTTTGATATCTTAGCACAGCTAAATGTATTCTGCACACAGAGATAATTCTTTTGATTTCTCAGGAACACATGTTATTCTAATTGATCACAGTTGTTCATTCAAACTATTTTCAGTCTCGACATAAGTGAGATTAAAATTCCTAATGTTTGAATTAATGGCATTAAATTTATAGTGATACTCTGGTCCTCTCAGCAGGAAGATTTGTGATGTTGATAATGGATGTTGAGGAGAACAAAATCAAAATGTCAGACTGTGTCTAGAAGTCAACAATATTTTGGTCTGTTTCTAATCCTCAAAGTAATGATGCATGGCTTGGCACTAAGAAGTTCTTTGTGTAAAAGAGGAATAATGGAGGGAGGATATTCACGTCACTGCCTTAGCTGGCACAACCACACAGCTACTGCTTATCTGCGATGCCTGCATACTTGTGGGTTTCATAAATATAAGACAGGTGTTAATAATTAAGACACCAGATCTTCTCTTATCCTTTCCTATAGGAGACATGCAATTAATGTCAGACTATAATTATATAAATGTAGGGAGACTAAAAATCTTCTAATTGCTTATTTGCTTTTTGTAAAGATAACACATATAAAATTACTTTACTATAACATATAAATTTTTATAATTTGTTATTGTTGATATTCATGCTTTTAAATATTAAAACGAACACATCAAGATGAATTGGAGGAGCTAAGGAAAAGAGCTGCTATTAGTTTTAAACTGTTGTGGCTAAAAGTACTCATCCAAACTGAGACAGTGGATTCAAGAACACCTAAATGTGTTGAGCTTCATGGATTCAAGAACACCTAAATGTGTTGAGCTTCGTGGATTCAAGAACACCTAAATGTGTTGAGCTTGGAAATATTGATATGATCAGTGAAGTCAATGGAGTTGTTTGCAAGATGAACGAGGAAGCCAAGTCTTCTTGTGAGTTTGCAGTTGGAAAGATCAGGGATCTTTGGAAAATGATTTATTTAAATTGACATCTTGCTCAAAAAGTACACTTGGAATCAGTGTCAAAATTGAGAAGGATGAAGTCTGGTACTGGAATAAACCAGTGGTCGGCAGACAAGAATGAACATCACAGAAGCATAAGTGAGCAAGTAAAGATTTTGATAGACAATATTATTCTGGCAATTTCAATGAATTCATCAATGTTGTCTGTGCAAGAAAACCATGATCATTTGGCATTGATATTCCAGAGAGTTTGTGGAGTAAAAATTACGCTTTTGAATTTGTTGAGTGTTACTGATGCTGTTGTTAGAGAAGCCATCATGGGAGGAATTCATGATTCTCAGTTTCATACATTGATTGCGAATGAGAGTACAGATATATCAGTCACTAAAATGCTGATTATCTATATTGAGTATTCATCAACTGCAGCAAAGTATCATCAACCATATTTTGCTGGTATTGTTAAATTGACAGCAGGCGACAGTAGAACTCTTTTTTGAAGCAATTTAGACTACTACTTTTAGACTAGTACTTTCAAGTATTGACAAACTGCAGCAAAGTGTTATTGACCATATTTTGCTGGTATTGTTAAATTAACAGCAGGTGACAGTATAACTCTTTATGAAGCAATCAAGAAAGTTTTATGCAGACAACCAACTTGATGTTCAGAAAATTGCTTCTCTTCTTCGTGCAGATGTGCCAGGTTTGTCATGGGGCCCCGAGTGGCCGAGTGGTCTAAAGCGCTGTCCGTTACAGATCACTGCCATCTCACCTCTGTCTGTGTGTGTTCAAGTCTAGGATTCGGCGAATGTGGATATGTGAGAAAGCTTGCCAGTAGCTTCTTGTGGGTCAGTGGTTCTTTCCGGTGATTTCCCGGTTTCTTCCTCCACCATTAATACTGGCCGCCATGAATAGCCTATCATGTGCTGAAAAATGGCGTTAAGCCCATCAACCAACCAACTAGGTTTGTCAGTGTAGCGCTGTGTTGCACATAGGAAAGATCTGGGCATTGATGATGTACGGAAGAATCTAACTTTGATGAAAGATATTGAATTATTGTTAAGAACTGTTTACACTACTTTTAGTAGATCAAGTGTTAAAAAATCTGAATTCAATAAATTATGCAATGTTGCAGACCATGATGGCATCCCATTTTGACCACGTAATGATGTGTATTGAATGTTTAGATATTTTGCTGTACAAGCCATATCAAGAAATTATATGATGTTGATTATTTTCCAATACAAGGATAATGATCTTATTGCTAAACATTGTTTTGAAAAAGTTGAAAGATCCTCATGTTGCTGTGATAGTTAGGAATAATGTCCTGGCTGAGATATGTTGTGTTTTCCAATGCAGCTGAATTATGTAGCGTTTTCCAATGCATAACTGTACTTGAAGCAGTTAAGTTTGCAAAGGGAAAGATTAGTAAACTGCATCTACAGTATTTAACACAAAAAGTAAATTGCAATGACAAAGTGGTAGAATTGCTTTCAAAGGATCAATTTGTTGATGTTGATACAGCTGCAGTAATTAGATTTATTCAGCAAGTTTGCATTCATTTGCAAGAAAGATTCCCTGAAGAGAAATTAGAGGAATGGGTTGCATTCAATTCACAAGCAATTCAAGTACAAACATACTTTCAATTTGGAAATCAAGAGCTATTGAAATTGTGTGCCAAGTATAATCATTTTCTGACAAAAAATGGCGATCATACAAAGATCAAGGAGTATTAAGAGTTCAGATTTATATTAAATAAAAAATTAAATCTGGGACATTAAAAACATTCTCAGAAGTAGTTAGCTTTGGATTGGCAGAAGATAAGTTTTCAAGCCTTGCAACATTGCTTGATATCTCTTGCATGTTTCAAGACTCCAGTGCTGATGAAGAACGAGGATTCAGTTTGATGAACAATATCAATACCAATTCCTGCAACAGACACTAGAAGCAGATCATTTGAACATGTTGATGAGGATAAAGTTTTATTTACAAGTGGACAGAATATTGTTGTGGGAGCGGTTTATCTTCTTTGGAAAAGTTATAAAAACAGAAGACAAAAATAGAAGTGACATTATTATAAAATCTTTTCCTTTCTATTAGTACATTATTGTCTAGGCCAAATATGAATAAAAATGACTTTATTTTCTAACTTTCAAAGCAGTTTAGACTACTACTTTATTTAATTTTTAGTTAAAATAATTCAAAGTTTGCTTGTCATGGAATAATACTTTTAGTTTGATTTAATAATTATTAGTGACGTTAGCTCTACTACTGATAGTCTGCTGCTATTACTACTTCTACTAGTACTAGTACTAACTCCCCTACTACTTCTACTACTCATTTAAAGTCTAATTGTAGGAATGATAAGGCCTTGTGACACACCCTGCCTGAGGATACAATTTTCGTAAAACAATTTTGCTCAGTAGGTTTTGCTGTCTGGTTAGTGGCCTTTGCTCACTAGTTTACATGCCTTAGAGGGAATGTTGGCCACTATATATAGTCTACCATACGCTGTAAATGGTGCTGTGGCCCGCAAAATCAAACCATCATTTTAGAATCATTTATAAACAAAATTAACAGCTGTTGGTTGATTGTGTGACTTGGTAGGTAATGTGTATTGTAAATTAATAAGTTTTTAAAAATGTATTTCTTAATTCACACTTCTCAAATAGAGGTGCTAATATATGACAAGTTCTCATCACAATTTCTTTGCTAAGCACTGGCTAAATGATATCTCTACACATGGGCTTGTAGCCATGCTTACAATGTATATCTATATATATATATATATATATATATATATATATATATATATATATATATATATATATATATATATATATATGCAATAAACTGACGAGAACAGTGCGAAACTAGTAACTAACTTGCCTGAGCGCTTTCGACTCTTAATGAGTCTTTTTCAAAGGCAAATACAAAACATATATAAAACAAACAAATAAACAAAAACATGTTTGTAAACCTCATTTGTACAGTTGATTGCCATCTCACCTGTCTGCATGGGTTTGAGTCTAAGATTTGTCGAATGTGGATATGTGAGAAAGCTTGCCAGTAGCTTCTCATGGGTCGGTGGTTCTTTCCGGTGATTTCCCGGTTTCTTTCTCCACCATTAATACTGGCCGCCATGTATACACTATCACGTGCTGAAAAATGGTGTTAAGCCCCAGAACAACAACAACAATTGAGCAAGTGTCCACACTTGATGCCTATAGCCTCATTGTATACTTTTGTAAATATGAATTTCGTAAATTTGAACTTTTCAGCTAATGTGTCTGTGTCCCAGAAGACATTTTAGTGGGGTTGAGGACATAAGTGATTTCTTATTATTTATTCATGTGTACAAGTAGTAGTAGTTGCAAATATTAATTATTTTCTTGGGTTCCTCAAGTTTTGCAAATCTTTATTTTAAAAATTATGTGTTCAAAAATGTTAGAGGAAAACTATAAATATTTTTTTTATGGATTGGCAAGATAAAAAAATATTTGGGTAGGAAAAATATATTACAGAACAGTAATAAATTGTTTATTCTTTCTTCTTTCAGGATGACAAAACCCTAAAAAAGGCTGGAGAACTGCTTCAAGATTGGAAAGCTTCACTTGCTTGATATTTATGACTAGTTAGCAAAGAAAAATAATCAACATTTTTGTTTCTACACTGTTATATTTTTGGTGAGATGATTGGTAAACAAGAATTATGTCAGGATATCTTGAGGAAATTCAGATCATTGGTTTGTTCTCTTTGAGTGGACTTCCTCATCATAATACTTGTTTATGTTGATAATCATGTATACATATTGTTGACAGCACTGAAGTTTGTATACATTTACTCCAAGTAGTTAAATGTTCAACTTTTCTCTGGTGTATATTAATAATATCATGCGGTTTTAATTGTATTCAGAATCTCTTTTAAAAATTACATGTAAATACATGTAATTACACCTATCACAGCATGTAGGTAAAATATAATCTATACCACATGTACATGGACCTTATATTAATGCTTATAAGTACAATGAAAAAAGTACTTTAGGGTTTGTATCTTTAGGGAGTCGCAAGTGATTTGATTCTTTTACATAAAGTTTTAGTTGTATTTAAGACTTTAACATTCAGGTTAATGCATTTATGTTATATATTTATTAATACGCTGTTTGATATTAAAAAATTCATATTTTATTGAATTTTACAAAGTTAGCATTCAGATTAACATAATTGATTTTGTCTATTTATGGATAAGGAGTTAGATCCAGAATGACTTCTTATCTTATGGCCTTAGAACACAATTAATTTAACTATATTGTCTCTACATTTGTTTCTCAATACTGAACTTTCCACTGTGTGACAATCACTACAAATCATATTTTTATCTAAAATACCTTCAAAGATGACTTTACGGTTTAGTTCTTGTCAAGGGTTGACCTGCATTTTTTTGAGAGGCTGAATTGTAAACAAAACACCAGGCAACAGAACACAGATTTCACTTCCGGATCATCACCATGACCTTATTACCCAATGTGCACTGTCGCCGAAATACACACAGACAACCACACCATAAGCTCACATTTTAAAGAATAAACAATTGCCTTTAAATCCTTACCAAGAATGACAAAATCTATCTCTTGTATAACCACCAATTTCAGACAGGAAAAAGTGATCTAAAAATAGACTGGGACTACATTTGTGGGTACTGAACCAGATTTTATTAATTGTGTACTGATTCCTTATGCCAATTTACAGTATCAACATTCCTGCTAACAGATGGAGCCATGGTAGCTTTCTTGATAGTGATTCATAATGATAATCCAAGTAGCATAATGTTATTCCTAACTGGTTTGGTATATCCTTGGAATAATCAGACACTTAATTTCCATTTCATCTGCATGGTATTGCCAATAATATGCTATTGTCATTAAAAGAGTAAAAGATAATGAGTCTTTCTTATGAACATAATTGTCTTCTTCTGCACAATGCAGAAAATTTTGGGACTGCTCTAAAAATAGCTTTTGAAGGAAAAATTGTGCTGTTAGTTTAAAAATATTTCTGTCCCAAAGTTTAGCACTTTATGTGGATTATTTCTGTTATTACTTATTGATTTTATTATTGTATGAAAATGCAAATGCTATTGACTTGAATTGATATGTTACACAAGTCAATATTAAAACATTCCCATTTGTACATGTTTTAATAATAACTGAATTTTGTTGTATGCAAGTTAAATTTGATATAAAACCAGAGTAATACTTGTATGCTTCATTTGATATTTGCTAAGTTTCATGTATATAACTTTTATCCAGATTTCATAGCAGTATGTTCATTTAAATAAAAGTGGTTAGAGATCTTCAAATATCTTAAAAGCATTAATCCAGTGATTTTCGTGGAAATTATGTGGTTTTTAAGATGAGAGTAGACTAGTGAACAAATTGCAGTCTGTGGTCAAATACTTGTTTTCCTGATATATCCGCAGTCCTGGTTTTGATCCATTTTCCTGAAATGCTTACAGTATGTGTTTTTCTGATATATCCACAGTCCTGGTTTTGATCCATTTTCCTGCACAAAGTTTGTGTGTTCTTTGTAAAATTGAGAAGAAAATATTGCTTCATATCAAAATAATGATGGATAATATTATGGCTTAAGTCTATTTAAATTTCTTTTGAGGAGTCTGAAGATATTAAACTGGAGTACTCACTATTTGAATTCTGCTACCATTTGAGTTTTATTTATTTGAATAAGCTTTTTAAAGACACCTACAGTGATAAAATTTTGTGATGTGTGTGATTTCGATTTTTAATATAGTTTTAAAACATTTTCGGTCATATCACTATGATGTCTGCAGTGTGCCAGTTTATAGTGATGTCTAGCACTGGAGCATCATGCAGCAGACATGTAGCATGATGTTACACTATCTTGACACCAGGCCACTCAGTCCTAACACTAATCTCTTAATGCTGAGCGCCAAGTTAGGCAGCTGTTTGTACCATTTTTGTACGTCTTTGGATTGACTCGGCCGGGAATCAAACTCAAGACCTCCCACATCCGAGGTGGATGCTCTTTCCACTAGGCCATCGGAGCAATTAATTTAAAAAAATATAAATTTGTGTTTTCTTTCTTAATACAAGAAAGTTATACAAGTTATAATCAGAAAGGGTGTGTCTCACCATCTACACATTATATTTACTTGAATCAATTCTAGTATTAATGCAGAGAATTATATTTATGGTTTTCAGTGCTTAACAAAATTTGATCTCTTTTACACTTTGATAAATAAATGTGGTTTTAGTTATAAAAATTGCATAGATCTATACTATATTGATTATACTGTATGTGAGGCTTCCCAGGTGATCAAGAGTTCTAAAGAACTTGCCTTTGCTGATCACTACTTTCTCATCCCAGTCTGTTCGAATCTCAGACTTGGCCAATGTGGACATGTGAGAAAACTTGCCAGTATTTTTTCATGCATCATTGGTTCTTCCCGGAGTTTTCCTTGGTTTTCTTCTCCACCAGTTGTACTGGCCACCATATATTGCCTATAGTGTGCGAAAAATCAATTTAAACCCAGAACAACATCAAGAACATAGTAGGTGTTGTATCACAGCTTTCTGCATTTGTAATTATTGTTTATTCTACCATCGATGTGGAGGAGAAGTTAATGTTACACGTATATGCAATGTGTATAGAAGAGCAACCAATTTCCTCAGTTACATCCTATAAATAATTGAGAGCATAGTTTTAAAATAATGAAATTAATTCACTGCTGCCTAACTTTAAGAGGAATGTCCCTGTATAGTAATTGCTCACCCTCCAATTTGCATCGACCCCCACTTTTAAAAACAAAATTCATCAAATATATAAAAACAATACAAAAATCTCTCATCAATTTATCATTTCTAACCTGACTGTTGCCTCAAACATTATCTCCTTTGTGGTATTTCAAATAAAATTAATAGTATTTTTAGTGGTTATCATATTCACATGGGCAAGTCATTGTTTTTCTAGCTGTAGATGCGACTTTGTTGACTGTCTTTGATAATATCAATAATTCCATTTGATAATATCAATAATTCCATCATTTCTGGAGTTACAGCTCTTTGAACACTAATGCTTAAGTGTTTTGCGTTTGTTCAGCTCTTTCAGAAATCTTAAAACTAGACATTGCAAATATTGGATGCAGATGACACAGTTATTACTAGGGGCCCCAAGTGGCCGAGTGGTCTAAAGCGCTGTCCGTTATGGATCACTGCCATCTCACCTCTGTTTGCATGGGTTCGAGTCTAGGATTTGGCGAATGTGGATATGTGAGAAAGCTTGCCAGTAGCTTCTCGTGGGTCGGTGGTTCTTTCCGGTGATTTCCCAGTTTCTTCCTCCACCATTATTACTGGCCGCCATGAATAGCCTATCATGTGCTGAAAAATGGCGTTAAGCCCAACAACAACAGTTATTACTGAGATGGACTGTAACAGTAACAGACACTAGGAAAGGAGAGTGAGCAGTCTTTCTACACTTACTTGCATCAAAAGCTTCCATTTGGTTGATAGTGTTAGTGACTCCCTGGCATAAATCAGGTTAGAAACAATAAAAATTGATGAATTAATTTAAGAATCGTCATTGCAGTTTGAAGCTGTACCTTGTGCAGTATAATAAATTTGCTACTGATATTTAACTCGGTCATTACACTTTTAATGCCTACACCAAGTTGGACTTACTACTGCACCTTTTTAGGAAAATCTACTCCATACTCCCATGCTACTGGTCAACATGGACATGCTCATGCAAGTGTAATGAACTTAATGGAAATACTGCCCTCTTGTTGGTCAACTGAAAATGACATACTGTGCCTGCTCATAAACAGATTTTCAGTCAAACAATAAGGAGATGGAAATGAAGAATGACATTATGCATCATACAGAATGCCGATCATATTAAGCATGACATCAAATATGCCATTACTGTAATCTGTTACAGGAAATGTGGATAAAGTTGCACGTCGAGACACCATTTACCAACTTTAAAGCCTAATGTAATCTGGTAGCAGATTATTTTCCAGGTCTAGTAAAAGTAATGTTCAGAGACTTAGAAATTGCACAGAAGTTCTTGTGCTAGTAGACACAAAAACTATTCACACAATGACCGTTTTATTACTGATTAGACATCATGGTCTTGATTGTATAATAATAACAACAATAATATGAACATACATGATCACTTGCTAGGAAAGACAAATCTACTTTCTTAACTCCCAGGACAAGCTCAGATTTCATTCAGGCAATCTACATTTTGAACAGGATTTGCAAAAAGGCAGATACAACATATTTTTAGAGTGGGATTCAAGATACAAGTACCAAGTAATTTTATTTAAAATCTGTAGTTTAGGTAAATTAGTAAAACATTAGCTTTGTGCGAGATATTTCACTGATAAGTGACCATTTTCCGGTGTTAATGCTTTAAGTTCTGCAATTCCTCCAACAATATTTTGGGTTATAGTTAATTTTTTTTTTTTTTAGATTATACAGATACAATCTTAGTTTTTCTACGGCTTTTTAATTTCTTCTACGGCTTCAAAATAATCTATATGTTTCTGTAATGGTTTATTTATGAAAAGAAACAGTATCATAACAGATGGGATATTATTTTTTTTACAATTTGGTCCAAATGGTACCAAACTATTTGCTTACATTAATTAATTTTAAAATAAAAGTTTGCGCACAGACGAAGATATGTAATTTGTCATGGAAAGTATGAATTTTGTGGGGAAAAACCATTGAAAGGTTAAATACAATAATTGAAATTAGAACTGAAACTTAAAAGTAAATAATAAGTAAGGATGTATGTAATGCACAAAGTATATTATCATTTAATTTAATCAAATTATTTATCAAAATCAAATTAGAAGAAAACATCAATTTCATATCAAATTCCTGAGAATCAAATGCTTTTTCTACACACAAATCTTTAATTTTCGCTCATTTAGATGATATCTATAGTTAGGCTTTACAGTTAGAGCAAAAATTCAAATCAAAATATTATGACCTTGTTTGCAGTACTTGTTTAACGTAAGGTCAAATGCAATTTATTTATTACCTCAATTAGAATTCCACCTGTTCTACACACTTCCTCGCGCTAACCCCTTAGTTATGTTTAGATTGTGGAAATACCTTTCATCAGGCAATCACAGAGATGACCCTTATGTCTGATAAGTGTAATTTGTTTTATAGAATAGCAAGTTCCTCAGGTTTAAAAAGAGATATCGGATGCAAAGTATAATAGTGTAGAAACCATTACAGAGGCATTTGCAGCAATTTCCATGCCAAGAAAGCATCACAAATGATAAGAAAATTCTATGACCAGATAAATTAAAATCTGGTACAAATAAAAGATAAATCCTCATCTTGGAGGATATTCTGATGTTAATTGTTATTTATCCAGTCTTATTAAAAAATATCATATCTCATGATAATTCGAAATATCAAATGTTCATTAAGTCTATGCAGTTGTACTTAATACCTATAAATGTCATTCAATTCAATATGGCAAGGATATTATATTATTCAATATATACTTAAAAGATGTTTGCAGTTAATGTATGTCGCAGTCATGACATTTAAATGCTAGAAATTGCATGCAGAATAACGGTAGCTGTTGTGAAATTATTACAAAGGATGCGAATGGAAAAAAGTAGTGACAAGAGGGTATCATTTCCTATCCTGTCTGAATTGCCACAAAATTACAATTAAAGTTTGATATTCTGCAGACAGTAGTTTCCCTTGACTAGCTCAGTGTATAAAAGGAAAGAATTTAGGGTCAACACTCGAGAACTTCGTGTCTTGTGCAGTGCCGGATTTTGACAAAGGGAGGCCTTAAACTATGGGAAGCTTTAGAGACCATATTTGGTATAAAATAAATTTGAGGGACCCCTTCAGACTGAGTTCAGACTGTGAGGCTCTAACCTGTAGCTTGTTTAGCTTGTGCCTAAATCCGGTACTGGTCTCATGGGTGTTAGTGTCCATGCAATATATTAAGATATCCTGGTTATCTCCCTTTGCTAAATAATTTCCGTTGGTTGTTATATTCATTCTGTTTAGAAACTCTGTTGTTTTTTTTTTTCTTTTTCTCTGAACGGGGCTAAATGAAGAAAAATATAATGATCAGAAATAGGGAAATAATTTGATTTTGGTTCTAAGCAAATATTACTGTCTCATATTCTGCCGCATAAACTTCTTCGCATATCTGTACCTTTCATTTGAAGATAAACAGTTTTATTTTTATTTTAAAAAAGCCCATTCTTTTCAAGATAAATTTTCAACAAACTTAAAATTGCAACGTCAGGTCAAGTTGGATTCAGATTATCAAGCCTCGAGGAGCCAATCCTAGATTATGCTCAATGTTAGTATAAACGTCTATAGAACTCTTCTTGAAATGCAGACTTTTGAAGTCTATTTTCCCCCCATTCTTCTTGAAAATCATTTGTATCGTTTAAGTATAAAAACTGTATAGTAGCCAGTGGGTTTAAGTTGTAACTCTCCATTCGGCATAACGTCTCATCTCAGCTGAGCAGCCAGAATCACTAGTCGAACATGGAGGAAATTTTTCTGGCATAATCGAGTTAATTACAAGTTTGTGACAGAAAGTAGACAAAAGTACCTTGGTCCTAAATTATTTGAAAACAAGTAATCTACTTTCCTTTGTGTCCACAAACAACCTTCACGTAAGTCTCAATGTCCATGCCAAGCTTTCAGTGCTCTATCATTATAAATTATTTTTTTAAATGGGAGGGTAATATGCCAAATCAATTAATTGTGGATCAGCTTCAAAAAATCGTACAGATCTCAGTCCATGAGGTCGGTAAAATTTCCAATATTGGTCTTCGTTATTGCCAACGATTTGCTTTGGCACACATTGCATAACTCCTTACGTTCTGATCAAAATTCCTGAGATTTAATTTCTAATCTGAAATACATATCTATACATCTCAAGGTATAAAAGCAGGATGCCTGGTTTATTTTTAAAGTTTGATTCACTACTGTTGATTATTCCGTCTCTTAGTTGCCAGAAAGGTTCAAAACGATTTATATTGACAAACACTGATGCAAATCATTTATACCCTAATTCGACGTACATATATTTTATGGTGTCGTGTATAACACTTAAGACGTTCTGGAACCACACTGTGCACCGCCTGTTGTGTGCGCTCAGTACATAGTTTATCAAAAGGAAATTTTTGGAGAGTAATACTACAGTAGAAAGGTGATGTTTCATTGGGGAAACAACAGTAATACTTTCCGGTCTGCAGAGATGCTCTAAGTTTAATTCAGTATCCCATCATTCTTAGCTTCGCACCAGCCTTCGTCAGCTATTGCGGTGTGTCCTGTGATAAGACACAAGCCTCTGATAGCCACAACACTAAATAACCTACTTGTGCTACTGTGCTACAAAGCAAGCAAGCAACAAAAGAGAAACAATAAGCCATAATTAATTCCGTTGTCTACAATTACATTCTTGACATTTGTTTGCAGCCGAGACTTCTTAGCCAAACGTGTCAGGTGCATTATTTTTGTAACAGGAAAATATTTAATCGTGATAAATGTTAGGTACGAATTATTAATTGCCACTACATTAACATATACAGGGGTCATTCTACATATTTTCGCCGTGGTTTCACGAATTACAGTAATGGATGGGATAGTTCCGATTAAATCTTGCCAGTCAGTTAAAATGGGTGCTTAAACAATCTGCATATGATTAGTCATATCATGGGGAGTTAGAAGTACTATGAGTTGGTTCTGTTAATGGAAATAAGAAATGGGAGGTAACAACAAAAGATGGACCAGTTTTGGAGAGAAGTTCCTTATACATTTACGTTTTGCAAAGTGGTAAGAAAACGATTTGTTAGTAACACACATTGTCAAAGAAAATGCAGAAGGCTCGCTAAATGAAATGTGGGAAATCATATTCTTTTAGTGTGATTTGACTATGTTGCCAGTGACTACTAAGCAAGTTAAAACATCTTTCTATCGATGTTTTGTACGGCCGTTTGAGGAGGAGAGAATGTTGCGTGTCTTCCCGAGTACATATCTTTTCAGGGAGGTTTTTCAACGCGGGTCATTGTATCCGAGAATGTATTTTTCGAATGTGCTTCTAATCTTTCTGGACCATTATTGCATATTTTGTAACTCCTTAGACACTCCATAATCCAAACGGTGGTCTAAAACACTAATTGTATCCAAAGGCTCCGATATTTAATGCTAATAGTGCTTTCAACCAAAATTCAACAAAATATATTTGCTGCTTATTTTAGTTCTGAAGATATGGAATCATTGGCCTTACACGGCCGAATTAAATTACAAAACCTACATTCTTTTTCTTTGTGTTTTGCAAAATATTAAGTGAAAAGTTATAAATGAGAAATACGAAAGTCCATTTTCAATAATATAATATTAAGCTTACAATTATCAAGGTCAAACATTAATTAAAATGACGCAGCAACAATGTGAACTTGAATGGCACTTAGCAAGTTGGAAGTCCTAACACAAAGTGTTTCAAAATGGATGATTGTCAATCGATTTGATAAGATTTAAGCTGACAATACATATTCCCAGTTGACAGTCTTACTTGCTCATCTTTTATGGGTATGCTATCAAAAGGAATAGATTATGAACTTTCTTGAGTCAGCCATGATGTTCGGAAATATTGCTCTAACATTTTCACTTGTTTTTCTGTCTTTGCAAAGATTACCAGTAACTGCCTATTGTTTATTCATTTAAGCTTTACTTTTATATACTTTACTTTTTGCACATAGCAGGTATAGTTTTCCTATAGTATGTGCAGTTTAATAATTATGATATTATAACATGTTAAAATATCACTTTATGTGATTCTGATTGGTCAAAATAAGCCCATGAAATTATTGTGCGGTTATTTTCTGTACTGATTGGCTGGGATCGTGGAAAAACGCTTTTAACCCAGCCTTATGGAATGTTTTGATCTGAATGAACATTTTTTTTGGCAGCCATTTGTTAACTCGACTCGCAAAAGGAAATTGAGGAAATATTATATCGGCTGTCTTAGTATGGATATGCTACTCCCACAGGGGTTCATCAAGCCATGTTAAAAACAATATTATCATAAGACAAATGTCATAACACTACAAGATAAAAACGTTTAAATTAAAGACTTAAACAAACTCACCTCTGTTCGAGGAATAATCTACACATGAATGGGTTTCCCAACTGACAGATCTTTATCTAACAACAGCATCTTTACGTAACATATATGGGATGTAAATCCGACACGAAAATAAATTTGTTGACGACTTCCGTACACTCTATTTTTCAAAAAATCAAATACTACAAATATCAGGTAACAAATGCATATTAGCAAATGTGGTAATTTTTGCATCCGGTAATCCTATTTCACATGAAAATCGCATATATGTATCGTTTAGTTCTTATACACCTATTTTAGGGTTCACGTGTATTTTAGGGTACACGGGTACTGTCGGCCTGCTTTACTGTGTACTGTATCAAACAATGTGGCAGCATCATATCGCATTGATCATTCTGTTTTGAAAAGTGACTTTGTGTTATTAAAATGTTCTGTTTATTCGGATGGAATCTTTTCTTTGATTTATAGTTTGTAAAACAGTACAATTTACTTTAACCAGTTCAACTTTGTTTGGGACTATATTTTATGCACAACAAATAAAAGGTACTTCGTTTGTCAGAATGAACGAAATTATTCGTTCTTGTATCTATCTAAATAATTTCCACTGAGCACCTTCAATAAAAGTTAAATAAGCAACGTGGTGATGAGGGCTTAGCCGAATTTCATGATATAATATTACACGTAGGTGTAAAGTTATCAGTGGATACTTCCATCAATTGGGTGACGAACAAGAATGTTCGCTACAATGTACAACACACTAACATAAATAATGTTGGTTATGCTGTAAAATTGATTTGACATGTTCGACATGAAACGCACATATATTGTCAAAACACATGCTTGTTAAGGACTCGTGCCCAATGAAAAGTTGGGCACATTTGAAAATGACTTTGTTATTTCTGTAAATATGTATAAAATACTTTTATTGGTATTAATGGTATGGAGAAAAATCTTACTGAGATACTCAGACAGCGAAATTAGATACGTTAACATACCCATTTATATTCGATTCATGCGATCACAATACGTTCCAAACCACAGAAGGCACAATTGACATTTATATTTTTTTAGATGCAATAATATGTTAGAGTCGATATCTCCGTAGATATAAACGTAAAAAGGTAAGCTGTAGAAATTTGAAAAATTGCTATAATCTGTTTTATGTCTGGGTTTTGTTTGATCTCACATGCACGCTTCTTTTAGAGTAAAATGAATTCAAGGACACTTATTTTATTAAGCTATTGTGTACATATTTGTGAAAGATAGTACAGTTAGATTGCAATGCATGATAACTAAAAATATCAAACCTCGTGATGTTCAAAAAATGAGGAGATTATGACAAAACAATTGATATTAGACATATCTTTTAAAGTATTTAATATAATGTCTACGACCATTATATCTTGACCGTAATGTATATAAGCGTGCTTCTCAAAATATTATGCATATCTCTTTATCACGGATTTTGTACATGAATATATTGTAATGTTAAAAATATGCCAAACACTAATATACATTATTTTAGGACTTTAAAATTGACAAGTTCACGAACGCTGAAAAATTGATAATATTACGTTCTAAGTATAAATACTTAGCTACAAATTTATATGTAGACTTCTTGCGCATAAGGCTAGGAATTTTAGTCTATTTAAACCTTGTTTTTGAAACGAAAACGAAGACAGACTTGATCCATATTCAGCTTCAAATTATTCGATAAGAGTTTTACCCATCATGAATCCAATTTCCTATCTACAATTCCTCCCAAATAGCAAATCAATCCAAAAGAACCAGTTCTCTACGAATCTGCTAATCCCATAAACTACTTTATAGCAACTAACTGCGGTCAACTTCCATAACATATCTACTTGTCTTTTTACTTACGTATCTTCTGATTGTGTTACTTACGTACGTACATGCTTTTCTGTCCTCAATGTACAGGTAGTTTTATAATAGGATGTAGCTTACTACCAAGATATTGAAAATGGGGCATTCGTGACTGTCAGATGTGTCAGACAATCAAACGGACAGTGCGACCGAGTAATCGTAAGTGTATTAGAACATTAAGAAATATGAAATGTACATACTGAATAAGGCAATTATAGCTAAATTAGAAGTCAGAATTTATTTCATTTGCAGTATAAAAATCTGTGATATAGTGATTTAGAACACGAGACGATTGAGACATAGTTGCAGTGCAATCTTACCTCTGCAATTGAAAACTTAAAAGCTATTTATTCGTGAGCATGTCATATACATACATACACGCATACATATTAATATACATATCTCTAAGACCAGCCAGATGACGACCTATATTATTCTCAGGGTCTGATTTCCACAGAATAAAGTCCTTAAATACCATTGTTTTACTTTCATGTTTACTGTCTTATTTTGCACTATGTGAATTGCCCCGTTGTTCGAGTCCCAGATGAAATTAGTTTATATGCACATATACGCACTTTATGTCAAGATATGTATGCAGCTCCTAAGCAATAAAGACGAAAAAAATAATCTGCTGTAGCTGCTATGCAAGTACAGCGGTCAAAATTATGCTCTATCAATAACAACCGACTGAAACCGAATATCGTCAAATTACTAAGTATTAGACGCCATGAGCATTCATCTCTGGTAATATTGCGCCCAATCAGATTAAAATGGTGTGTACAGCAATCTTTTGTTTAGTGAAAATTGAATACACGTGCATACAAACTGTTAATGTGTTTATTTCAAATTCAAAACAGATGTCATAGAAGCGTTTTGGAACTATTGCACATATAATGATTCATTTCCGTTATAATATCATTGACATATACATCACCTAACTCAATAGAAAGATTGTTGAATCAGTACAGGACAAGTAAGTAACAAAATTCGTACTATACGTGGTTAAAGACGTGTATTTTGCATGCTGCTAAATGTTTTTCACCATGGAGAGATCTAGGAAACTTTACAAAAAATAATTCTACCAAAGCAGAGTTTGAAATTAAAGGAAAATAACACAAGATGTAACTGATTTAATTAAGAATTAAACTATTTAACACCAATTTATTTGCTTTAATTTGAAAGTATCGAAGAAACACTGTAAACTACTGACAAAAACATTAATGTTCTTGATTTATGCTTTTCTGTATTGTTTTTGACACAAAACTATATTAAAGGGAATGATACTATCAGGTTATTTGTTGTCGTTGTACATAGCTACAACCCTAACCATAAAGGCAAACCAATCAAATAAGATCGACAGTCTTATCGCAGATGTGTACATAACTATCAATCAAATTAAGAAAACATACATTGATAATAAAAAACCTGAAAGTGAAAAATTGGTATGCTGAACAAGCTCAATAAATATTATATCACGGAAGAGAGAAAACTATTTCTCTCTGGAAATATGTATGCAACTCACGCACACGAGCAGTGGCAGGTAGACCTTGTTGACAGAAGAGATACAAAAAGAGCAATACATATTAACAATGTTATAATTATATATATATATATATATATATATATATATATATATATATATATATATATATATATATATATATATATATATATAATTTTATGTGAAGAAAGTAGAAAAAAAAATAGGGAGATGAGACAAACAAAATTTTTAAAAGAACAGTTGAAAGATCGGGAGATCTAAATTATAATACTGGAAAGGTTCAGAAATCTGCGCTGAAATTGTATGAACGCCAACATATATACATTAACAATTACTTTACACGAATATGCATTATTCAACTTAAAAGCTAGATTAATAACCAACATATCAATATTGTGAATCAGTCTATTCGGCCATCTGATGACTAATATAGTTTTAACGAATGAATTTAAAGTATCCGAACAAAATATTAAGAATGCTAAACAATATTCGCAAGAGATTTTTTTTCTCTCAAACTTAATGAAAGAATTTGTAAAATAACGTATGCACTTGCACGTGGCATATGTAAAGTTAAAAAAATTGATGAACATAATAATGAACTTTGAATAGTTACCATTAATAACATGAAAAATTTTTATTTATCGTTTTGCACTAGGAAATAAGCTGATAATATTGCATTGAAATAAATTTACCTCAAATAAGTCTCAAATAGGTGCCAATGATGATAAGTGCCTTAACGAGAGCAACAAGGAGCACTAAAACTTTTGAGTTCTTAATACTAAAATCATGAATGCGTCATATATAGTACATTTGTTAAAATAACTCTTGGATGATTTTGCAATGTGAACCTACATGAAAAGTATGAAGATAGCATTTAAGCACATAAAGTGAAAACTTATTTTGAGATATATGGGTGAAAAGACATAAAGCTCAGATCGATTCTGCTCTGCAGGTCATTAGCAAAATTTAAGAGATTAATGACTATAATGTGTCAGAAATACATGCAAAAAAGCGTATAATGTTTGAAGGTGATTAGAGTTAGGTAGGGAAAGAAAAGTAGCTTGAATATCTGATCATTATTTTTTATTAGAGAACGATTTTCATCTTCGGAAGGCGGTGTATATAATAAGTTGTAAGTTACACCCTCCCATAAGAGGAATTGCCATTAGATAGGGACACTGAACTAATAGAAGGCGGCCTAAACAAAAGCGGGTATAATAAACATTATTTCTTTCCTTGGCTCCGATATAAACCAATGGTACTCTTCTCGCACTGTTGGCCGTTAACAATACTAATCAGACATTAGCTTAGTAACGTTGTAGATGCTAATCAGACACTATCATAGTAACGCTGTAGACTCTAAACGATACTAGCATAATAACGCTGTAGACGCTAGCCCTCCCTTATCTTGAACAAAGGATTTAGTTTATGCATTATGTCTCAAAAGCAAGTATATATCTACAAGGGCAATTGTGTCGATTATTATTGACAGAACTTAAAGACAACCTGTTTGTATTCGTTTAATACCATTACCACAGATATTAAGATTATCAGCATGACAAACAAGACCCAATTTTGCTTATTTCCTTTGATGAAATGCACACACACACACACACACACACACACACACACACACACACACACATATATATATATATATGCGCGTGTGTGCATTTTACATTGACCTAGACTGGTAACATACGAATAGCAGGCACACATTACGACTTGCATCCGGCGGAGACTGTGGTCACATCAAGAAACGTTTTGGAAGTTCCAAGTCGTCTTGACAAACAATATGTTCTGCGTGACCAAGCAAATATCCAACGAGAAATGTCAGTTGAAAATAAAGGTTTGTGATAGCTTACTAAATCTGGCGCATAAAATACGCAGACACAATCCTTAGTGATTATACTGCAAAGGTACAAACTTATAAAATCTCCGTCTGACAACCTTTACATTAATACATCGAACAAAGTATGGCATAATATAAAACAAATCTTACCTTTTGGTTTTGTTTTTCAGTATAAGTTCATGTTATAAGTGTAAATATGTAATGATTTCTCTCTCTCTAGTTGCATCAACGACTGTATAATGTCATTGATCATATCCTGATCGAAATATCGATATCTAATCATTGATATCCTGATCGCAAAGGAATACTGTATCTATGAAAAGTAAGTAAACATCTTTGTGTCTGCAGGACATGTTTCGTTCACGAGTGACATTGATTCACAATTATATTCAACTGTGGTTAATTTGTAGATGGCCAATAGTTACAAAATTCAAGAAAATAACATTCACCTTTCCTCGCAATCGTAGACGATGAAAAAGAATATATCATATTGCAGATGCAGCAAACGAGAATGAGAAAAGTAAATAACAAGAACTTATAGATCTTCTTCATCGCTTCCAATATGGACAAGACAAAATAAACTATTATCCTCGTGCAGACACTGTACCATCATCCAGAAACCTAACAGATTGCCATTACAGGGAATCAACAGGTGAGAACAGTTACAAAAACCCATTTTAGATATGAAGGTGGTAAGATATTACTTAGCACATGGTCGGCACACTTTGTTTTTAGTGTGTCTGTTTCATTTTTTCCATATAATACATGCGAACATATCACTTTATGTGATTCTCATTGGTCAGGATAAGCTATGAAATTATTGTGCATAATTTTCTTTACCGATCGTGTGTAAACGTTTTTAATCCGGCCTTATGGAATGTTTTGATTTGAATGAACATTTTTTTGCGGCCATTTTTTTAAACTCGACTCGCGAAAGGAAATTGAAGAAAGGAAATTGAAGAAATATTATATCGGCTGTCTGAATATGGATATGTTACCCTCCCAGGGGTTTGATATATCTTGTTTAATAGTATCTTCATAAGAAAAATGGCGTATAACTACAAGACAAGAACAAAAATAAGTAAAACTAAGTTTATTGCTCATTTGACAGCGGGTGACAGGAAGAGAGGAACGGTATATCTCTAACACAGATATAGGATCCACTGAAGATACAACGGTAGTACAAATGTTAACTTAAGGAAGTAAATAAACTCACCTCTATTCAAAGAAAGACTTTATACAACCACATCATCTGTGTGCATTATATATGGGATGCAAATCCGACTAGAATATAAATTTGTTTACGTCTTCTGTACAGTCTATTGTTCCAAATCAAATCCTGCAAATATCAGCCCCAAAAAGCGTATCGATTAATTTGGAAATTGTTGCATCCAGTAATCCTATTTCACATGCAAATCACAAGAATGTAACAATTAGTTTGAAAATGACATGTACTCTAGGCCGACTGTAAGGTGTACCGTATCAAACAATGTGGCAATATCTCATCGCATTGATCAGTCTTCTTTGAAAAATGGTTTTGTCGTTGTAAAATGTTCTCTTTGTTGGTAAAAGTTTTTCCTTTGATTTATAGATTGCACAACTGTACCATCTACTTTTACAAGTTCAACTGTATTTGGTACTATAATTTATGCACAAGAAATGAAAGGTGCAACGTTAATCAGAATGAACGAAATTATTCGTTCTTCTTTCTATCTAAATAATTTTCAATGAAATACAGTCTATATGATAAAAATAATCTCAAATGGGTAATGATTTAGTATTTAATCATTACCCATTTGAGATCCTCTATATGTAAGGATTATTACAACAGAGATCGGTAAGATAGTATTACATATGAGTATTATCACATGAGTAGTAAAGGTATTGCAGTTCAATTCAGTACTCCATATAAAATTACTTTTATGTTCTTTAACCATTTCCCTAGCATGGACGTTACACACAATTATATCAATATATACTAGGCCAAAATATGGAAAGAAATATAAAAAATTGTATTCATGTTCATTTTTGAAGGCTGTGACTATGCAAACCTAATGTCTTTTCTCATTTCAAATTTCATCCACAGTTAAAAAGGACCATACACCTCATGCCTATGATGTTGAGGTCGCCCTACTGATAGATAAGGGTATATGGGATTTGTAAGTTCACCTTCAATAAATTCACTTTTATTTATCTGAACTATATATATATATATATATATATATATATATATATATATATATATATATATATATATATATATATATATATATATATTTATATATATATATATATATATATATATATATATATATATATATATATATATATATATATATATATATATATATATATTTGTTTAAGTGTGGTCATAATTGTCGTAAGATATATGATTGTCTAATTAATTCAAAGATAGCGAACATATTTGAAGACAGTTTGAATTCTTAAGAAACTGACAGTTTTTACTCACTATGAAAAATATGCTCTGTGTTGTACATCATTCAAACTATGAATAACAGCATGCGTGTTAAACAAAGAACTTGATGCATTAGGATGGAGGTAAATTGTTCAGACGTAAGACTGCAGTAAAAATTAAGACACACATAATTAACATTAGAATGCAGACTGGTGATAATAATGCTTGAGTGATCGAAATTAAGCACAACATCTGTTGTTTTAAGGTAGATAAAAGACAAAAGAAATACTTCATGCGGAAAACTTATACTCCATTGCTAAGATCACAGAAAAGTGTTATTCGATGTTATGAAATCGATTATGTCAAGGAACAAATTGTACACCGTTTGAAACGACCTTCTCTCAGATCGACTTTCCAAACTTGTTTGGAAATTTCGTCCATGACAACGTTCAATCTATTGTCAAACTCATTGTCACCATACAATGTTGATACAGAATATACATGTCAGCCGTTTACATCATTAAATTTTGTACTTGTATCTTTGGATTTGGTACATACAATTGTTATGAAGAGTGTAGCGCAGATTTACCTAAGGCATCACTGCTGAATGAATGCTTAGATTTAATATTACCGTCTATATTTGACATTGTCATCCTGGAAATTCACATCATTATTAAAAACTGCTGTTGTAAAGCCTCTGTTGAAAAAACCGACACCTGACTCTAACGGGTAAAAAAACTATTGTTCGATTTCTAACTTATTCTTTCTAAAATTCTTAGGAAAAGTTGTTCTGTCACCTGAGTTCAAAATGTCATTTTAGCAATGTGGAGTCTGCATGTCGCCCTCGCCTTAATACTGAAACTACCCTTCTAAGAGAAAGTTACGCTTTTTTTTTGGTTTGTAGAAAGATTACAATTCTCACCAACCTTTACTTGTCTGAGGTATTTGACAAAATAATACGCGATATAATTCGTCACTGTCTTCAGCATGCATTTGACATTCACGAGACAGACTTATTATGGTTCGACTCCTACTTAGTCAACAGGATATAACTTGTGTCCGTCAATGGAAATGGAAAACAGTCTGGCCAATCTATAGGTTGGTGTTCCACAAGGCTCTGTCCTTGGCCCAGATCATTTCATTATATACACACAACCTCTATCAAGATCCATATATCGACTTTCGCTGCCACACCTGTTGTACGTCTATGACACTCAAATATATATAAATCTAGCTATTCAAGTGACGTTGGAGCAGCCATCGAGTGCGTAGAGCGGTGCATTTCCTATTTGAGATCATGGATAACGGGTAACAAGTTTCTAAAGGATTATTAAACTGAAGTCATCATTACCACAACGTAGAGACTTTCGCATTCACATCCTTTACCATAAAGAGTAAATTTTATCAATATCAACATATAATTCACACCATCAGTACGAAACCACTCTAGACACTATGCTCCCCTTACATCAACATGTAATGAACACGAGCAAGGCTGCATGTCTGTAACTGAGACGCATCAGCCTCATTTGCAGTTTATTTTCGGTTGATGGCACCAAAACACTTGTACGTTTCTTTGAGCGTTCAATAATGGACTTCTGGAATTTAATTCTGTCGGGTCAATCTCAGCATCTTCTACAGAATCTTCAAAATGTTCAAAACACGGCTGCTTGGATCATCCTTAGAGAACAAAGAAGTAAGCATACATCCACCTTGTTCTATATATCTTCACTGAATAACAATTTGATCCATAATCAATCACAAAATTTGTTTACTATGCTATATTTGGTTGACTGGCTCCAGTCCTATATACTTATCTGACTCCACCCATGTGTGTTCATAATTTAGAAACTTATGCTCTTCTACCGACACTCGTATTCTTGTTGTTCTCATTGTTAAACATATGTTATACGGACAATGTTCTATTGTGTACCTGGGCCAAAGTACGTGTAATTAATTTACCATTGACCTTATACACACTATCACTGTGATCTCATCTAGGACTGCTCTTAAAACGCATTTTTTACTGCAAGAACAAACGTGAAGACTTCATAAATGCTTATTGACTTAATTGTAGCATGTGTTTATTTTGTAAATGTATTGTAATCGTGTCGTTGTATATGTTTATATTGGTTATCTAATATTATAAAACGCTAAAGCTGCTAAGGATTAGGCGCTGTACTAAATCCACATTTTTGTTGTTGATGTGGTTTTACTGTTATTAATATTATTACTGATTAAATGTGAAATTACAGAGTAAAGACTCGAGTCGATTAAAGCATGTTCATGTGTTATTGTTTGCAATGATTCTATCAAGGTTTTTATTTAATACTTTTTATGTTTCTGGCACTAAACAGGGAGATAGATATAATGACATCTATATATTTATCTCTGACAGCATTGTAAAGAATAATCTGTTGACATTTTAATCTAGTTATGTACGTAGCAATGATTATTTGTTATAACTGCCCTTGTTGAGGTGAATATCCAGTTATGAGTGTAGAATTAAGGAACTGATGCGTGTAATACAGGTCATATTAGAAAAGTTTTGTCTTGAATATGATTATATTTATAAGCAAGGCAGTAATAGTTATATATGGAATAGGTATTCTTGCATACGGTAATGATTTGATGATTCTGCTGGCGAATGTTAGTGCTGAAAATGCTATTGTTGTGGCAGATTGCAATACAATTTGAAGACACCAATATCTTGGTGAATAGATTGTGAAGTTGATTTAAAATTCAAGCAAATTCGAATATCATGCAAATTCATGAAAGTCGCAAGCAAGGTAAAGGCAAAGTGGATCATAATGATTTTTCTTCTGAAGTAAATCATTACTGCGCTTTCTTTCGAACGAAGAAGAAAGTGTATGAAGTTGATGCCTGCATACAAGTATGGACGCAAACAGGTAACACATTCTAACTCTATTTTCAGCTTTTGTATTCTGGTTAAACACTGTTATGATCAAACCCACGTGCTACAAATGCAGAAAACGATACGGAGATTTTACGCACATGTTTTTAACGACGTAAGTAATGAATACTTGAGCCCTGAGTACATTATTTTTTGAGTTAAGTTACATACTGAATACATTTCTAAAGACCAAATGATCTAATAGAATAGTACGTGATCCAACAGGTCTCAAAACATCTCTTTTAGATAAACTCAACAGGTAAGATTTTTGAGATAGTTGTATGCATCTAGTGTATTAAAAAAGAGACATCCAAATTGGCCTTACTGTAGTTTTGTAGAAAAAGAGACATACGATTGGCCTTACTGTAGTTTTCTAGAAAAAAGACAAACGATTTTCTTACTGTGGTTTTGTAGAAACGAGACATACAATTGGCCTTACTGCAGTTTTGTAGAAAAAAGACATCCGATTGGCCTTACCGTAGTTTTGTAGAAAAGAGACATCATATTGGCCTTACTATAGTTTTGTAGAAAAGAGACATACAATTGGCCTTACTGCAGTTTTGTAGAAAATAGACATGCGATTGGCCTTACTGCAGTTTTCTAGAAAAGAGACATACGATTGGCTTTAATGTGGTTTTGTAGAAAAGAAACATCCGATGGGCCTTACTGTAGTTTTCTAGAAAAAGGACATCATATTGTCCTTACTGTAGTTTTGGAGAAAAAAGACATTATATTGGCCTTACTGCAGTTTTGTAGAAAAGAGATATACGATTGGTCTTACTGCAGTTTTGTAGAAAAGAAACATCCGATTGGCCTTACTGTAGTTTTGTAGAAAAGTGATATTATATTGGCCTTTCTGTAGTTTTGTAGAAAAGAGACATCCGATTTGACCTTACTCTAGTTTTTTTTTTAGAAGTAACTGAGGTATGATATTCCGAAATAAGCTCTTATGTAATCGTGTGAGAAAGTCTTATTTGTCACCTTGTCTCCTCTGCATCAGGTCTGTCTTTACGACTTTAAGTGAGCTTTTGCTCTAAAACCGTACATGCATCCGAAAGAGAACTTTATACAGTTGCCCATCTGTACAGGGGACAAAGGGAGCATATTGAAGGCATCCGTTTGAATGAAGTTTAACTTTGCCATCATTTTATTTACAAAGCTGTTACCTGTTTTTGTTGTTAACATACATAAATATGTACATTTCTCCTTCTTTCCGACTGTAACAATACTCACGTGTATTTTTGTTTCATTATCAATGCAGTATTTTATGCTTGTTCGTATAGAAGAAACGTTTTATTTTTAGAATTCATTTGTGTCTTCATATTACTGTCAGAGTGGTAATTCTATTCTTTCAGAAAGATTTTATTTGTTTGGCTTGTTTTAGGTAGATCTGCGGTACAAAGCATTAGAAGCTGCTGGTATAAATATCAGTGTCACTATTCGTTATTTTGTAATGTTCCAGATAAGAAATTGCGTGAAGTCGCAAATCCTTTATGTCCTTGAATTTTGTTTACTATCCTTCTAGAATGATCTTGATTATTACAACAAAACTATTAGTAAATAATAAAGACCAAAAAATTCCAAAACCTAGATACAAATAAACATATTCTCTTCTATTAATAATTGATTTATTAATTATTAATAATATTAGTCTTCTATTAATAATTCTGATTTGAACACATACACATATAGAATAATTTAGCTATGTATTGGTTGTTTGCAGGTAAAAGTCAATTCATGTCAAGCATAAATGAACTCAGTTTAGACAAGGTCAAATCCAAGATACAATGTTACATTACAATGGCATGTAATTTAATAATTAAAATATAAAAAATAACAAACGATGATTATTAAATACGCATAACATTATTATAATAATGCGCACAATTTTACTAATGCTATCCGGAAATATATTCATTTGTTGCAAAATATAGAGCGTGGATACACGTTACCTACTTTAAGCATAGGCAATCCTAGCTTTTAATGCGCCATGGCGTAGGTTATATTCGATCCCAGATTATTATCAACAAACTAGTTCATCTTTTAAAAAATAAGTTTTAAAATACAAAGCATCTCTTATTACTTTAGAAAATGCTTAACGATGTAATAAATAATATTGGCGATTGCCTTGATTTACACCATTGTATATTATAGGATTTCCTCGGTTTAAATGAGCTATTGATGCTTCCCGATGACAACACTAGCAGACGTTATTTTGCCCATTTTACATGGACGATGGGCAACCTGGCAGTTTGTCCTATTTACGATCACCAAAATGTTCCATTTTAAATAGGCACATTCAATCAATGGCATCTTATAAATCCCAAATATGGTTACTATCGTAACGCTTGAACTGCGTTCTGTTTATGCATGTAACTTATGTAAAAGTGTTTTGAGATTCAATGACTTTATTTCAACTTCCAAACACCACATAAAGTTAATGATAAATCTGTCAGCTGACAACAAATATGTCGGCTGATGACGTCATTCGGGAATTATCAATACTAAATCGGTCTCGAAAAAATATATATTATTAGAGTTTTTAAAATTATTAAAGCACTTATCTGACTCGTAATACTTCTGTTACTCACTTTGAAGTTTCTGAAAAGCACTTGCCTACTAATACCACTCAAAACATGTTATTTCAAAACTTAATGAACTAAGTGATTTTAGCAATTCATAAATACTTAAGGCCCTGCTAATACCAGAAACCTTTCTGATATATTGACCCCAAAAATAATGAAAGTCACCCAAATAATTAACATCATTATAGAGGTATATATTTGCCACAATTTAATGTAATCATTCATAGTTAACAAAATGCAACATTTAAACAAACATCCGAAATGAATTTGAACTCGTGGAGAATAAAATATCAAGATGATCGTAGTTCTAATTGTTGCAAATTATTATTATTAATAAGCATGGTAATTTATTTTGACCTATCAATCCATCTTTACATTCGTGTATAACTGTTTATAGCTCTAGTAATTTATAAATATCAGACGAAATAAGTAAATATCAAATATACTGTACAGAACATATGCATTGTACCTAAAAGCCACCAAAAATGCATGGTGATTATTGTTGAAATATTTATGATTCAATCAACATTTAAAAGTAACAGCGTGACGTGAATTTTTTTAAAACTGGATAGCAACAGCCAGATGTGTACATTTATAATGATTTGCATCAAGTTTGGCATGTATAATTATTTGTATCATGTGGTCATTTATCAATTTAATACTTACAGTACAGTCGATATACAGATCCTATATTTACTTTCATGTACGATAAGTATCGTCCGAACCCTTTTAGTTAGAGTTTGAGAAGAATGCAACAATTTAGATCAAAACCAATTTAAAGTTGTACTGAATAATTTTTATATTCTTTCACGTGGTAATTGCATGTACAAGAATGGAAAATGAACCTTTTACAACGGTTGAATTGTTGTATTCGGGTGAAAATGATTGTCTTAGTTTTGCCCGAAAATTAGTAGCAGCATACACAAGAAAGAATATCCGTACTATAAAGTGAAATGTGTTAGGTACCATACAAATTAAACAGTATTCACTATAAAATCTTTACATAACATGTTCATTCATGATATTTCGACAAACACGAACGTACTTTCAAAGAAAACGACATTTAAATAAAACATGAAATGTCTTTCTAGATGTGAAACTTAGTTTGAAGTATGCTACATTTGGTAGTGGATAGTACTACCTTGTGAAAAATATGAAAATAAAATCAAAATATATTTTCAGGTTAGGAATAAATACTGCAAATACTGCAATGAATAAAGAAAGAATATAATTATATAATTATATAATTTGCTGGTCAGTCTGCAATAAAATTATACATATGTCAGGATAAGATGGAACCGTGTTTGAAAGAGAGAACACAAAGAGAAGCATATGGCTTGCTAAATTTTCAGAACAATGTGAAATGCAAAGATGAATATAACACAGTACAGTATAGTATACTTACTATATAATGTTTCGGTACAACTTGTGTTTTCTACATTAAGCCATCTTACATGATACATAACTGCAATTGACTTTTTTCAAAATATAGAACTTAAGGCTTCTGTTTCTTTCTTATATAAAAGGAAAACCACGATTGTTTAATTTCTTAATTCTGTAGTGGACAAAACCAGGATTGTTTAATTTCTTAATTGTCTGGTCAACGTTATTTGTAGCAGGGATGTTTCTGATGCCAGTTATATTCTTGATAACTGTATGATAGCGGGATTCCTGTTTCTCCCGAGCTCAAGATATTTTATTTATGTCAAAAATCACTGATATTATATAATTGTTAAAACAACAGGACGGGTCTAGTGGCATATAGCTGTCACAAATATTTAAACATGGTGGATTAAAGGCTTAGAAGAAGAAGGGCACGCTTTAGCAATCAAAGTTTTGAGGGGCTAACGGCATGTTTGTGTTTCTTTTAAACTTACGAAGTGGCCAAAAGTCGACTACGTCAAGCTACATCTATCTATCTGTCTGCCCGTCTGTCTGTCTGTATGTATGTCTTTTCATCCATCCAACCGTCCCTCCGTCTATCCATCCATCCCTCTCTATCTATCTATCTATCTATCTATCTATCTATCTATCTATCTATCTATCTATCTATCTATCTCTCTTTCTCTCTCTCTCTCTATCTATCTATCTATCTATCTATCTATCTATCTATCTATCTATCTATCTATATATCTCTCTTTCTCTCTCTCTCTATCTATCTATCTATCTATCTATCTATCTATCTATCTATCTCTCTCTCTCTGTCTGTCTGTCTATCTATCTATCTATCTATCTATCTATCTATCTCTCTTTCTCTCTCTCTCTCTATCTATCTATCTATCTATCTATCTATCTATCTATCTATCTATCTATCTATCTCTCTCTCTCTCTCTCTCTCTCTGTCTGTCTGTCTGTCTGTCTGTCTGTCTGTCTGTCTATCTATCTATCTATCTATCTATCTATCTATCTATCTATCTTTCTATCTGTCTCTCTTTCTCTCTTTCTCTCTCTCTCTCTATCTATCTATCTATCTATCTATCTATCTATCTATCTATCTATCTATCTATCTATCTATCTATCTATCTATCTATCTATCTATCTATCTATCTATCTATCTATCTATCTATCTATCTATCTATCTATCTATCTATCCTCATATGCAAATATACTAAGAGAGTTTAGTTAACTACTCTGAATTACGTTTGCTTTCGTGAAGACTTGTCGGTTTTATCATGTCCGCATCTTTGTATTGTCTCAGCATGTCGAAATAATTACTCTGCTGACATTTCTTATTATAGTTAGACATTATGCTGACATTTCTCTTTATGGTCAGACACGATAGTGACGATTTTTATTATAGTCAGACACTATGCTGACATTTCTCTTTATAATCTAAAAACATAATGAAATTTCTCTTTATAGTCAAACACTATAATGTCATTTCTCTTATAGTCAAACACCATACTGACATTTTTCATACATATGACCAATGTTTACTTGACATTTCATATGATGCTCTTGACCTGTTTTCCCGGCACTGTCACTTCAACCACCCAGGCCTTCCACGCACACTCCCGTTGGCATTTCTCCTGGCGGTCATTCATCTCTCCTTACTACAGTTAGCCCACACCCAGTTATCCACACCTAGTTATCCACAACTAGTTAGCTGAATACGAGAAAACAAATTTCCAAATATGTTTTCTGATTACCGTTCAGATAAATAACATCTGAGCGTTTCGATTGAACCAATATCAACACACCTCGATAACTTAACATTTTGGTGTGCTCATGACCAATCTAATATTTATCAATAAAGATGAAACGTGGAAGTCAGCTTCTGTGCAGAGGAAAGAATATGACCCGCGGCATTTTCTGGAGCTGAACATATTTGAAACATGTGCTTTCAATTCCGCACAAAAGAGTCAGGTGCTAATTTTAGTAACGAGTGTTCCCAACTCAAGACTATTAAGGAACTGAAATTCCATCAATAAAACAATGTCTCTAATATTATTCACTTTCTAACTAGGATAAGGTCTCATAAGATTATTTTTTTCCCCGAAATATAAATTACTTTGTTAACCAATCCTGCTCAGACAAACCCGTATATACTGAGTTTAAAGTTTAAGAATTTCTAGGCTGTTTCTCATTTTTCAATACAATTAGTACCATGTCCTAGATCCACCATTGTTTTTCTTGACAGCCCTAGGAATAGTAGTTCAATATATAGGTAAGCAACGTGCATAGTTCTGCTTGTCAAAGACTAAATTAGTGAACATTAAATTATATGGCAAGTTCATTTTCACCTAAATAGCAATGGTGCATTGTATACATTTAAATATTTGAGCTTTATGTAAAGAAATAAGAAAACAATATTAAAATAAAAGCTATGTAATAAGAGTCATTTTTTAATATCACCATTTATTTCACTTCAATTTAAGAATGAAATATATTAATGTCCTTGTCATATTTAGCTAAGGTATAAAAGGTCAAGGTGACCATCTATATGTACATGTATTATTACAGAAAAGGATATCTAAAATGACCAAAATTAACTTAAATTCCTCTCAGAGGACATATAATTTAAAACTAAAGTAGGGCAGTGATAAATGCACAAGAATGCAAAATGTAAAGTTTCCAAACATTCAGTGAAATAAATTAGTGGGATGTAAAGTCATGAGAGGTCATCCCCATTAAGAATGGTGGAAGAGACCTAAGTGATCATATCTGATGCGTTATGTATCAAAACACTAGAAAATATCATATTACTTACTATAATTACTCTATAAATGGTCTACTGTATAAATTTTATATATGTATTGCTTAGATATGAACCAAAGTTCAAGACTACACTCAGCATAGTCAAATCTGTACCATGTTACCTCTTCTCCCCTCTTTTTGACAACAGTTGGTATTCTGAATATGTGTTTAATATCCCACTAAAAGTCACTCTTTGGTTTAGAAAAGGTATTAATTTATCTTGATATCCACAAATCGAACTATATGATTGCATTTATAGTAAAGTCAATTGCACTTGCATATATGGAGTAACTGTACGGCTGGAGCTGTCTTTAGGAATCAGGGTTCTAATTCAGTTCCATCTATGCAAACACCATGGTAATAAAAATTCAATAACTTAAATATACTTATCAGTATAGAAGAAACCTGGAAGTCAGCTTCTGTGCAGAGTAAAGGATATGAGTCGCGGTATTTTCTGGAGCTGCATATATTTGAAATATGTGCTTTCAATTCCGTACCAAATACTCAGATGCTAATTTTAGTAATGATTGTTCCCAACTCAAGACTTTTCAAAAACTGAAATTAAATCAATAAAACAATGTTTCTATTTTTATTCACTTTCAACTAGGATAAGATCTCGAAAGATTTTTTTAGCTAAAACATAACTTACATTATTAACAATTCCTATTCAGCCAAACCCGTATATACTATATTTAAACTTCATGCATTTTTAGGCTGATTCCCATTTTTCAATACAATTAGTACCATGTGTCCTGAAGTCACAAAAAGTCGCGCGCGTTAACGTATTACACACATGTCTTGCAAGCAATGTAGGCGCTCCGCGATACAAGCAATAAGAAGACTAACACAAATACTATGATACGACAATTAGGTCACCTTAATAATACTGGAATCTATGTTGGTATAGCTAAACCATATTAGGTATTTCGTAACAGACGTTTGCCCCTATAAATTGGCTAATTATTCGGGCTGAGGACATTATTCCCAACTCCGACATCTCAAAATCAAGCAGGTAATCATGAAATCAAAGCAATGGTTAAAATGGAGAGCTATATACAATTTAAGAATTATGTAAATTTGTTATATATATATATATATATATATATATCTATATATATATATATATATATATATATATATATATATATATATATATATATATTATTTAGGGATAGATGATCTGTATTAGTGATGTGATGTGATTATGATTTTTAACGTAGCTTTTACAATTTGTTAATTACATCGTTACGATGTCAGCTGTGTGGCAGTTGATAGTGATTTCTAGCAATGGGGCATCATGCAGCAGATATGTAACATGATGTTTCATCCTGTCACATTAGCCTGACACCAGAAACACCAGACCTAACACTAACCTCTTAATGCTCAGTGCCAAGATAAGATCCTTTAATTTATGTTAAATAAAAAAATTCCATTTCATCTTTTGCTACCCTATCATTTGTTGGTAGAGGCCCTGTTCTATCTATCTGATCCCCTACCCAATTTATATCCCCTCCTATAATAATGTTTCTCATATGATATTTACTTAAGTGTGTATCTAAATTATATATGAAATCAGCCGGAAAATATAAATTTATTAAATGCATATTTCCTATCACAATGGGTAAGACCCTCCCTCTAAGATATTCCCCCCTCTCATTTTTCTTTTCCCACTTCATTCTATTATCCCTAATAAAAATTGCCACTCACCCTTTCCAGTCTTCTATTTTAGTCTCGCCTTGTATTAAGATGCCATTTATGCTATTTTCTAGATGTAAAATTAAATCTTTGTCGAAACCATTATGAGTTTCTTAGAAAAAATTTGTCATATTCTATTCCCATTTCATTAAAAAGTTTACAAACTTTATCTTTATTTATACCATTTACGTTTATAGAAACTATTTTGAGGTTCAATTCTTCATATTTCTCATCAGGTTGCCGATCCGTTTTTAAAAATAAATTAAATTATAAATGTTTTGTACTACTATTAACCATTTCTATTTTATACTTTTTGTAAAGAATTTCTAATAATTATTTTGATTTGTTTCTTGAGGTGGAGAGGTTTTAGATCCTCCCCTTACTTTTTATTTGAAGATTCGTGATTGGGTTTCTGAGATCCGTTTTTGTCCACCTCCTTGATTTCTGTATCATTTGTTTCGTTTCCAAATTGCATTTCCGGTTCTGTTTCCATTTCTTCAATTTTTCCCTTCTTTTTCATTATTAATGTCACTTCCGTTTTCACTTTCATTCGAACTTTCAATTTCCTTGGTTGTCTTAGATTCATTTTCTGTTTCTGCTTCTCTATTTATCTCTTGACTTAGAGTCTTTTTCCTTTTTCTTTCTCTCTTTCTTTTGCTCTGCTTATGTTTCAGAAGACGTTTCCGTCAGGGTTGCTGCTTTCTTCCTCTTCTTTCTCTCCCTTGGTATCGGAGTCGAAGTAAATGACGTAAATCCAGATAATTCCGCTTCTTCTTCCTTGTGTTCGGATTCCTCTACAAGTGCGGCAAATTTATTAGCTTTAGTAGGTCTGACTCTATTAATGTTCATGTAGTATTGTTTACCATGGGGCTTAGGTATTTACCCCATTGTTGTTTATCCCTGGTAATTTGGTTCTCTACCTCCGGTGAGCTTTGTTCTTCTTGTACAATTTCAATCTCCTCACCTTGTTTATTTGCTTCTGTTTCTCTACTCTTTTGATTTTTCCTCACTGCATTGGCGTATGTTGGTACTTGACCTTCAATATGAGCAGTCGTTACTGTTTTAATGCCAGGGAAACCCCAAACTGTTGCTGTCTTTCTGCTATAACTGGTGTCTTCATTTTTCGTTGGATTTTTTGAACCAGTTCTTCATTATCAACTTCTAGTGGAAGACCAGTTATAAAAATGTTTGTTTTTCTTCCATCTATTTCTCTCACAATTGGTTTGGATTTTCCAACTTTGGCCCTCATTCCTTTGACCAAAATGAAGTCCTCTTTGATAATTGGGGTTCCGGAACCCTTTGGGTACAAAATGTATTTATTTCTTCCTCCATTTTGTAAGCCGTAGATTTTATCAATTGCATAGCCTTGTATTTTAATTGCCGTCAAAACCTCTGCTTGTCGCGGACAGCTATCAGCCTCCCCAAAATCTAATCCCTGGCACCCATCTGGGTGATAAGCATATAATGCTCTTCCCTTCGCTTTAATCATAAAAAAGTCTTTTAGTTTCGAACTCGGTTGATTTTGGTCCAAAACGGGTTGATTCATTTCCAACTGTGCCTGCGCCATTATTTCTTTTTTGACAGGTCACACACTGTTATTGTATACTTTCATTGTGGTTGTAAACCACTATTTCATGTGATCCAAGTTCTTCTTCCAAAATCTCGTAAATAAGCCGGTCAACTTCTCTTAAATCCACTTCTACTACAATTGCACATAAACACAAAATGAAGAAAATTCAAAGGTAAATTAATGAAAGTGTTTAAACACACAAAAAGTTAAAGTTTCTGTCCCAAGGTATCTCCCCAGAACTCACAGTTCATTACGAAAAAACACAAATAAATACATAGTAACACATAGAAAAATAAAAACACAAAAAAGGTCACAAACACAGTCACATTACAGTCACAGACAAAATCGACATTCTAGCCATTCAGCCGTGTAATAGGGACCTCTAGAGAGCACGTCTTTTCTCTTCGGCAGCCCGTGTGGTCTTATTTCCCAGTTGTAAGGTCGGCTACAAAATAACGATATAATATCCACATAAACGAATGAGGATAGAAAAACACACTATATATTCTATCAACACAAATGGATATGAAGAAAAAAAAAAACAACATATATACAGTCCACACAGAAGGTAGTTAAAAAAAGCAATATTTACAAGAAACAATACCTCCTATACTTACTATCTACATAGAAGGGAAGGAAAAATAGCACCCCCATGTCCACTATCAACACAGAATAGGAAAACACCACATTACCTACTATCAACACAGAAGGAGAAGAAAAAATACCACAATGCCTGCTATTAACATAGAAAGAAAGGAAAAACACATTATATACTATTCATATGGTGTAGGGACAGGGTCACGTTTGTTAAGATCAAACACACACACATACATACAAACGTATCAGTGAACTCAAACGCACAAAACGTACGAGGACAGAAAAACACACAATCAAAAACACATACACACACAAAGATTATTTTGTAAAGGGATAAGAATTTTGTTAAGAAAAAAAAAAAACACACACACTATCGTCAGCGTATGCGTTTGGGAAAATTTATCCAGTGTTTAAAACATTTTATCTTACTTGCATGCCTGAAGTGCGTACGTGAAGGAAAACATCCCTTCCATTTTAATTCCAACTAAAATGTGGTTCAAAGGGCAAGAGAGAGAGAGAGGTGAAAGAGCATATACTCTTGCAGTGACAATACAATATACACTATTCTTATTATGCAAATCAAGACCAAGAGATATTTAGGCCTTCTTTCCAGTTCCTGTTTGAGAGTATAGGCCAACACATTGACTCAAAAGGTACATTTACACAAGTTCTTCCTCATAGGTACTTTCTTCCTCTTTTGAATCCCTCTCCATTTTCTATATGTGTTGTTTTTCTTAGGGCACGCTAAAGCCTGGTGTCCTTTCTCCTGACAATGATAACAGGTATCTTGACCTTTGTTTCTCATTATTGGACGAAGCGGACATGTTGGAGACAAATGCCTATATACCTTGGAGATATAGCAGGCTTCGTCAGGTCTTATACACTTTTCTAAGGCTCTCATCAAATCATAGTCAAGAATGGAACGTTTTGCTCACATCTTTGCATGACAATTATGCTTTAGCATGACTGGTAGCAAAAGTTCTGACAAACAAATCAATATGTGTTGAATCGTCCATCTTGTTGACTGTTTGAGAACTGGATTAATACCCTAAAACTCTAAGACATTAATCTTATATGGTGACTTGCTATGTGATAAATCTAGTGAAACGAAATTTTGCAATCAAGATGAAACGGTGAGAAACTGGAATAAAGTAAGAGGCAACGTCTCTCTCTATCTCACTCCTCTCTCTCTCTCTCTCTCTCTCTCTCTCTCTCTCTCTCTCTCTCTCTCTCTCTCTCTCACCCCCACACAAAAAATACTAGCTGAATTGTTAGTTCTAGTTCTAATTCATTGGAAGACGACATGAACAGGCCTTAATCAATGTTCTTTACGTCTATCATAAAACAAGGGCATACAAAGGCATAATAGCTTTTGACTTAAACCGTTTAATTTTTCCATGTAGGTGTATGTCATCGATCTCAATGTTTTTCCAAGTCACTTTTGTTCTACCAGGTTGTAAGCCACAATCTTCATGAGGCACCAAACGAATTTATTTTTTACTGGTCTTGCTGGCTGTCATCATCATCATCATCTCTCTCCTCTCTCTCTCTCTCTCACTCCTCTCTCTCTCTCTCTCTCTCTCTCTCTCTCTCTCTCTCTCTCTCTCTCTCTCTCTCTCTCTCTCTCACCCCCACACAAAAATACTAGCTGAATTGTTAGTTCTAGTTCTAATTCATTGGAAGGCGACATGAACAGGCCTTAATCAATGTTCTTTACGTCTATCATAAAACAAGGGATTCCAAATTGAGCTCGAAAAGTAACAAGTCCTCTAAACTATTGTGAATTTTGAGAGATTCAATATAATTATAGAACAAATCCAAACACTGAAGGTAATAATCTGAGATTAGTAGCATACAGAATATCAACAGTCTTTTGTTAAATCAAAATAATAGAATTCTAGATTTGAATCTAGATTTGAATGCACACTAAATTCCAGTGACTCTCGATATCTATCTGTCCAGAAATTAGATTGGAGTACTTTTGTATCTCCAGAGAAAAGATTATTTGAATTAACTAAGTTCTAGGATTAAAATTTCCAAGAAAAACTGAAATAGTGGACACAACGTATGACACACTTTTATGTACTAGATCCTAAAACATCCTCTCAGTTGCAAGATAATGGACATCTCTACTTGACCTCAGATCACAATTAGCCTTTACTAAGAAAATAAACATTATCTAATGGAAAATAACATCATAGAATGATCCTTATGTTTAGCAAAAAATACAAAGCTGGATTATGTAAAATACATTAAGGAAAATCTATACTATAGACAGACTCATGTGAACATATGTTCTACTATTAATAATAATACTGATATTATACCATACTCATTGAGATTAGTTTCGCTATGCATTCGTTGTTTACACAGAATATAAAAAACAATTAAATTTAGATGAATCAGAAATGAAGTCAATTTTGGACAAGGTCAAGTCCAACATACAATGTTACATTACAATACCGTGTAATAAACAAAAACTAGCAAACTACGCAAATTGAATATAAATAACAAATATTCGCATCTGATATGTTTAAATGTCTTTGAAGACATACTAGCTCAATGCACTATAGACAATGGATTAACATGGTGCACATGACATGGTGCCATTGGAGACCACACGTGAGTAAATTAAAGATATTTTGGCATCCAATTTCCATGGAAATCAATGTTTTCCCTTATACAAATGCATAGTGGTCGTCCGACAATATGACTGACACATTGTACACATTCAAAATGTACTAGCGTATAAAAGATTACACCAGCTGAAGAATTAGTTTCTTGTGTTTGAAACAGAGCGTGAGATGACCCTTTCTTTGACTGACTAAAAAAGGTTATCAGAGCATTGGAAACATAATAGAAACATTCTTCCGTTTTCACAATATGTCTTCAGAGATATATCTTGAATACGTTCTCTGGATACCTCTAACATTTCCAGTAAATGGCTGCAAAGCCAATAAAGAAGGATATATATATATATATATATATATATATATATATATATATATATATATATATATATATATATATATATATATATATATATCCTTCTTTTTATATATATATATATATATATATATATATATATATATATATATATATATATATATATATATATATATATATATATATATATATATATATATGTGTGTGTGTGTGTGTGTGTGTGTGTGTGTGTGTGAGTGTGTGTGCGGAGTGTGTGTGTGTGTGTGTTGAGAACAAAACTATGGAAAATGCAGCTCTTGCTGCTGGTAAGTATTCCTTAATTAAAAACATTCCGGTGGTAAGCAAATCTTTCAATCAGCAGTCTACTGGTATAATAGTATTTCAACCCAACACGACTCATTTTAAAACTTAGTCTGGCACAACTTCTAACAATCAAGCTTCTGACAGACTTGATTCAAAATCCTTGTCTATTTCTACGTCTACCTATTGCAAGATAAAAGGGCACGTCATTTCTGAATACTTCAAATAGAAACAGAGTCATCATAATCAAGATAAACATATCCCAAATGCTCTTATTTCCAAGAGGCCAGGGTCACGGTCGTGTATTTAAAGCAATACATTTAACTGGTTTTACAAACCCCAGTTTGACTCTATTATGGAGAATTTTGACCCAATATTGTCGAAGGGTTCTATTTCACTCTTGGGAACTTAGGCCAATCCTATTCCTACTACAGTCTTAAGGGATACAGGGGCTTCTCAGTGTCTTTTAGTGTCAGGTATTTTGCCCTCTTCTGAGACGTCCTGTTCTAATGAGAATGTTCTCTTTCATAATACTTACTTTTAGGACCTGTTGCAAGTGTTATAGTGTGTTGTTATGATGTGTAATTTACACGCTGAGGGAATTCTTTTTGTGCTGGGCAACGACGTAGCTAGATATAATGTTGTGTTTAATCCACTTGCAACTGACAAGACTTCTAACGTTTATTATATTAAAAAGGAAATCCCTGATTCATACACAGCTTGATCAGTTACTAGAGCTATGGCAAAGAAAGCTCATGACAATAATTATGATAAGAAATGTCTTCCTTTAACTGACACATGTATGGTCCAGTCTTTTGATGAGGTTTCTTTCACTTCTAATTTGGATCAATCAAAAGGTATTGATCAATATGACTTTCTTTTGAATACTCTTTCCCTTTTATAATCATGATGATAAACAACGACAATCAATTGTAGTCATACAAAATATCCTGAGATCTCATGTTTGTTTCAGAGGTCCATTAGCGAAACTGAATCCACTGAAGTACCTGTCTGCTTCTTCAATAAAATGGAATTCTGAAAGAATGGAGACATTCCTAAGTACCTACCAGTGCCGATTGGTCAGTGAACTATCATATCAGATTGTGGTTCCAAATCTTACAGACAGAAAATACTTAGTTTGAACCATTAAACTCTTCTGACTGGTCATTTAGTGATAAATGAAACTTATAACAATTTTAGCTCACTTTTTTGGTCAAATATCAAAAGTAATATTTGTAAGTACTGATGATCTTATCTTTCTTGTCAAATGACAAATGAAATCATAAAGAATTCTAAGGCTCATCAACAACCTATCCCTGCATTTGACAAAATATTCAGTTGAAATATGTTAGATTGTGTTGAATCTTTGCAAAAGACCATTCCAGGTAACCATTATTTGTTAACGATTATGTACGCGTCAACATAATTCCCAGAGGCAATTCCTTTGAGGAATACTATGGTAAAAACTTTTAAAAAGTATTTTACTCCATTTTGCCTTTCCAAATATGCCCAATCGGACCAAGGGTCAAATTACATGTCTGGAATTTATTCAGCGTTATGTTTGAATTAGGCACTTTGCAGTTGAAATCAAAAGTGAAACTTTCGTTCAGAGAACTTTACGTGCGAGAAAGTTTGAGTTTTATAATAATTCATTCTATCTTACTCGTTCTGCGTATCTTTCTTCAAGTTAGATTGTATGGCCATTACAAAGTAAAAAGGAAGCAGAATGAGTTAAATTGTAATAAAAGTACTAAAATCTGCATAAATTAATGTTGTGCACGTATATTGAAAGGGTTAGCCAAGTAAATTGCGCAATTAATTTAGTTGTACCTGTTCCGCCAACTGAGGATTTGAGTGAAGGAATTGAGACGGATGTAGACTGAAAAATTACATTTCATTTGCAACAAGAAAAACGGCGAACTTAAAAAAATATCGCCGGAATATAAGCACTTGTTTCTAGATGTACCTACAAGGACCAATAATTTTTTTCATGATGTTGTTATTGATTATCCAAAACCTGTGAAACAACACCCATACCGGATGAACTCTGTCAAACATAATAACTTGGAAAAGAAAATTCATTATTTGTTGGAGAATGATTTCATAGAGCCCAGTAAGGCTGATTGGAGTTCTTCATATGTACTACTTGTTCTGAAACTGGATAGATCTTTCCGAATGTGTGCTCATTATAGGAAGGTGAACAGTGTGACAAAAAGATTCATTACCATTACCAAGAATCGATGATTGTATTGATAAAAAGGAAATTCCAAGTATATCATAAAATTCTATCTTCTGAAAGGATTTCGGCAAATTTTATTAACGGAAAGGTTTAAATAAATTTCGACATTTGTAACTCCTGATAGACTCTATAGTTTTAAATATTGCCATTCGGGATGAAGGGTTCTCCAAGTACATTTCGGAGCCTTATAAAAATGATTACCTTTGGTCTAGAAAATTGTCATGCTTATAATGACGATGTCTTCGTCTAGAACGATGCATGGAAAGGACTCGCTGATGCAAATTTGACTATTAATTTATCTAAAAGTGCGTGTTGCCGTGCTTGTGCTACCCTACTAGGGCATATAGCACATGGTCACGTTAAACCTATAGATGCTAAGGACAAGGCTTTCTCTGAATTTTATGTGCTTGTCAGTGAAAAGCAACTGATTCGATATTTGGGTAAAGCTAGGTACTGTAGTCCATTTTGTTCTAAATTTTCTAATATTGTTGAATCTCTGGCAAACTTGTTAATGAAGAAAAACAAGTTTCTTTGGAAAGAAAACTTTAAAGAGGCTTTTAATAGGCTAAATTCAAGACTTAAAAGTGTACCTGTTCTGACAGCTCCAGATTTCAGTCAACTATTCAGACTATCTATGGATGCACGTGATGTTCGGGTTGGAACAGTTGTGGAGCAGTTTTGATTCAGGATGATGGAAATAGTGTAGCACATCGAGTGTGCTATTTTTCTAAGGAATTAAATAAGCACCAAGTAAGCTACTCAAATTGCTAGAGTGAATGTTTGAATTTAATATTGGCATTAAAGTATTTTGAATCTTACAACGGCTCAGCTCCTTCTCCGGTTGTTGTGTTTAGTTATCACAACCCCTTTACTTTCATGAACAGGATTAATAACGTAAATCATAGACTACTAATATGGAGTTTATTTTTGCAAGAATACAATCTTGACATCAGGAATATCAAAATATAAGACAATATAAATGCAGATGCACCTTCCCGTGTACAGAAATATTTTCACATACACCTTTGCAAATTCACAAAAATTCGTCTTATGTATTTTTAACTCGTGTATAGTTTACATATCGTACAAAAGAAATCTTTATTAATTTTTTTTTCTTTATGGGGAAAATATTACGACCATGTAGTTTAATTACTTGTCTTAAATCTGAATTTTTTTTAATTCATTTTTGTATCATTATATTTTGTTATGATGTCGATTAGTTTTACGGTATCTGATATTTTTCAAAGGAGAATCATGTCTATTTAAAGCGTAAATATGAATTGCAGTATGCATCTGTTTTTTGTTAGATTGGCGGCTTGATAAACAGCCGGCGTACACGATTGGTTGTGGTCAAAGTCGTTTCCTAAGCATATGCAATTACATCGTTTAATGCGATTGTTAGATGATGAAATAACCACGCGTTCTTCGAGAACGTGAATGAAGCGTCCTATTAGTTCTGTTTAGAAACACTTAGGTCCATGCTATATAGTCAGATCGTTCATATGCCTTGAGAAGAGGGTATTAGTTTTCTTGTGCTGGAAAGAGTTTTTCTTTACATATGTAGAGCTCGTGATGCTTTTTTATTAGAGAAAATAGCATTAGGAGTTCATCTCTTTATTAAGTAATATTTTTCCCTGAAGAACTACACAAGATGTTTAGATAAAAACATTCAGTGAAATTCATTCTAAACTAGAACAGTACAAATTGTGATACAAAGTAAAATTCTAGACATTTGTGTATAGGCTTCATCTGACGTCTTCATCATACAATATGGAACCAAAATGAGATTTAAACCAAATTCAGTTATAACTGTTTCTGAGATGACTTATACAATTTCACAACTCTAGGATAAATGTTTGGATTTTATGGACAAACCGTACGTCCTATTTGATATTTTTACCTTTCTGCCGTGTTTTCTTGGGAAATAAACTACTTTTGTTAAAACTCACAAAGCTTGATATCTTCACTTTGTTGTTCCTTTTCAACGAGCTTATAAGTAACAATACATATAGGAATACAAGCATGCATACATACATACATACATACATACATACATACATACATACATACATACATACATACATACATACATACATACATACATACATACATACATACATACATACATACATACATACATACATGCAAACGCACGTACGTACGTACATGCGTACATGCGTGCGTGCGTGCGTGCGTACATGCATGCATAAATACATACATACATACATACATACATACATACATACATACATACATACATACATACATACATACATACATACATACATACATACATACATACATACATACGTACGTACGTACGTACGTACATATATATATACATATATGCGTGCGTGCGTGCATGCATGCATAGATGCACGCATGGATACATATATTCATAAATAAATCGTATTTTGTCATACTATTTGAGTATTTCAAAGAAAATTTTGACAAGGAAACGCCAATGAGATAAACCTAGACGGAAATAGATCAATGTATAAACTCTATTGATAAGAAATTGTTTGCCTAACAAACTGGTATGCTCTATACTATATGCATCTTCACCTTGTTTCTTTTTGTTCCATTTGTTTCAGAATTTCATTTCATATGTGTCACGAAATTCTGCATATTTAGTTTTTGATGTATTAATGAATGTAGTCGGAATTCGTTTCCACGTACAGATTTAACCATGAGTGAAATATTTACTCCCTGCATTATTTCAAAATAATGAGAAAATCTATGTACCTTGAGTTCATTGTCCGCGGGTTGCCAAGTAAGCAGGGTACGTATCGACATCAGGTATACAGTAACATCAAAACATGAAAGCATTTGTGTGGAAGATGTATACTTAACATGAGATAAATCTTAAGCTGTAAACACAAGTGAATTATTAAACACTGTAAAATATTTTTTTATATACAATTGTTTGACATAGCCGATATCCAAATATTTATTCTAAATTTTACAGATAGTCAGGGGTTACCAATCGATAGCATGATTTAAACGGCTGGTATTTACTGATAACAGCTATTTCACCTCTGTCCGCGCGTGTTCCAATCACCGACTCTTCAAAAGTTAGTAAGTGAGAAAAATGCTTGTAGATGGACGAATCTGTCGTGTCACCAGCTTTCTCCGAGATATTGCTCCACTAATTATACTGGCCGCCAAATATGGCCTATCTTGAGCTAAGAACTGGAATCTGAATACAAAAAAACCCACCAGAAGATAGTCAGACATGTATCCTATAAAGTAATTTTGTTATAAACACTATAGTCTCTTTACAATTTCGCTAGTCTTTAGCTGAACAGACTAACTAAATTTATGTATATGAAGCATGCATGAAATATTTGGAAATGTTAAGAATTTACAGCGTTCAGTGAGGTTTCTTTTTGTCGGATGCAGACCCACGCTCGAACTTTATTACGATTATACAATTGTACAGTTTTTCCAATCAAATCATTTATTATGTTATGAAGAACTCCACGTGCTCGTATGAATAAAGAGCATTATTGTATTTGTACATGATGGTGTCGCATACAGTTGTTGTGCTTCGACCGTTTTGCTTGTCTTTTAAAATGTCCAGTTTTATAAGTCATGGCTTGGCGCAAGTACATAGATACATACATACATACATACATACATACATACATACATACATACATACATACATACATACATACATACATACATACATACATACATACATACATACATACATACATACATACATACATACATACATACATACATACATACAAACATACAAACATACTTACATACATACATACATACATACATACATACATACATACATACATACATACATACATACATACATACATACATACATACATACATACATACATACATACATACATTACTTTATTCACACGAGTTTAGTATTTACAAGACAATTTTAACAAGGATACGTCAACGAGATAAAACTAGACGCAAATAAACCAATTAATAAATTCTAGTGCTAAGGAATTATATGTCGAATAAACGATGTTATGTTTTATATTTTAAGCATCTTCTTCTTGTTGATATAGTTTTATCTCGTGTGTCACGAAATTGTGCATTTTTAATGATGGATTTAGTAATATATGCAATCGGGATTCGTTTCCACGTACAGCTTTGGAGAGAGCGAACCAATTACGTCCTATATATGTACGTATCGACATCAGGTAGACAGTAACATCAAACTATGAAATCTTTTGTGAGGTAGCTGTACACTTAATATGAGATATATCTTTAGCTATAGAGACAAGTAAATTGTTAAAACTTTAGAACAGAATATGTTATATGTTCTTTTGGTATACAATTGTTAGACATAGCCGATGTCCTCATATTTATTCTAAATTTTACAGATAGTCATGGGCCCTAGACCACCGCATGATCTAAAGCGCCTGCCTTTACTGATATATTGCTATCTCACATGTGTCAGCGCGTGTTCGAATAAAAAAGAAACACTAAAAGATAATAAGTCTTATATGGTATAAAGGAATATTGTTATAAGCAATATATTCTATATGTACGTTAGCCAGTTGATAGCTGAACAGATGCACTAAATTTACGTAAATAATTACGCGTGAAATAATGGAAATGTTAAGAATTTATAATGTTCTGTAAGATTATTTTTGTCGGATGCAGATTCACACAAGAACTTGATTATTATTATTATGTTGAAAGTGTACAGTAGTTCCCATCATATTTATTATGTTATAAACAACTCCACATGAGCGTATCAGTAAAGAGATTGCACATGATGGTGTCATTTATAATAGACAGCGTTAGTCTTGTATTTTCGACTGCTTTGCTTGTCTTTTAAAACATCTGGTTCTTGATGTATGGTCTTGGCTAAGAGTTTCTTGTATACGTATGTGCTGATGACATTTCGCTGTAATCAACTGTATGCAACAGATTATATGTTTCATTCTTTTAGAGGGTGCATGTATCTGTACCCCAATTTGAGTAAAATTCTAAAAGTATTCAGTGTGTCTATTTGAGAGAAAGTTTGACAGTATTTGGTATTATTATCTGAGTTAGACTTGTAGATTAAATATTTTCCGTACTTTTTCAAACTGTATACATTGTTCATCCTCAGTGAATCACATTTCCTAACTGTATAAATCCATGATTTGATAAAAAAGTGAGGATTAATCATTATGTAAAACTGTTTAGCTGTTACTACAAACCTTGAAGTTACTAAAGTTGTAGGTTATTATTCAGAAAATGGGCAATTTCATGCGATAAATTTCACGGAGAGAAAGAGTACAATACAACTTATACGAGTCAATATACTAAGCAGCATGGAGGGTGAACCCTACAAAAGTTTGCTCGAATTCTTTGACGAAAAAAAAGGTTCCTGCAGAGGCTGAAAAAATATGTCAACAACGCTAAACCAAAATCTCAAACATTTCTATTTAAACACGGTTAAGTATTGAGGTTAGCTCATTTTGATATATTATTGTTGACGTATTTTTTATGATTTTGTCAGGTATTTTGTTTACTTGTAAAACGACCGAATTGTTGTCCTTCACCCTCCTTGCTGCTATCGATAGTCAAGGGGAATTTAACCAAAGATTTTATCTAGAACTCCATGATATCTTGATCTTTGATCATATAGATTTATCGTTATAAATCCAAGCAGAACAGATTGTGCTTTAGAAAAGTAATTTTTAAATTTATTCATATCCATATCCCCTGAACACCAGGTATAATAAATATTCTGCAGGGTATAGTTATCTACTCCATTAAACACAACCAAAATATTACTGTTATCCCCTTAGGTATTTTGTGTATATCTCTGAGTAACATCAATCAAATCTGTGTTTTTGTGTCTATCTCGAGAAAATATTCTAGCTGGATTAGATTGTTTGTCCAACATCACATCATCATATACTACGAGATTATTAGTAAATCCATCTAATTCATCTACAGACGGGGCTTTATCTATATCTGGGATAAAGTCAATAATATCGTCACCGTCTTTATTAACTGATTTTGCTTTCTCGTTAAAATCCTTAAGTACTTCGTAACAATGCTTTTCATCTACAGATGGTGCTATTAAATATAGTTTGTTCCATCTCAACCATCTCATTATTAAATTTAATAATAATTGCGTTTTACCTGATCTAGATGGACCTATTATAATCATTGTTGTCAAATTTGGTAATGTTGGATGGTGCTTCACTGCTTCCTGTTTTCGTGTAGCCGAAAAGTCAACTATTGCATCCATATTATTAATAACATGAGTCTATATTGTGTTCGATGTAAATCATCTACACCCACCACTGAATTGACAACAATAATAACAAAAAATAAACGAAGTACATTAACAGGTAAATGTGTAAAATGTGGTACACAAAAAATAAAAAATTATCTCAGGGACAACACAGATAGGTGGGGATATTGCTGCTTCTTTAGGAAAATTACCTGGATTACCATGGGTTAAGTATGTTGGTGAGAAACACCTTCCCGGATATAATTATTGTATTCCTGGAACTAGACTTGATATCCGACTTGATGATCAAGATCGACTAAGACCAGGAGAGTATCCAGTAAATAAGATTGATCAAGCATGTCATGTTCATGACGTTGCTTATAAAAATCCAGATTTCCAGCAGCGGCATCTCGCAGATGTGAAATTGATTCATGCATTAAATTCTATACCTAATAAATCTGTCGGAGAGAAACTCGCCAGTTTTCTAATAAAATCCGCTATGAAAAGTAAAATAATGTTAGCGGTTGGTAAATAATTGTATGATTATTATAATGGAATCCATTTATTATAGCCCAAGAGGCTATTGGAGAGTTAAAGCAGCGGTCAATAAACTTGCTGAGGCAGCAAAAGTTTCACGTTCTGTTGCTGAAAATTTGTTAGCACGACAGGCAATGTGGCAAATTTATTTACCACCACCAAAAAAAATTGAATACGCACATTTTGATGTCAGTGTTTCTAACGAAGTTCATCAAGCAGATATTTTGTCTTTACCACACGATACTATTAAAACACGTGGACGAAAGTCACGCACGTACAAATACGCATTGACTGTTGTTGATATTGCAAGCAGATATAAAGAAGCTGAACCATTATCAACAAAGACAGTCTCTGAAGTTGCGACTGCGTTTGAGCGAATTTATCAACGTGGTGTTCTACGATGGCCACAATTATTACAAGTTGATCCTGATAAGGAATTTCTTGGTGCAGCATTAACTTTGATGAAAAATATAACATTACAATCAGAGGAGGGCATACTGAAATTCATCGTGATCAAGCAATCGTTCAACAATTTAAGCGAACACTTGTTGAGCGGCTATTTGGATATCAATATGCGAAGGAAATATCTACGGACTTTAAGTCCGGTGAGCGATATCGTGAATGGGTTGCAAGGTAAACAAGTGTGATATCTGCATTAAATAATGAAATTACTCGTGCAACTTCCTTGAAACCTTCTAATGCAATTATATATATATATATATATATATATATATATATATATATATATATATATATATATATATATATATATATATATATATATATATATATATATATATTCCACGTAGCGATGAATACAGACAACGAGGTCAACAATCAGTATTAGGTAATGTAATTGTGAGATATTTATACGAACCAATGGAGTTGGTGGGTGGCAAATATCAAGCTACTGACCGTATTGGGAGTGTGACCTCACATATAATTTCTAGCGTGGTTAGATCCACTGGAAGACCTGCTATATACAGATTAGATTCTGCTGCCCCTCAAAGTGGATTTGTGCGAGAACAATTGCAGGTATTTCCTACAGATACACAATTACCGCCACCTTCACTTATGTAAATTAGCACCTCTGCGTCGATTACATTCAAGACAGGTCAACATCGCATTTTCACGTGTGTGACCAAGATCACTATTTATTCTGCCTACGGTAAATTGTCTTGGATTATTATTCGAATATTGCCATAACGTTATTGTTTTACAACTTGCACAGTGATTAGTCTGTAGTTTTTTTTAGTTTTATAATAAATTCAGTATCAATATAAAAGTCACGTATATTTTTTGTCACATTGCTTATAAGATGCTAATTTTTTCTTCATTATAACATAGTCATAAGTAATTTCTTCAGTTATTACGTAATATATAATGACCCTATGTAGTTGAGTTATTCGTCTGACGCGAGATACTGCAAGATAGACTAAGTTAGACCACTCGATCCGGTCATCTACAATCCAAATATTTGTATCAGAGATAGTTAATCCATGCGACGAATTAATCGTTATAACGTATCCTAACGTCCACGGAGATTTATCCATATTCAATGCCTCTTCACCTGAACTAATAGGTACCAAAATAATGTCATTCAATAACAGAATTTGTACTCCGCCACCAGGAATTTTAACTTTAATATTCTGTCGTCGTGTATCTGCGATAACATAATGGTACAGGTAAATGTGAAAACCTTTCTTTATATAATGAAAATAATTTCTTCTGCAATTCATCACGAACTATCCTTTTACTTGCGACTATCAAATCAGTAGGTCTCCATAAAGTTAAAGAATCATTCATGGTAGTTTCTGGAATTATCTCACGCATTATTTCACATTGTATTTTATCTGGTTGTAGTATGATTAATCTTTTAAGTTCTTTCAGCGGTTCATCAATAGCTCTATGGTCATCATAAATTTCTTCATAATAATCCACATTATTCTTTATCCATTCATGTGGAGACTTCCAGCAAAAGGCGGTGGTTGACCATGGTCACCCGACATAATTACTTCACTGTTTATTTTTCAATAACCACCCAAGAAATGTTTTTAGTGTTTCCAACGACACCGTGTCTATCTCGTCCCATATTTTATACTTAGGAATTTATCTTTCACCCATTCGCTCAGGAGTCCATGTATCTCCACACCATCTAAAGAAACTATGATACGTACATGTTTTTCCCCTTTTACTTTTATCTCTCTGGCTAATTTATGTGTAGGTGTCAAAACAATCATATCTGAATTGTTGTTCATAAATAATTTAATCACACGAGTTGTTTTACCTGACCCTCCACACCCATTAAGATAAACAGTCTTATGTCTAGTCACAGGATCGTACACAGACAGTGCAGATGATTCTGATATTTGATTATTATTTGTGTAATATATTTCCTTAATTTTAACTTCAGCAAATTCAGAATAACTAAGTATATTTTCTTGCTTTATCCTCCATGTTCCTTACTCACCATTACCTAGTAGCGGCTTTAATAAATCCTTATATTTTTTGTTTATATAAGATGAATCCATAGTGACTATAACAGCGTTACGAAGAAATCTATGTATCATCGATAGTAGATTTATAGAAACATATGATAGCATTGAAGATCTTAGATGAGTAGACTGCGGTGAGCCGCCCTCAATATAGCTCACAATAGTACCTAGTTTGGTCCCATCCGATAAATAAGCATTATTTCGGCTTATAAATGTGTTTTTATCGGTTGTATCTGCGATTATAAAATCTAACTCAGCATCGTCCATAACCAATCTTGTACTGTGTACTATGACCCTATGAGCTACCTTGAGTAAACTTACCAATTATTTTTCTACCAAGATCTTTTACACGCGTCTCATCGTACTCCTCTCTGCATTTACGTATTTAAATAATGTCATCTTCGGCAAGATCAGGACAGTCTTTTCTGACATCTTCTATATTAAATCTGTACGGTTCTGGTAACCAAACTTTTTTTGTGGACTATAGGATATAATGGCTTCATTTATCTTCAACGATACTAATATTCCAAATCAAACATATATCTTAATAACACTATTGGAGTCCAACATTTTTCTGAAAAGTGTTTAGCAAACCAAACATAAGTAACTGGATGGAGATATTTTGCGAAGTCAAATGATTCTATATATGCAAATCAGTTTAAGTCAAAATCTGGTAAGGGTCCATTTATCGCAACTCTGGTCATGTCATGTGTGGGATGTCCATATCTGTTAAAGTATTTAGAACACTCGCCATATCCAAGAAACCTTTCAGGATAACATGTAGCCATATCGACTGATATAACATCATTATAATCGTATTTAGTATTCCATAATCCACCGTGCCCATATTCTATGCAACTCTTTTGTATATCCTCAATACATTCTGATCTTGTCGGTTAACATTATTTTTTTCCTGAGCGAAATGGGCCGCAACAGATGGTACGGTGAAACAATTGTATCAATAGTTGTCAGATTTTGTCATCGTCAGAAGTATATTTTAGTGCAAGATTTCTCATTTCTTCATAAAGAGATTCTGTACGATAAATATCACCATTGGTTCGTACAAATTGATCATGATAATCGTGTTCCGAACTCTGAAATAAACAGATACAGGGTCACATTTACTAATATTTTTAATAAAATCAAATACACGACCGTTATAAAATTTAATCAATATATCTCGTGGAAATACAGTTACAGCATCAGTCCATGCATGTGCATTATAATCAATGATTGTTATAAGGCTTCCATTTTTTGTATAATTTGGTTTGTACAATATCTCTCCTCTTAGTGTTTTTACTGTTATTGGAAATCTTAATGACTTTTCTAGTTTAGCAATTCTGAAGAAACGTTTACTTTGGAATCATCGTTAGAAGTTTGTCCTCCGCTAATTACTGGTGGTGTCTGGAATTTGTAACCAAATCTCCCATTTTTATTACTTAATTAAATAACAACGTCATTCGGTATAATGAATCCGATGACGGAGTCACTCATTGACATTCAACGTCACAGATATAATATAACGTCACAGATATAATTAGGCGTGTAAGTGTCAGACTGAACTAAACGTATCATCGACGAATACACGTTGAAAGTAAAGAAATATCGCAGACGCATGGTTGTTATCGATGTAGTAGTTTACTCGGTTTCTGCTGTTGTTGCTGGAACCGGATTATTATTAACAACGCTAACTATGATGGCTCATGCGATTTTAACGATTGTCGTTTCTACGACAACATGTGCAGGTATTCTCAGCATTATCGCTAGAAACAATATCTACATGCACGAACGATCCATTACGCGAGTACATGTTGAAATTACACAGAGCAACAGCCGCCTATACTAAATTATGCTCATATAATTCCTTGTACCTCAGTGATGGTAAAATGTCTGATGAGGAGTTCGTTATGATAATGAAAACCTACGATGAAGCATTCGTGATGGAAAATAACGCATCATCTAGTGACAATATAGAAAGGATGGATAATTAAATAATAAACATAACAATAATGTCTGATTCAAGAGAACTATTGCAACAGATCGTCACTAATACAACTCCTTCAAAAACTACTATGATATCAATAAGTTCGACCAATCCTGAATTCAGCTTTAACCTTCCAAATGCAATTCCAGTAAAAGAGAAAGCATTAGCTCAATTACGTGTTTATTATAGCAAGCCTAATATTAGATCAAAACCATTTGATGGACTACAGGCAAATAATTCATTACTATTCGCAAATAAGAATAAATCTGATGGAACTTCCGATTGGCAAGTAGTTAGTATTCCAACTAGCAGTTATAAAAAGAGCACATTAATGAGGAATTCCAGCGCAGAATTAAGTCTATAACCGGAAAAGAGTCAAAGGTAGCAATTACTGTATACGATTCAACATAATCGTCGGTGATTGAAATACATTCTCCTGGCTATGCTGTTTATATTTATTAAAAAGTTCGATTAGATCAGTGTTAGGATGGCCTGAAGTCGCACCAACTTATCAAGGTCCGCCAAAACCAACTAAAAATGAGTTTAAAACGAGTGAAAAACAAATCATTAAAAATCCAGAATATCGAAAAGAAAATCCATGGTGTTCTACATTATTTGATTATGATTCAAACGACGATAGATATCACTTTACCGATTTTGATGGTAAAAGGATCCCCAAGATATTTAGATCGGCATTTACTAGTGTCATAGACCCCAAGACGCAACATACTGAAGATATTGTTGATGAAGAATTTTTTAAAGATGCTCTTAAGCGTAAATATGATAAATCATTTAATGATTTAAGACATTTACTTACTTCATTATCACAGCATTATGATCATAATGCAAAGCAGCAATTAATCGAATCAATAAAATACTTAAATGGGATCCTATTCAATTTGTACATTGCCAATCGAAGTATTATAAATATTGCAACAACAACACACAATAATTATTACACAGATCTAGAATCTAAGAAATTATTTCTTAATCATAAAAAAATAAAAGAAAATGATTTACAAACATTTATTATACCAGTTCTAAATAACTCTAAAATGAAGAAATCATTAAATGATCTTTTTGAAGAATATTATCCGAGAGTAAATGAATCGTGGAAAGAATTAATCCCGTTTCCAACTGTTCTCAGATACAATAATGACCCATATGGAACATGACATCATATTTCATCTAATATTGTTAATATAACATTTTCCATCGCACTAAATCTAGTATGCGATATAATTGATAGCAGCTACCACGTTGACCTTTTTAAGTCTAATCAGTCTCAGCAGGGATACATATTATATTCGTCTAGTATTCAAACATCTCCAAGGTGGCTTATTGTATCTGAGCCAATAAATCAAGTCTGCCTGCCTGTTCATAATCCATTATTATCAAGAATGTATTTCAAACTCACAAATCAGGATGGAAATATTATTGGTTTGAGAAACAAAACTCTATATATTAATTTATACATACGCTCGTAGATTGGTCTAGATAAAATCTTTGGTTAAATTCCCCTTGACTATCAATAGTAGCAGGGAGGGTGAAGGACAACAAATGGGTCGTTTTACAAGTAAATAAAATACCTGACAAAATCGTAAAAAATACTTCAACAATAATATAACAAAATGAGCTAACCTCAGTATCTGACGGTATGGAAATAGAAAAGTTAGAGATTTTGGTTTAGCGTTGTTGACATATTATTTTTTTCAGCCTCTGCAGAAACCTTTATTTTTTGTTAAAGATTCGAGCAAAATTTTGTAGGGTTCACCTTCCATGCTGCTTACTAAGCCGAAGTAAAAGCTTTTGAAACTATATAACTAAAGTTTCCATCCAGCAACGTGTAGTAATGCGCACAGAGAGAGAGAGAGAGAGAGAGAGAGAGAGAGAGAGAGAGAGAGAGAGAGAGAGAGAGAGAGAGAGAGAGAGAGAGAGAGAGAGAGAGAGAGAGAGAGAGGGAGGGAGAGGGGGGGGAAATAATGTCGATATCTTAAAATTTCCTACAAATCTAGCTAACTCATATGTCCATTAATCACGAGGAACATTGCTGATCATAAGAACTTTAGTCAGCCAGGCATTTTACGTGGTCAAATAAAAAAGATATTCATGAGATAGTTTTGTAATCATCAAGCAAGAAAGCATTATTTTTAATAGTTGTTGTAAGTATGCATATCTTTAATAAGGACATTTAACAGACGAGAAACGTTTATGCCAGTGCGTTTGTGTGTGCGTTGTTGTGTCTATAAATAGTCATTTTGCTAAATGCATATCAAGTTCACACGCAATATGACAAAATAGTTTTTATGATTGGTTTATATTTTTACGGCGCACCAGCACTATGTGGCTATTTAGCGCCAAACATTAGGTTATATCCTTTTACATTTAAAACTGGTAAAATAATTTTATCGACCAGCGATTAGGGTCCAAACAGTTAAAGGTAAAGCGATAAAAATGTGAACGATGGTAAAGTATTAAAAGTTTCCCGATCAACGGGGTGTGCAAAAGTATGATAACGAAAACATATGATTGGCAATTAAAATCTATCGACTGCATAAATATAACACAAAACTGAACAATGTGATAAAATAAAAGGTATAACTTATGATAGATATTTGCTTCCTTAAGGAAGTCTATAATGACAAATACAATATGACAAAATAAACAACTTTCTTGATATTACTGACCAAGTATATTTTTCCCAGAATGTTATAATATTACCATCCGGTTGCTGTTATTAGTCACAATTTTGAATGAATTCGTGCAAAATAAAAAAGTAATCCAGTCAAAATAAAATATGAGCTATTCCTACAATATATTCATTATTGCGTTGGTTAAATGTGTAAATTGTAAATGGAATTTGGTAGATTACACGGCATTTGTTAATTTTGAAATATTAGAGTGTTTATGTAAGTATTTCGTCTTTAGTCAATATAGCTGGAAAGGTTTTTCAAGCCCCATTCACGGAATGATCCTTAGAGTAGTGAAATTAAACTTGTTTGCTCTGAAATACCGGACAAGTCGGACTGCAATAAAAATAGGATATAAGGCTATAATTAAGTTTCAGAAATGTATTGCTAATACACCAGTTGATATTTATTATTAGATTTGCATTATTGTTATATAATGTTCATTAATAACATTAAGAAAATTATTGCTAATTAAGTCAATTTTTATATCATTCCTGCACTTGCTTATGGTAATGGTACAAATATTATAGCTGTTACTACAATAGGAATACTACTACTACTATCACTACAACTACTACTACTACTACTACTACTACTACTAATAATAATAATAATAATAATAATAATAATAAAAGTACTACTACTACTACTAATAATATCAATAATAATAATAATAATAAATAATAATAATGTTTGTTATTATTATTATTTTTATTATTATTATTATTATTATTATTATTATTATTATTATTATTATTATTATTATTATTATTATTATTATTATTATTATTATTGGAGGTAGTAGTGGAATAAGTTAAGTTAATGTTGGATAAATTTGCAATTGTTGGATTTTAAAGTTATGATTACCTATTGCGTTTATCAACATCAATCCTTCAATACAGGTATACCAATCTATTCGGTTTTACATCCCTCAAGAAACAAGCATATTTGCAAGCGTATACAATATTTTTTCAACGGTACATAACAAATTTCGCATATAACAGGCTACCTGCATGTGTAAAAATCTTTGCAATAGCCGAAACGTTTTACAATAGACATCATTTGAGCTGTATTGTTCATCTGAACATGAAACCACTGTTTCTCAATTCGGATACATTTCCAGTGGAAATTATCGTGTAAAGTATATAAAATATCATGGATATATGACATCTGGTAGGTATAGTAAAAACGAAAACTATTATAAAGAAGAGTTATAGTTTTATGTATGTTTATACTGTTAATTAGGCCCTGCCAATTACAAAGCTGTAACAGGACACAGTGAGAATTTCTTTTGCTTTTACTTTATATTTACTTACGTTGCACTGAAGAACACATATCACCATTGCAAAGATCGTCTCCACAGCAAACGTCGCAAGTGGTTATTTGCCTTTTGCTTCCTCCATTGTATCGTATTTCACCCGTGGATTGAAGATAGGGTATATTAATGTGCGTTGGGACGCCAATAGATTGTAGGAAAACTATCGTAAGTAGTTGACATGACTGAAATTCACGGTTCAGAGCTTAGAGTGAAATTACTTACTATGGGTCAATATATTTTACGCTAAATTAATATTATATTATGTTATATCACATGGACGAGCCTGACGAAGCTTGTAAAACAATCAGAAAATATATCTAGGATATGGATCCCTGTCATAGTTTCCAGAATTGCTTCTTGGATTAATAATTAAGAACTGGTCATACATGTTTGTTTAACTCAGCAATGTACAAATGCGCTTAAATTGCTTCATTCTTCAGTTACCTTGTTTGAAACTTAAAAACGTTTTGCAAATATAAACAGCCAAAAGCATCAAAATTGCAGGTAGATCATTCGTCCATATGGCATTTATCTGCATCTTTCAACAATAGTAAAGATCAATGGTAGAGTAAGTTTGCATTCTTTTCAAATGTTTTTTTTTTAATATTTGACAGAACACGTATCGAAACATGCGAAAATGTAATAAATGATAAATCTCTCATCACATAATGATATCGTTTCTGCATTCAAAAATATATTTTCTACTAATATTCTGATTAACATATTCCCATTTATGAATAATAAAGTTTTGAACAACATCTAACAACATTTTGAACAACATTCGTAGAAAGAAAATAAATGGAATATAATATCCACATTTTTTGCCTTGTTTGAAACAAGTTTGATTGGGAACTTCTTGGCGTCTCTGTTCAATTGCACATGCATTCTATTGATGCACAATCAAATGTAAGTGTCATTCTGGTTGAAGAGACTTTATATGGTTAATATTAATACAGTTTATACAGTTAGGCTGGCTTACTTAGTCTTCTGTACATGTCACAAGGTATTCTAATGAAGTGGATATATTACACATTATGGTAGCAAAGTTGATGAGCATAAAAGATATAAACCACTGATATCAGATTGTATCAAAGGTCTGCAATTACCCAATACCACGCCTCTGCGACTGATATATATATATATATATATATATATATATATATATATATATATATATATATATATATATATATATATATATATATATATGCCATTGAGTATGGTTGATTTTACAAAGCAATAATCATCTTTAAATTACCTTTTTTATAAAAATTAAAAAAAACAATTTTCAAACGCATTTTTGATGTCTGCCCACAAGCCCTGCTAATACTATCAATATGGTGGTGCAAATTATAGTTGTTGTTGTTGAGCTTAACGCCATGTTTCAGCACACGATATGCTATTCATGGCGGACAGTATGAATGATGGAGGAAGAAACCGGGAAATCACCGGAAAGAACCACCGACCCACGAAAAGCTAAAGGCAAGCTTTCTCACATATCCACATTCGCCGAATCTTAGGCTCGAACCCACGCAGACAGAGGTGGTATGGCAGTGATCCGTAACGGACAGCGCTTTAGATCACTCGGCCACTAGCTTGTTCCTATTAAATATAGTTTATCATAATATGATCACCAACTCGAGCACTCTAGATTTCTAGTTCTGATGCTTGAATCATAATGAAGTTTATGTTTTATGTGCATATTTCACCAATTAATCATCTATCTATCGGGAACTGTAAAGTTTGTGCTCTTCGCTAATCACATATACAGATTAAGTAATGTTCATATTCAATTCAAAACTTTAATTTGTCTTTGTTATAATTATGTCACGCTTATTAATGCAATTTAGTTTTAATTATGCAACACGATAGTCTTCCACAATACGTTCTCCATAGCAAGACTACCAATTTAATGTAAACCATTTGAATAGAATTAGTGTTGCAGAAAATGAACAAATTACGGTGATTATTCGGCCTTACAAATTATCTTTTGATAGTATTTGCAGTTAATCAGTCATGCCATTCACTAAACATTAATTATTGCCAAGTATTAGACCCATTACACTCTACAATTGTCTGTTCATTTATTGTCACAAATTGTTATGATACATGCATGTTGGAACAAATATTTTACAATATATATATATATATATATTTATATATATATATATATATATATATATATATATATATATATATATATATATATATATATATATATATATATATATATATATATATATTTGAAAACTGTAAAATCAATATGCAAGAGGTGACAATAATGACTTGACATGAATGGGCTGCTACGTTGTTAGATACGTCATGATAATTCAACAGTATTCAAGAGTTATGACCAGCCAAGCCAAAAACATGAGTATTGAACCAGTGCAATTTTGGACAACAAATATCTGCCCATTTGGGAATGCTTATCGCAGGTTCGAATGAACTTGAAAAAGATTTAAGTGAAAGAAGAAATAATGTCGTTTTTCTGATGATGATCCTGTAAATTTTATTTGGTGTGTGCAAAGTGTGTTCTCAGACGCTAATACAATTAATAATGCGCAATTTTATAAACAAAAAATATAACCAAAGAGCCATTGTCCATTTAAATTAACATAACATTTGACATGGACAAAATCATTTTTAAGTATATCCAAGACAAATTGCCTGCAATGTCCTGTTGTTTGACTTGGATTAGGTTAGATGATCTATATAAATCGATGAGAGCGTTTTCGATGTTTCCATCTAAAGAATGTTACTTTCTCTATTGTGCATTCAAATTGTCGAATATTCAAGTCATGAAATGATCACAGCATATATAAATTAAATATTTAATGTAATTTTTGTGTGACCATATATTTGTATTATCTGATTTGGAACAATAGTAGAAGTCATATTTTAAGTGAGAACTGCATCACATATTAAGAAATATTAATTGGCAATACTGTAAACATATGATTCAGTTCATTCAGAAACCAATTTAATGACTCACATGTAGCGCATGGCATCCAAGCTCATAGGTAATTGTACCAGCGATACTTTTGGATGTCACACGACAAACCTGCAAGGAATCAAAATTGCTTTTATGGTATGATGTATGAAACAATTTCAGATTTGTTGACAAAAACAATCCAATTGGTATTTATTTACTTTTATGTAATAAGAGGCAACTAAATCACAAAATCTTGCTGATTGCAGCTAGTCATAAGAAATTACCAGGAGATATTTTTCTGTAGTATTAACAATTGAAAGTGTATATACACTAAGAAATATTAAAATATTAAGTCCTAACCGTAATATCAAATGTTAGGACTGCAACCCACCTATATATTGAATTTAATTAGGCAAAATTCATAGAAAAAAACAACTCTACAGAAATAATTCCAATTTCAACTCAGTTTAATATTTAACTGAATACGTTTTGCGGCCTCCCCCCACATCTTTACATCTGTGTCAAATTGAACTAAGTTTATTAGAAACAGCAATCCAACGACCATGAAAAAAATTATTGTAGATAAACAAAACGTCGCATGAGGTGGAAGCATTACTATCATTTGAACAAAAAATATTTATTTTATTCTGTGTAATATCTTCGGTAATTAACTTAAAGTCTGTATTGCTATAATTACTTTGAGTGATGAAAATGTGCACCAGTCAGACACAAGTTTTAATTTTAATAAAAATGTCAATGTGGGTAATGAAACAAAAATGTATCTATATATAGGCACATAAACAATATTGCCATAACTCCCAATTTAGCCATCATTTTCCATATATTTATCAAATTTAATTATGTCATTTGCAAGCATGCACATCTGATTCATCCTTTAGTTATTCTTGTTCCGCCAACTAATGTTCCAATCAAACAACGAATTAATTTACTAGTCTACCATGCTGACTGAAAATGATGATGTGTCTCTCTTTGTGTGATATAGTTACCTCATCGTCCCGACATAATTTGATCTTTCTACACGTCCTTGGATCAGTGATATTTGCTTGCATTGTATCATTCTCTTTCCCACAATAATAGCACTGGTTGCTGCGAAAGTTCTCTATAATATGACATGAACCATTACGTAACACATTTGGTCGCACAACATATTGTGTTTATAAAGGACACAAGTTGGATTAAAATGAAATATACCACTAGGAATGGTAATATCTGTGTAATGTTTAAGTTTCAAGTTAATTGTAATAACAATTAAAACTGAAGTGATTTCCCAAAATCAAAAGAAAAACACTAAAGACCTTTTTAATTCAAAGCAAACTTCAAGTTATTAAAAAAGCATTGGATAAGAAGAGATAAGTTATTAAATTGACACACGAACATAGGTAATTCGTCACCCGTTTTTCGTCAGTTTACAAATTGATAGAATTACATAATGAGTATATTGGAAGTTCACCTAGCATAAGATATGTGTTCGTGAATATGACATTACTAATGAGTTTGTTTTCGTCAGGATGCCATATAAATCTGCTGCTAACCAAAGTCAATCATATTTTGACAGAAAAAAGGCAGAAGTTATTAGCATGGTCCAATATTTTAATTAATTAACCATCATCACTTTCATCTATTATAAGATGCAATCGAATTAGGAATTATAAGTGAGGAAAGCAATGTCAATGTATATAAATAGAGAGAGTAAAAACACGTAGCGAATTTAAGTGATTTATTATCATCGCTTCCAATAAATACAATAATGCACTGCCTAGAATAAAAAGGATTATTTTTGTTTTTAAATCGGGCAAAGCTTGTGTGGCAAAATACTTAAGCATGGAAAAAATATACTAATTTTGAAAAGAACACTTTCTTCTTGGAAAATTTGCAATTAACAAAATTAAATTGCTGTCATAGAATGTCAAAAAACGAGGTGACTTTCACATTGAAGTATGCCCTATGAAACTACTGGATGTATCTTTTACAATTAAAAACGTAGACATACTTGTTTTGATCCCACAGTGATTAGCGTTGCATTCTATTCTTTCGTTCGTATTATGTTCATGGCAGCAATGTGTGCATGTGATCAGACCACCTGCTCTTTTTCCGATTAGAGGCAACACTTCTGTGCAAATCTTTAAAATAATGACAACGCATCTTTAAAAACTCATTATGTTTTAATAATTAAACGTATCGTATGCATGTGAAAAAGAGATGAAATGAAGTATTAACCCAACAACAAGTTTACCTCCTACCACTTCTTTGTCCAGCACTTGAATTTGTGTCATTTAATACAAGTACAGAAGGGATACTAGTGGTCCTTGCGATGAAAACATCAACAATACCAGTAAACGAAGCTTTCATGGCAACGTTGATTACAAAATGTGACGTTGTATGTAAGATATCTAGAAGGTTCAATCCACCATTTAGTCAATATCACAATAACAACAATAAAACAGAGATTGATTTTTTATATAGAGATATAATGCAAAAATGATTCAGCTGGAATAGCGTACGAAAATGTTCATATACAGTTCAACCCAAATTAAGCAATTAGATGCTTGGTAACAATGGTGTGTTCCCCGCATAATGAATTTGAAATTATAAACGTTTTTTCATGTCAGAGAATAAATATAAATATAATAAATACATTCTTATCACTCTGATGCTCACTTGGTCTTATAAAGTTACCGGTATTCCAAAAGTGACAATTGATCTTGTTCAAGCAATCAAAGTCATGATACTATCTATCTATCTATCTATCTATCTATCTATCTATCTATCTATCTATCTATCTATCTATCTATCTATCTATCTATCTATCTATCTATCTATCTATCTATCTATCTATCTATCTATCTATCTATCTATCTATCTATCTATCTATCTATCTATCTACCTATCTATCTATCTATCTATCTATCTATCTATCTATCTATCTATCTATCTATCTATCTATCTATCTATCTATCTATCTATCTATCTATCTATCTATCTATCTATATATATATATATATATATATATATATATATATATATATACACATATACACATATATATGTATACATATGTATATGTGTATGTATATATGTATGTATGAATATGTGTATGTATGTGTGTATGTGTATATTTATATGTATGTATGTATGTATGTGTATATGTTTGTGTGTGTATATGTATATGTATATGTATGTATATGTTTATGGGTATATATGTATATATATATATATATATTTGTATGTATTTATGTATATATATATATGTATATATGTATATATATATATATATATATATATATATATATATATATATATTTATATATGTATATATATATATGTAAGTGTTTATATGTATATGTATATGTATATATGTTCTTTGATGTTTACAATGTTTTACTCTATATCAGTATTTTAATTTAGATGTATGGACTATGCAGTCTGGAATAAAGAATTCTTATCTTATCTTCTAATATATATATATATATATATATATATATATATATATATATATATATATATTTGAAGATAGACAGACAGACAGACATACAGATAGATGGATAGATAGATAGATAGATAGATAGATAGATAGATAGATAGATAGATAGATAGATAGATAGATAGATAGATAGATAGATAGATAGATAGATAGATAGATAGATAGATAGATAGATAGATAGATAGATAGATAGATAGATAGATAGATAGAAAGATAGATAGAAAGATAGATAGATAGATAGATAGATAGATAGATAGATAGATAGATAGATAGATAGATAGATAGATAGATAGATAGATAGATAGATAGATAGGTGTTTTTAAATGACAAATCGCTTATCTCACTACTCTTTGCTATTGTATAACAAATTTGTATTTCTTACCGCCCTGGACCTGCAGCCAGCATTGAAAATAATCTGTTGTTGTGGAGTGACTATTCTTTCTATGTAGCATTCCTGCCGAATAATAAGAGTAGCATGACTACTGTTGGAAATGCCTTTGTTACTTACGGCTTTTTATAATCCTTCTTTCTTATATTGCATGTAAGTCCAAAATTACTTTGGTCACTTAAGTATTTTAATTCTTTGTGTGCGTTTATTTGTGTGTGTGTTTATGCATGAGGACGTTCATTTTCATATAGATAAATAAGTTGTTTTAATCTATGTGTATTCGTTGGCCCTTATGCATTATCTTTGGCTGTATATATGTATGGTTTGCAACATCCCCGCTGGCACATACTAATTGTTATAATTTGTAGAAAATGAGCCAAAACAAAATTTAGAAAATATTTACTATTCAATCAATGCGATATTCTGCGTTTCATCATCTGTTACGTAAACATATATTAAAATATGATTAATATCAAAATGAGTCTTACATAAATCGTTTCAAGAGCATTCATCATTTTGGTTAAAATATGTTAAGATATGCTATGTCCAATTCTGACATTTTTATAAACTGTAAAGCAAACAAGTTATCTTCAAGCATTAACCTTTCTGCTCAGATCACAATGGATTTAACGCATTATTGACTGCAATAATAGCCAAATTAGTGACCATCCAATTTTACATATTTTGTCCGAAACAAAACGAGCGTGTATTATTAGTGCAGATCATTTTGTATAATGCACGAATCAGCTTTTATAAATGTGTTATGAAACGTGTGTTTGCGAAAAAGATATTCCTTATCCTTAGTCATAATTATAGGATTTTTCTTGATTTATTGGTCACTTGTATTTGTTAATTTGTGACAAAAAGTCTACCTATAAAGTCACGATAGGGGCTGTACATGGAAACGGGAAATAAGTCATTTAGCAAACAAAAACATTTAATCCATCCTGAAACTCCTTCAAAGTAATTGTATGTTGACAAACGTTGGGGCATATCTAAAAGCTATTGAGTCGTCAAAGCAGAAATGAGGACAAGAGAGAAAATGTATAGTATGTACGCTGTATTAGTGGTATACCAAGAGATGTATAAATGTTTCATTAAAAGGAAATGAAGCTTGCTGAGTGTCCTTTAAATAAAACATTTATTCTGCGAGTGGAATATCATTGATACAGCGTACACAATATACATTTATTTTATTTGTACCACATAAAAAAAATCTTTCTTTGTGGGAGATAAACCTGACGTTCATAAACAGTGAATAGTAGGGGAGTGAACTCTTCACAACCCCTCGCATATATGTACGCTCAGAAAAGAAGTTCTATATTGATTTTTAATTTCATACAAATTTCATTCATATTAATTGCTTTATGTTTCATATAATAATATTAAATGAAATGAAAACACAAGGCTGTTAGCTAACATTTAATAGGTTTTGAATAATGTACATTGAATATGCAGCTTTCGTCGTCACAAACAGCAACAAGACGTCTATTTACACTAATACGTAAACACGATTCGATCCAGAAACATCAAAAATACTGAGGAACAAGAGGCAATGAAACAAAGTAACCCTAACTACATTTCTTTGATATCGTTTCTGTCCATATTTCCCTATTCCGTTTGACTCTCATTGTCACTTTCAATAAATCTCCTACATTTCTGCTGTGTGGGCTCTGACAAGTCACCTGTTGAAATAAGTTGACCCAATTCATATTTTTCCGTAGATTCGTAACAAACATATTTTGTACGGTGATGTTGGATCCGTATAATTGGTTGCTGTTAATCTGATTCTGTTCAATATTACACGTTTAAGAACTTGGTTTACTACAGTCTGTTGCTGTGCAGTTTGAAATTTCTTTGTTGTGGGAGTGGGTGATGACACAATCCTTACTTGGGTGGCCGATGTTTGCTCTGGTAATTGGAGCAAATCTGTTGTTGTTTGTCACTAATGTTTGTGTATCTGTTTGTAGCTGTTTATAGACTGTACATTTATGTGGCCTGAAATTTCATTCACTTTAGTGTAACATCCTCCCATTTCAGATTATAATGTTCCCTGGTTTATGCAAAATTTGAGTCATTCCCTCTCATGAATGAAATTGCATATTTCTTGATTTTACGGTAGCAATCAATGGAGCTGATCATGCGTCTTAAACCGTTTGGTTAAACCTCAGAAGATCTTTTTCCCTATCAATGAGTATAAAATCAGCCAAGTGCTGATCCAATTCAGAATGGTGTATTTTATATAAATTTCTGACATATTTTTTTCTACTGCAAGGGTGCTGTTACTATCCTTACATTAAATAGTGTCTATTTAAAAGTGTTTTCGTACTGCATACTTTCAATAAATGTCAGTATATCATAAAGTTTATGGTGTAAAAATCTTTCTTCCTTAACAAGCTCACATTTGGACAAAGAAAGATCATTTCCATTTACAAATGTCTTTCAATGTCTCTATCAATCTATTCAATTAAATCACAGTTTTTTAGATTAAATGTTGCTTCATTATGTTGTTCATTATCTACTGTTAATTGCTTCTTTTCTTCAGTGCTGTACGGTGTTTGAATTTTGCATAAGAAGGGGCAGGAAGCAACCAGTGATGAAACAGATGAGAGCAGTCGGCACAAGGTAGAGCTCAATAATATTTATTTCCTGGATTGAGATATTGTTGACATTTTTGTATAAATATGTTAGTGTCTATAAAGTTTGTTTACATGAAAATGATTTCATTGTTATTTTATCATTTTTTTTATGTAATATTGCAAGTAATTCATATCCAACTTTAGAAAGTAAAGCTAAAAGCACGATCCTTATGCGTATTCATACGCCATGGGCAAATCACAATATATCTGCCACATTATATAGTTTGAGGTTTAAAGGAACCTTGTTTTATAGAACGGAGAGATCATTTCGTAGTTATTATTGATATTTGCATAACATAAGAGACATATATACACAACTAGATCCTAAGGATAAATTTACATTAAAAGATATGTAAGGACGCTGCTTTTTTAATTTTCCATTGAGTGATTCTGGATTTTACGAACCTAATATGAGTATGTACAATTATACGCAATCGAGAAATAATAAATTTCACCTTTCTCACAGTGTTATACAATACATCTAATATGTAAGTAAAGATGTAATAGTCGCAAAAATAGCCTTTTCTGAATTCAGGGTTGAGTGTATTATAACATACTATATGTCTTGCTTGCATGAATTCTCTCTCTCTCTCTCTCTCTCTCTCTCTCTCTCTCTCTCTCTCTCTCTCTCTCTCTCTCTCTCTCTCTCTCTCTCTCTCTCTCAGAACACGACAATGCACTTTAATACAAACCGGAACAGGGATTTCAGTTTTCTTTTTTGACTTGTTTGACTTTACTGGCCTTCTAAAAGATCAATACGTGGTTAAGTCATACTAATATGTGCGGCGAACCTCATATTTTGTCATATTTAGAGAAATACACGACCTTTCTTCTGGTGTCTGTTTTAAAAGGAATAATCATAATAACAACAACACATAGGGTATGTTCGTAACATTTATCAACTCTATCTATGGGGTTTAAGATTCAGTTAATCGTTTCAGATAAAACCTATTTTAGCTTTGTTAATCCGATTAAGGGTGTATATATTTATGTCAAACCCTAAAACTGTAACCTTCATACCTCATCATGGGAGCATATTTGTGTTTCATTGCAATCCTCAAGATATACAGCGTTCCTGCATACGCGACACTTCAGAAGATTGTTTGCTGTTGTAGTTCCTGCAATATATATATATATATATATATATATATATATATATATATATATATATATATATATATATATATATGTATGTGTGTGTGTGTGAATACAAATCATACATACATACATACATACATACATACATACATACATACATACATACATACATACATACATACATACATACATACATACATACATACATACATACATACATACATACATACATACATACATACATACATACATACATATATACATACTATATATATATATATATATATATATATATATATATATATATATATATATATATATATATATATATAAAGAATACAAATCGTATGGCAAAGAACAATTCTTTCAAGTGCAATGGATTCAACAAGGGATCCTGAGAGTTTGGGATTGATTAAGATAAATGCAGTAAAGTGACAACAAACAATATTTCGATTCGATTTTTAATGAGTCTTTTTCGAAGGGATATACTAACCTTAAATTATTCTTTCTATAGTAATTAAGCCTTTAAATGTATTATGTTTCATCAAGTTTATATCAATTTGTTGCGGATTCTATCTAACTACATGCCAATATAACCACCTATCTATCTATCTATCTATCTATCTATCTATCTATCTATCTATCTATCTATCTATCTATCTATCTATCTATCTATCTATCTATCTATCTATCTATCTATCTATCTATCTATCTATCTATCTAAATAAATAAATATTTGTGCATATCTATATATATATATATATATATATATATATACATATACATATAGAAATAGATATATATATATATATATATATATATAAATATATATATAAATATATAGATATATACAGACATAGATACATATATAAATATATACATATATACATATATATATATATATATATATATATATATATATATATATATATATATATATATATATATATATGTATGTATATATTAGGGCATAACCGACTTTTGATCTGGAAAATAGGATTCCACCTGATAGTACGAACATCCTGTTAATCGTAATCGGATTCGGACAATGCAGGAACGACCGATTCGGATAATGACAAAAATAAAGTAGAATTTCTATTGCACCGTGTCTAGTACTGCATGTCATTTGATAACGTGTTGATCAAGTTAAGTAAGAAGTCACAAAAGTCCAATATGGTCAACACAACGGGGTGAAACGATGGTACATGAGTTAGACCGAACAATTTAAAATTTATTAAAATATTTTAATGCACATGAGCATGACGCACGCAGTTTGATATATTATAAAGATAATCAAAGTTTAAAACTTCGACGTTCTTTGTAAGAAATAGTAGCATCTCCTTTTTTTATCGGATATGCTTGGTCGTTTATCGTTGCAAAGAGCACCTGTCGTGCTAAAACTTCTTTCTCTATCGATGCTAGAGGGCGGTATTGAACAAACAAAAAACGTTTAGCGATAGCTGCCAGAAGCTGGAACGTTTTTCTCGGGATTTCCCGGATATAGCTGTGTCCATTGGTGGTGAAGTCCTTCGCTGAGTTTTCTCAGCTAGATATGAATCCAATTTGCGCTTGCACTTGAATTCAGATGACATAGATGGAGAGGCGAGATTTGGGTCGGATATGCTAGAGGCAACTAACTCCTGGTAGTATGTATTTCCAATTAATCGAATCGTATCCAGAATCGACACAATTTCATGCTTAAAATCCGGAATCGGAAATATGTAGAAAATGCTAATATATATATATATATATATATATATATATATATATATATATATATATATATATATATATATATATATATATATATATATATATATATATATATATATATATATATATATATATAACTGAAAGACAAGAGTGAATCCAACAAGCTATGTAAAATTTAAGAAAGAATATATTTTCCGAGAAAACAAAGTGAGAAATAGAAGAAGGTACTTTCATTTTTGCGAATTTATTCCCAATAAAATCCAAGAATGAAATGCACAAGTCCTAGTAATAAATTGTCCTGAATAATATTCAGTTCAAGTCCCGAAGAGATTTAAAATTCAAGGCGATGACGTGTCTATTATAGCCTGAATCGTTTTGATGTGTTAAAAGTCTCTTGTTGCATCACAGAAAACTTATTGCATATTTAAATGAATTATAAATTCCAATGAATGTCCTAATCCCATGATTTTGTCAGAGCACTTTTGTAATTGCAGAGAAAATAATACCTTAAATTCAATAATTTGAAATAAAAATACAATTTAGCCAAACTGGATACAACATATTAAAGTCCTAATCGCCATATTTTAAATCACAACGTCTAAACTCCTCAGTCATAATATAGTATTGTTCTCTTCTTGATCTCAAGGTCACAATTAGCGTTATCTAAAAACAACTATTACATAATGAAGATAACGTCCTTGAATGATCTAATGAACATTGTTTATTTAGAAGATAATACACTATAATATTCACTTTGAAATCTCCAAAACTTTGTCCATAATTAAAATATTTTCAACTTTTTCTAATTTAGTATATGAAAATATACCCATAAAGAATAATGAAGCTATCATTAGTTGATGACATAAATTAAATAAAATAATAACATTCATAATCCGGTCAAAGAGAACTGAACTCAATTTTGGACAAGATCGTGTCCAGTATACAATGTTAAATTAGAATATCATGCAATGATCAAAGAAAATGAAAACTAGCAGACAATTAAATTAAATATATAGAACAATATATATATATATATATATATATATATATATATATATATATATATATATATATATATATATATATATATATATATATATATATATATATATATATATATATATATATATATATATTAGTAAATTATTCAAATATTATGATTTGCATTATGACGAGTATGAAATTCTACTTAATTATTGTCACTGACGTTTTGCTATTATGAGACAAAGATAGACACATTTTGTACTAATTTTGAAGGAAATGTTTCAGTAGCTAACTCTAAGTATCATTAATTAAATTTTGCATCATCCTTTCTGTGTGAAATGATTTACCTATTGAATTGAGACTAAAAATGTGTCATTGTTAAAAATCGAAATGTTGGCGTGATCCATAAATCTTTCAAAGCATCTATATCTCCTACAATCATTCATTTCACAGCGGGAACTTATTGTTATGTTATACATTTTTTAAGTTATTTAGTTCTTTCAAAAAGAAACAGGCAATACCAACTTAGTAAACGGGATACAGTTACACGCGCTAAATCAAACCGCTCAATCTCAATGATAAAACTTTGTTTTATATTATTGTTCCGGGGCTGTGACGTTTCTTTTGAAGTAAATTTTATTACATGTTATAAATCAAAATCAGACTGATTTTGTGCAAGAAAGTTACATTGATTACAATAGTATAACTATATTAGACGTTATTGATACACCAAAACGAACGAAATTTCGTTAGAATTTTGCTTGGAGTTGACTTGGGATATCAATCTATGACATACCTTAGAAACAATAGCCAACTTTGATTTGATATTGTTTTTACCTTTTTGGGGGAGGTACTGGTTTTCCCAAGGTCATTCATATCTTTTGTATTTTTTATTTGTTCTGGTTTTCTTTCGGGACTTTTGAGTGTAGATATTATAGATCATGTGTACCAAAATGTAAAGAGAAGTAAGACAAGGAAACCCAGTTTTGTCATATGTATGTATTATTGACTAAATGACAATCTCTCTGATGTATACGTGTTCACTCGTAGCAAAGTAGATTAGGATAATGCTTATGGCTTTTATTTCCTTTGCTGACGACAAAAATTCAATATCAGTTTAAGATGGTTTTGACTGTATTTGTCAAGCGTTAAAATTATTTTGATCGTAAGAAGAAACATGATCAAAATGGATTTATCAGTTACAGAGAAAATTGCTTTGATGAATTAGTTGGTATTATTTAAATTTTATGTAAATTTGCATTATATATTAAGGTACTAGAAGATCTTCTACAACAGTCGATCTTTTGAGTATAGACCCTCTGGGACGTAGAAATAACGGGAGAGAAAATGTGAGCAATTAATGGCTAATGAATAGTTTTGTAATTGTAAACGGTTTCTTTAGTTTTCAGACTTGGGTGCTGTTTGAAACTTATAAATTGCAATAGATTAAAACATATAATTCATTGTTGGTTCATCGTTTTCACTACGGGAAATTCTTTGAATTAGTTTTGACTCAGTGAGCCTGATAATTTACTAGGTGTTAAGTCTAACGTGTCCTGACTGTTCTATTTCGACTTTCCTACTTTGTTTCTGAACTTCTACAGTTATAGATCTAAATGATCTAAATCAAAGCAAATATAGCGAAACTATCCTTGCTCTCTCTGTCTGTATCTATAGGTGTCTCCATATCTTCCCTCTCGTTTTTCTCTTTATTGATTGCCAAGTTTGTTTTCTTAGTTGATTTGCTTCCCTGTGGTGCCCCCCCCCTGTGATTTCTTACGATCTTAAATAGCTATCATGTTTGAAAAAATGCGTGATAAATACATTCAATGATCAAATAATATACTATCAAATGAGTTAATTAAATTAAATTACTGTCAAGTCAACTTATTTAATCATGTTTAGAGTTGAAAATGTCCGCATTTTTGCATGCGTAAATAACACATGTGTAAACATATCGTGTTCTGTTTTCTTGCTTTTTAAAAAATATATCTTTACTTGTCCTAGAGAAGATTTTTCTAATCCTTACCACCAGTACTTTTGGTCAGCACGGTATAATACAAAAGCCTGCCAGTAAGAAAATAGATTCAAACAACAAATCACTCTTGTTTACATCATGTTATGTACATTTCTAATAACTCCAATATTTACTCTGCCTTTTCTGTATTATTTGTCTGACTGCAAGCACTTCATTCGGCATTGAGGCTACTGTTTAAGATTAGACACAGACAACGCAGTTTTAAAAAAAAGCATGGAACATTGAATGTCAAATAAACAAATGTTATGTGAGTCGATTTTCCTTGTATGTAGCATGTACATACATGCTTTGTTTACCAAACAAGGATATCCGTATCACGAAAAGCCACCTTATACTATAGCTAACACGTATCGGATTTTTATGCAGTTCGTCATTTTGAACACAGTCGTATAGTCATTCAAGTTTCATTAGTACGTTTTGGATGAACAGTTATTGATGTGAAATTTAACAGCGAAGCATTTGATGCATTATATCGTATAAAGGAAAGGTTCTGATAAAGTAGGAGCTGCTTATATGTCGTTTATCATTTGCCCAAAACAAAGACTGAATCTTTGATGATGACCATTGCATTATCAAGAATGCATTAGCTACTTTCATTAACTAGATTTGGTGTATAATTCATGAATTAAGTTCCAATATAATACAAGTATTACGTGGCAATAATGGGTTAAACAAATATTGATGTAATTTTAGTGTAATTATGTCGGCCTAATACATGCCATTGCGTTGTTTTAAAATGTTCTAAGGGAAGGTCAGCTCATCATAGATTATTTCAAAATGTCGCCATCATTTTATGCTACATTGCTAGTACAAACTTCCTAGTCTCTATACTAACCGGCTGTCTCCACTGAGATAAACAGACAAGCAAGGAAAATACCTGAAAAACACGCACGTGCAAAAGTAAGATACAAGCATAGATATGTGAATGAGAATTTGCATATATATATATATATATATATATATATATATATATATATATATATATATATATATATATATATGCGTGCGTGTGTGTGGAGAGAGAGAGAGAGAGAGAGAGAGAGAGAGAGAGAGAGAGAGAGAGAGAGAGAGAGAGAGAGAGAGAGAGAGAGAGAAAGAAAGAATGAGAGAGAAAGTGAGAGAGAGAGCTCATACTACAATGAAATCAAAATGCAACGTTGCACATTCAGAGTGTTATACGTGGGTAATTACATTGGCATAGCTGAATTCCAAAATAGTTTGCGTAGATTTAAACAGTTTTATTGTTACTCCTATGTTCTAGTACAATTTAATAGAATAATTAATCTAATTATTTTTTATTATTTGCCCAGTTAACCACTCTATCGGTAGAGTAGCAAAATATAGCATAATTATAATTTTGATATACAAACATAAGATTGTAAACGTCTTTATGTTTTTCATTATTAACTTCATATACGTAAATATATGTGATATAGTTAACAGCAAAATATTTATTTTAAGGTTAACTTCTTGCATTTAATTCCATACTGACAAAATGGTACACGAACTCTTAGTGGCAGTCCCAGCATCACGAGGCTAAACGAAAAAATGCCTCAGAAAACCTGTTTCCTAAAGCATAAAAATGATATAACTTTAATGTCCTGTAGCTATTGTGTTTACATTTTAGTCTCACATAAAGGACAATTTATGTTTCATTTTCAATATATCAAAACTACATTCCAAGGAAATAAAACCCTGATGTGATGTATATATGTCGTTCGAGAAGATGTAAATAAAATTGATGTGGTACACCGTAGTATTTGAAAATTAGGGAAACAATTACACATTATTGTTAGAAATGATTTTAGTTATTCACAACCAACGTCTGCATATATGTAAATGCATTTAGAATAGAATGTAATGCGAAGTCTATGATTTAAATTTACAATTGATGGAGGAAAACCCACAATGCAAAATATATTGAATACTAAAGTTGTGCATTGGGGTAAATAAGATTGCATTGCATAATATCGTTAGAAGCATGATATTACTTGTTCAGGTGTGAATTCAGCAGATATATCATCAGATACAATGACACATAATCCATCACGGGATTTCTATAACCCGCACAGAAAAACTATAGATGATACATGTCATTAAGGTGGAAAATGTACTTCAAAAATAATTGTATCCGTATCTAGCTACGCGTCTTCACTTTTGCTGAATACTAGTTAGTCATAATTACAAAAACAAATCAGGTTTATCAATAATTTATGTGCTATTTCTGAAGTTTTAATATACAGAAATTTATTTGCAATTAGATGTAAATAATTGGCAAGTTGTCATATCACTGAAGAGAAATAAATATTAGAAGCTACTCTCTACAGTTTGAAAGAAGCATATATACAAATGAAAAGACAACGAAAAGCTCGTTTGGAGGAAACAGGTACCATTTGAGAAACACATTAGCAATGTACAGTAGAGCAGAGGAATGAATGATAATAAACTCATTGATTTAAAGAAGGTAATTAAATAACATATTGCTGGTTGCTATAATTAGAGGAAGATACGGTGGAATCACTATACTCAAAAATCAAGTATTGGCGGCTGTGGATGTGTTTGTGGTGGGTTCGTTGTCTATTCAGAGAATAACTGAATTTGCAAGTGTATAGAATGATAATGAATATAGATATGTAAAACATTCTATCTTGGGAATAATAATGTTCCTGAGCGAAGGATGAACAAATGTGCTATTATTTATATTGTATTCATTGGGATCCGGTTTAATGATAAATCCTTTGCCGAGAGAATATATATATATATATATATATATATATATATATATATATATATATATATATATATATATATATATATATATATTTCTGTTACATGTTGTTTATTGCAAAACCGGACATCACCTGTATTTATTCGTGTTTTGCTTTTTGCCTTTTGCTGAATATAGGATTGGAGTTGAAAAAAGAAACAATATATCTTTAATTTGCAATTAAGTTATTTTATTTTTAATTGTTATCTTATGTTTGCTTCAGTCACCAAAGGAATTATTTATGCCATTCCACTAGAAAGCTGATATGATAATAGTTATGCCACAGCTATAAATAGAAATCAAAGAGACAAAAAAATAACTCCAACTCATTTTAATTGAACTGAATTTGCAACCACACGCAAACACAATTCACAGCCCAAAGTGACCTGAAGCAGAGTATCCTTAAGCAAAGACGTCTGCAGAATTTGGAGAAGAGGTACACACGAGTAATACTTTGTCCTGTGCACCGTGAGATTAATTTCCCGGCTAGGACACCTTCTATCACAAAGAAAATATATTCCTAAAACGTAAGGTACCATGAAATTATTTCTTAAATTGATCACGGCCTAATATTCAGATATTATTGCGTGTAACTATTTACATGGATATGGATGTGAATTAGGTGTTTCCGACTTGCGTTGTTCTTAACATTCACCTATGGAAATACATCTATACTTGATTTGTAGTATGTAGGCGGTGAATCTATAGTCAGCTATAAAGAACACATTTGCTAGAATTATTATCTGGTGAAAGGGCATGCAATCGACTGTAAATATCATGAACGGCAAAAATAACCTTCGAACCTAAACAAATGTAAAATACATTTCTTGTTGTGGTGAATTTCTTATTTTCCTGAAAACCTCAGAGAATTATAAAGTTATAACTTCACGGATCAATGGAATAATATTCTTATACTTAGTGTTATGATAGATGTCTTAAAATATGGACGTTTTTGAACTTTTGTGAATTGTTATATTAGATAAGTGGATGCAGCAGTAAGGTTGTGTGTAGAATCTGTCTTCTTGCATCGTGAGCCATGTACAGTTCTAACACAAGTAAAAAGTCTACTTAATCTTTGGATGGAAAATATTACCACCATAAGTCTCAAACTCATAATAATATTACTGGGGATTAAAATTCAATGGGATTACCATGGGATAAAAAGCCACAAGCTGTGCAAAATAAAAGTTGACATAGCAGCGGGAACATAATTTATAATTACTGATTAAAATACATAGGCACTATATATTATTGTAACATTGTTGAGGCTTTTCCGTCAGTGGAGCATAAGCAAGATGCTAAAAATATTTTTATATTTACCTTCTTACGTCGTTTGCAGCAGAGAAATGTATTGTCGTTCAGGAATATGTTGCTTAAATAGATCCAAATTATTAATGGATATAAATTCCACATAAACGAAAAAAAATTAAAGCCTTGTGTTAGAAAACAAATAGTTACATTGTATGTTCAGAAAGTAGCCGAAAAAAATGTTCAATTAGAAATCCGAAATCTGCCTTATTTTATTTAGAAATAACGAGAACAAGTGGTGTCATGTTGTTTTGGACTATTTTTGCTTTTTTGGTCCTGTATACGTCACGGGTTCTTTGTCCTACTATGTTTGAACACTTTGTCAAGCAAGCAGCTAACTATGAGGAAACCGATAGATTTTTAGTCAACGAATGTGACCAAATACACACATAATTTGAGGTTATATACTATATAATTTACAACACTGCTGTCCTATATTGATCTATTATCCCAAGCTATAGATAGACACTGGGTACGTACATGAGCCAGTTACACTGGTTCAGATAATAATCAGAACAGTTTATTTAGCGTGCCAGACAATTTCGTGACAATGAACATTTAATAAAGAAAAGCAATGCATTATTTGTTTGGCTTGCTTAAATTGAAAGCGAAATTAGTTAAGCCTCGATTGAATCTGTTATACCAAAATCTGTTTTTAAATATCGCATGATACGTATAATAGGTACAGCTAACACTGACAATATGTTAGACTTACATTCACTATTTCATGACTGTGTGATTACCATAAGACAAGACTGGATATGCATACTATCATAAATTTTACTTTAAAGTGTTGTAGTTTCTCCGATATTCGCCTATCATTTTAAATGTCATTACAAGCATTTCTTAACTAGAAAGGTGTTTATCTGGGTTTCCGTTGAAATCATTGACAATGTGGACTGCACACGTTAGCGTGTCCGTAAAACTTCATATATAGCCTGCTATAATTAGTCGAGTTCCAATAATTTCAGAGAACCAAATCAAAACGCACAGTTCGGAGAGATATATCTCCTTTTTGATTAAACAATTACTGCAGTATATACAATGGTAAAATGTCAGATTGGTTCTCAAAATATTGGGAGGGAATTGCGGAGATACCTGCTATTGGAGTTAATCTACTATTTGTCTGAAATGTATAGCAACTTATCGCTGATTCATTCGAATGGATCATACTGTATTATATATATATATATATATATATATATATATATATATATATATATATATATATATATATATATATATATATATATATATATATATATATATATATACATGTGTGTGTATGTGTATCTGTTGTCATTATGGACTCCGGTTAAAGTTTACTTGTGGGTGTGCAATCGACTCTATCGATATTGTGGAGGAAGAAATAAGTCGGCCTTATGGACATAATTAGATGTTTGGACATCAAACCACACACTTCAAATTGTTCTTAGCTCCGCAAGTAAATTTGCCACAACCCTTGTTAGGCCAACCGCCTTCGGGCGATTCGTCGGTTACCATTGCGGTATTTGCTAACTTTTCCATGCTTGTTTCTCCACTTCAATATTCACGTAAACTGTATTATAATTTTGTTAATGTTCGACATTAGTATCAATGTTTGTTTATATCGGACATAATTTGCTTTTAATGACGTTTGTCCACGAGAGGCAGAACATTTAATGAAATTTTGTTTGTTTTACATTTTGATGATCTATATTGCTATTTTGTTTCTTCCAGCAACTGGTCCTCCTACAATTCCATTTATGTTATTGATTATGTTGACTTGCAGGCATCGCGTTTGATGCTATGAAAGCAAGCTCATGTCATCAGCATGCAGCGTCAATACGACTTACGAGTTCTTCACCGACCATATGTGTATTATCGGATTTTCTTTTCTATTTGATCGATGGTAATCGCGGTAACTTTGTGCGTCACCGCCGTCCGCTTTTAAATGAACGTGAATTTCTTTGCTGCACATCGAACACAAATTCCAATTATTGCTGATCGTCAGTTTGAAATCGAATTGGATTTTGAGCGACAATGAATAAAATATGAAGATATGATTGTATTTTATACTGTATTGTTCAGTATCAACACGAAGTAGGAAATTCACAGATTCTTTTACAAAAACAATATATGTTTCTGTAATTTACATTTTATTGCAGCAACTCTCCAATAATTGTGATATTTTCACAAACTCTGTTCGTGCATTGATAGTGTTTGATCAGGAAAAAAATCAACAGTTGTTGGATATGAGTTTTCAATGGTTGCAGTGTAATCAGCTGTATATGATATTGCCGTCAGCTAATAATCAATCGTGTTGTAATGTATTGCATTTTCAAAAAGCATTGATTAACAAGTGTCGCAACGCCACCATTTATTTATTTTCCATTATCGACAAATCACATATAATTGATGCTCGAATGCATACGAGAACAATCGAGTCGTGTTCGACGATAAGTTACTTTAAAATCAAATCAATCCTGCAACAATATTGTCACGATGTCAGCAAAACATTTCCATTGCAATCTGTGAAACAATGATATTCAAATTTGCTTAAAGTAATCAGTAACTATTGTTGATCATATTTCCTGGCTTTGATTCACATGTTCTTGAAAATATTAATTGCACTCAGGGATGAATTTCGTGATATGAGTGTTGGACCGTATAGTTTTCTCAACCATGACCTGAGTGGAACTTCCTGTCGCGGGGATAAATATCGAGCGAGTTTGGACGTGAACTTGTCTTACTCGTCAATTTAACAAGTAAATTATTTTTGCAAAATAGACGAGTGTGAGATTCTACTCCGCTTGTGAATATCAGGAATTAATTCTCATTGTCATTGCAGGTGACAAAAGTGTCAGAGATATGTTAATGGTGTTAATGACTGCATGTGAAGATTTTACAGGTGGGTTTGAGTAAGTATTTGTACCGCTTAATAAACCAACAAATGATATTGATGAACATGCAGAGATTATACAAATTCAACGGGAGGATCATTAGAACAGGTAACGGAGCTAACATGAACAGAAGATACAGGTCCAATTCATAAGACAGCTAAACGCACCAAAACATCATAGAAACAATACGGAAAACTACATAGGGTATTACATTCGTGTCAGAGGAGATTGAATCAGTCTAAAAGAAATTTCTTAATTTGTGGAAACGGTAGAGGAGCGAGTCTTACCAAAGGATACTTCCAGTACTGCCAGAGTAACAGTGTAAACACAACAGCAATATTTTAATAAAGAAGATCGCATGTGGGTTTTGGAAACACCATCCATCCATGTTTTCTTTCTAATTCGAAACATGAAAGATTGTAGTGATCAAAGAAACATCATAGAATATAACATGGTATGGACTAAGATGGTTTACAATGCAACTACTGTGTCTAAAAATGCCTCCTTTAAGATGGTAGATAAATATATTGACATACATGCCTTGGCTAAAGTTCGAGAACCTAATGAAGAAAAGCAAGGAATGAAACATTATACGAGACTCCTGCAGAGAGAACAAAATTATGAATTTGCCTCTGAAACACGGACAAGAGATACGTAAAATGGAAGGTAAATGATAGTTAGCTTTTGCAATGACTTTATAAATGATGATGGTACTTGATAACTTACTTCACAAAATTCAAATGTATATCCTTCCTTAAAACTAACTTTCTATATTTCCCAACAATCTGAAGAAAAGAAAAAATAAAACAAGTTAACTTTCTTGGTATTACTCTTTACAATACTTGTTTATAAATATTTAGGCACGTATTCGCACCATAATTAAAAATAATGTAAACTTGTCTATGCAAACGTATTTGAAAATGCGGAGAAACCAACTTCTACAAGGAAGTGGTGGTTTCATTTCAGTCATTGGCAAATATCTTGTATTTCTATATAACAAGACAAAGCGCCCAAACACCCAATGGGTGCAGTTTAACATTAAGCCAAGAAGATGGCTATATAAGCTCTACTAAACAATTGAACTTTGACACGAAATTTATTTATTTGCAGCCTTTGTTACATGATGAAAAATATCCCATCACTTCTGTGTTTGCATCATACCACAGACATTTCTACGTTATATGCTACATTTGATCAAGAGAACATGTAGCCACAACAACAATGCTGTTTCTTCCAAGAATAATATCATATCTGAAATCACAGAAAGGATTGTTTTGCTTGTCTTGCTAGCAATATATATATATATATATATAATTGCATATATATATATATATATATATATATATATATATATATATATATATATATATATCTATATATATATATAGAGAGAGAGAGAGAGAGAGAGAGAGAGAGAGAGAGAAAGAGAGAGAGAGAGAGAGCTGATATTACCATATTTTATAAAGTTACTTACCTGTTAATTTATATTGGTTATGATAAAAAAAATAACTTTACGAGGACAAAATCATATCATATTAATTTTCACACGACAATGTTGCTCGGTATTACGTTTCTTCCTTTCATGACACTAGATACCTGTCATGTATTTTTTTTTGTCTTAACAATGCATGGACATAATGTATAAAACGGGTGTGTCATTTTTGCAACGTATTCGTCAAGAGACTGTTCCATTTCTGTCTCATTTTCCATACTTTCTTGTATTCTGCTTCTATGTGACCTTGTTTTTAGTAACAGAGGCGATGCATTTTCTGACATGTTTGAATAAAAATAGTAAAAATCTGTGACAAGAATTATAAACATATTAAGACGATCATGAATAGTAAACGGAAAATATGTGTAGCAATAAGTATCCACTTTATAACATGACATATTGAGTAATTTAAAGTTTAAACTGTATTTTGATGATCCACCTCATATAATAGTCATACAAATAGTATTATACTAAAGTTTGTATGTACATTTTATTCCTGTTTAAAAATAATATTCTATGATGTTTAGGTTCCTGTGATAACTCAAATCTTGAAACTGAAGTTCTTCCTATTTGTAGAGTCCAGCGTTATAAATTCTGAAAATAAGATTACACTCTAGCTAAAACAAAATTGTACGTTTTCTGTGATAACTTATATCTTGGAAACAATTTAATTTCTGCATATTTTTACCCTCCATCTTGATAAATTCAGGCAAAAATATTCAATCCAAAAAAAAAAAACCTAACAAAATTGTACTTTGATTCAGTCAGGGATTCGTTGAGAAATTTTTTAACATACGTATTATGTCTTTTAACAAGTTTTCAGTCATATAGCTACTATGTTTGCAGTATGGCAGTTTATAGTGATGTCTAGAACTTGGGAATCATACCGAAGACATGAAGCATGATGTCCCACCCAGTCACATTATGCTAACACTAGGCCGACCTGCCCTAACACTAACCTCTTAATGCTAAGCATCAAGCCAGACTGCTATTAGTACCATTTTTATAAGTCTTTGGTATAATTTGACCCGGGATAAAACCCACGACCTCCCGATTCCGAGGTGGACGCCCTAACCACAATGCCACTGGTGTGGTTGTGTATGTATGTATGTATGTATGTATGTATGTATGTATGTATGTATGTATGTATGTATGTATGTATGTATGTATGTATGTATGTATGTATGTATGTATGTATGTATGTATGTATGTATGTATGTATGTATGTATGTATGTATGTATGTATGTATGTATGTATGCATGCATGCATGCATGCATGTATGCATTCATGTATGTATATATTCATGTGCGATCACTCTTTGTGTATAACGTTTTATTCTTTAACTTCAGCAATTTTACTTACGAATCCAACTTCGATAAAAGACAGTACTTACCACAAATTATTAGAGGTTCCGCCATCAGCTGACTGAAAGGAAAATACATACGAATAAATTATTTATCATTTTAAGATCGTTAACCATCCAACAAATAACAATGCATCCCTTGATATTTTTATTCATATTTTCAATCACTAACAACTGTGAAAATAAAAAAGACTGAGTACATGAGGAAACGTAAGAAGAGGATCATTATCGTAATCATATCATTACCATCACAGCAATCATCAGTTTCATCAAACAAGCCAACGGTAGCAACTCCATTTTGAAATCTTTACGACCCTAACCTTAATTTCAGATTTAGTTTGGATTACGGTATTAACTGTATATTTTTATATAGAAAATATTGGTTCGCGATGTAGCAAAACCATAAGAAAACAAAATGTGTCTGCTACCTTTTGGCCTCCATATAACAGCAGACAAGTTATGATCCTGCGTTATAAATAGAAGATCACAAATGGGATAAGATTTAATACTGAATTTTGAATTATTAATGTCCAGCTTTTGCGAGCCTTGGCTCGCAAAATCTGCACATTATTCAACGAGTTTCATAAATTTATGTAATGATTAACTTAAGGGGTAAATGTCTGCCTCCGTGCCAACCCCTACACTTATTATTTGTCCTGTCCGATTCTTTATTATAGTATTTATAAATTTTTATACAAGCAGGATAAATTTTTATACAAACAGGAAACACTTAAAACACTTAATGAAAGAGCAGAACAAAAGACTTATTTTATTCTTTATATACTAAACGGACACAATATTTTGAGAAATTGTTACCATTAACAAGAGGAGACCAAGCGATAACGGTCAAATATACTCGAATCGAGACAACAAAAGAACGGATTGCAATTCCAAGAGATCATTTTGTATGAACATAAATAATCTAAGCGAAACACAAACTTGTTATTTCAACCTGAGCGTCGAAAAATAATAACCAAAAGAAAACAAGCTAAGAAATCAAATTGAAAACACCTTTCTCTAGTTCAGTTTCAATCTCTTTGTCATACAAGAGTTCTTTAAATAATCCGGAAACCTATTACGACGATATGCACCATAACGTCATGGCGAAGATCAATAAAGGAAAGAAAACCTCGTCACACACTTGAACTTATTTGGTCTCCAAATTTTAATTTTTTTATTATTTTATTTTCTAACCATATATTTTTATCATAGTTTATATTATTGTTTTCCGCTTATCATGACAGGCTTAAGTATCAAAATGGTTATGCTGAAATTAATTAGGTACTTACCAATATATGTCGGAAGCCAATTGTATTACCGTTTAATGCGAAACTGGTCCTCACCAGTGTTACTAGCTTACCTTGTACAAAAAGATAAGAATTCATATGGTTTTGTTCACATAGGCTGCTCGTGATAGATAAGCCTCACCTTTCACTCAGTGAAACAAAGCCCTGACCAAAACTCTTAAATCTACACACCTTTGCACTCATGTTGAAGATGGTATAATGCAAATTAACCAAGCTGCAACTTTTTAGAAAAGTGTTTCAATATATTCTCCACAATAATGTATGTATTTCGTGACAAATAATATGAGTGTTAATTTCATATATTCTTTGCAAGAATATTTAATTATTTAAATTCTTATTTTATTGGGACAGGAATACAAATATTTGAGGACAGAAAAAATGAATATCAGAAATTCATCAGTGGGATTCATTAGATCTTAAAAAATTAATCCAGGACTAAAAATGCACCATCTATTGAGAGTGTTTTGCACTGACTCAAGCATTAAAATGGATTATGGGACATTATTAGTATTGGAGGATTACAAGTAAGACCAGGACTGTGTCTCCTATGTGGCAAAATAAGTCATGACCGTATTTTGCACATTTCGATGAATTGACCCTTAACCTTAGACGAAAGAAACCACTTGACGGAAAGTCTATTTTCGTATATGCCACCAGTGATTTACCATGATTTCTGTGATGATGAAATACTGATTATGCTACTATCTCAGAAATTTGGAATCTCATGCATGTATTAAAATGATCAGACTATCTAGCAAGTATTTCATTAAGATAAAGGATATTATATATTCGATTCAATAGGAAATTTACACAGAATATAAGGAAAAAATGCTTCTATTGAACTACAAAATGATTGTGATACTAACTATATTTGTTGTGTATATTTATTTTTAAATATTGAAACAAATATATTTCTATGTAGTTATTTTTTCAAAAGCAAAAACATATCTAGTGTATTAATGATATTAATTTATGTATTAGTTTGCAACTAAAAGTAATTCGGAAGACTTCATTACTGATCCGATTCCATTATGTTTGTGACTCCACGTATTTCATTGCATTTCCATTCTTTGTCTTAAAATATTCAGAAAATGCAAGAATACAAGAATATCAATCTATCAATCAGTTTCTCTCACGTGCGCTCTCTCCCACGCACTCTCACTTGCAGGTTCTCTCTCTCTCATGTGCACGCTCTCTCTCTCTCTCTCTCTCTCTCTCTCTCTCTCTCTCTCTCTCTCTCTCTCTCTCTCTCTCTCTCTCTCTCACAAACACACACACACACAAACTCTCCCTCTCACACGCACTCTCTCCTTCCGCACTCTCACTCGCTGTCTTTCTCTCTCTATCTCTCTGTCTCTCTCTCTCATGTGCTCTATCTTTCGTTCGCGCGTGCTCTTTACTTTCGCTCAAACACAGTCTCTCCCTCTCTCATTCTTTATCAGGAGCGCATTTCCACTCTCTATCGGAATGCGGTCTCATTAGTACACTATCTCTCTCTCTCTTTCTCTCTCTCTCTCTCTCTCTCTCTCTCTCTCTCTCTCTCTCTCTCTCTCTCTCTCTCTCATGGATTTGAACTCTCTCCAATCCACGCTCTCCTTTCTCACAAGAGAGATCATTTCCTCTCTTTAGTGCACAATTTTCTTTCTCTCTTTCTCACGAGCGTGTTCTGCCTCTCTTTTGCGCATTCTCTCACTCACTCGCGAGTGCTCTCTTTCTCTTCCCCGAGCATACACAATCTCTCTCGTACTCTTTCACAAGCTCAGTTTTTTTTTCTGCCAACGCAGTCTGTCGATAAAGCGAGTTTTTGCTCTCCCACGCACACTTTCTCTGTCACGTGTGCGAATGAGAGAGAGAGAGAGAGAGAGAGAGAGAGAGAGAGAGAGAGAGAGAGAGAGAGAGAGAGAGAGCGCAATCTTGATCATGTGCTCTCCCTCACTCTGTCTCGCTCTCTCTGTCTTTCTCCTCTCTCTCTCTCTCTCTCGCTTACACTCTCTCACTCATGCGCTCTCTCTCAGTCTCTCTCACGAGTGAGCTTTCTATCAGCGCCATCTCTTTCGCAATCTCTCTCTCTCGCGTTCTCCTCTTACGAGAGCGCTTTTTCTCATGCACATTCTCTCTCACAAGCGCGTTTTCTCTGTTTCGCCCGCACATTCATTCCCTCTAACGCTCTCTCTCACTATCTCTCGTGTGAGCTGCCTCTACCGTGCATGTGCACTCTCTCTGACACACGCGTTGTCTCTCTCTCTCTCTCTCTCTCTCTCTCTCTCTCTCTCTCTCTCTCGCGCGTCCACGCACTCATTCTTTCTTACGCGCTCACTCTCTCTATCAGGTGCGCAATCCGTCTCATTATATTTCTATCATATTCCTTCTCTCTCTCTCTCTTTCTCTCTCTCTCTCTCCGTCTCTCTCTCTAATTCTCTCAAGCGATCGATCTCTCTCTCCAGCGCAATCTTTCTCTCTCTATGGCTCGCGAGTGGTCTCTCAACGACTAGCGTTTATTCTATATTTCAGACGCAACCGATCCGGAGGCCTAGTGGCTAGAATGTCCGTCTCGAATGCGGAAGCTCGTTGGTTTGATCCCGGGTCGAGTGATAACAAAGACTTAAAAATGGTACTAACAGCTGCCTTGCATGACGCTCAGCATTAAGAGGTTAGTGTTAGGACAGGTCGCACTCTCTCTTTCTCACTTACACGCTCTCTACCTCTCTCTCTCTCTCTCTCTCTCTCTCTCTCTCTCTCTCTCTCTCTCTCTCTCTCTGTGACGCGCGTTATGTCTGCACGCTCATTATTTTTATCTCCTCGAAAGAGATCTCTCTCTCGCGCGCATGCCCATTCTTTCTATTTTACTGACTTGCTTTCTCTCTCTCTCTATTTCTCTTTCTTTCTCTATCTTTCTCTCTCTCTTTCTCTCTCTCTCATTTCTCAACCATGTTATATATTTATCTCTCTCTCTGACTTTCTCTCACATGCATGTTCTAATTCTCTCTCCTTTTCTATCTTTCTCTTTCCTTCTTTCTCTGTCTCTATCACTCTGTCGTTCTGTCTGTCTGTCTCTCTCTCACGCTCACACTCTCTATCTCAAAGGTGTGAGCTCCCTTTCTCTAGCTCTCTCTTTCTCTCACTTGCTCTCTCTCTCCCTCCCGCGACCTTTTTCTCTTTCGCTGGAGTGCTCCCACCCTCTCTCACTCATACGCTCTCCATATCCCACGCGCTCACAGTCTACATCATACCCTCACGTCCTCTGTCCCTCACTCACTCCAACACACATCCCCTCCTTCTCTCCTTGAAACCGTCAATCCATATCTCCCTCACACCTCACTCCCTGACAACTTCACACGCTCGCTTCCTCACACCTCCACACCTCTTTCCCTCATTTCATCCCTCGTAACTTCTCAACATCACTCCCTCTCTCCCTCACACCATCACAATATCTCACTCACACCCTCTTTCTCTTACTCTGTCGCACCCTCTCTCCTTCACTTCCTCCTCCAAAACACACGCACACTCCCTATCCCACTCATTCCTTCACTTTATCCCTCTCCCTCACGCACATTCTCTCCTTCCCACACTCCCTCTCTGCCACAGTACCTCCCTCACACACTACATTTTTATAAGTCTTTACACCCTCACTCACGCTCCCTTTTTTGATCACATACTCACGCACATTCCTTCACACACTCCCTCTCGCACTCACACCTCACGCACAATCACTTTCACACCCACACACTCATTCCCTGACACAAACACCCACACGTTCTCTACCTCACAACGACATCCTACCTCTCCTACAACTACTCCCACACCCACACTATTCCTCCCTCACACCCATACCCTCCCTCACAAACCCTCTCTTATTCATACTCACTCCTACACCCACCCTTACTCTCCCACACACCCTCCCACACTTACACCCACTGCCTTTCAGCCTTATACCCTTCATTTTACACTCACAAACCCTCGCCATCATACTCGCTCTCACAACAACGCCCTACCGCACTTGCACCCACACCTACAACCAACACCCACACACTACCTCCCTCACACCAACACTCTCAACCTTCCCTGTCACATCCACGTCCGCATTCTCCCTCACGCACATTCTCTCCTACCCACACTCCCTCTCTGCCACAGTCACACCCTCACTCACGCTCCATTTTTTGATCAGATTCTCACGCACATTCCTTCACACACTCCCTTCCGCACTCACACCTCACGCACAATCACTTTCACACCCACACACTCATTCCCTGACACCAACACCCACAGGTTCTCTACCTCACAACGACACCCTCCCTCCTTCACATTCCACATCCTCCCTCTCATACAACTACTCCCACAACAACACTATTCCTCCCTCACACCCATACCCTCCCTCCCTCACAAACCCTTTCTTTTTCATACTCACTCCTACGCCCACACCCTCCCTTACTCTCACATACACCCTCCCACACTTACACCCACTGCCTGCCAGCCTCATACCCTTCATTTTACACGCACAAACCCTCGCCATCATACTCGCTCTCACAACAACGCCCTCCCTCGCTTGCACCCACACCTACAACCAACACCCACACACTACCTCCCTCACACCAACACTCTCACCCTTCCCTCTCACATCCACGCCGCACTCTCCCTCCCGCACACCCACACCCCCTCCGTCACCTCCCACATACTCCCTCCCTCACACACACTCACCTTTAGACTCACACCCACACAACTTCGTTCATTCAAACAAACACCACAATCACACCATCCCTCACTCACAGCAACCCTATCCCTTACCGATCACACCGACGCTTATACCCTCCCTACCGCACACACACCTTCGCAAACTCCCTCACACCCTTAAACTCTCTATCCCCCTCACACCCTTAACCTCTCTATCTCCCTCACACGCACACCATTCCTCTCTCACACAAGTAACCTCTTAATACTTCAGGACAGATTTTGTCATATAGTTACATAAATACATTTTGATATAGTGTTATTTATATCTGCATTGTGTCCTTAAACTTTTGTTCCTGATCGAGCGATGTGTAATTAATGCCTACCGGATAGTTGTCGTTTTCCTAAGAAGTAAACAAGATGTGTATTTTCAAACCTAGTTTAAGGCCTGGATATGTGTACTCGTTAGAATAAACTTGTTTCCCTGATAACCAAACACGACCGTTGTAAGCCGGGAAGTCCAGCGCTCCCAGATAATAAAAATTGTCCGCTAATCAATGCATGACCACAAATAACACAAATACACATTTACATGACAACTTCAAAATTGCTTATGAACGTCACAATTGCAGAATTTATTTCTTATTACCGTAATGGAGTGCCAGTATTTCACGCCGTACAAATATACAACTCATGCACCAAATATAGAAATTACTTTTCCCCACGCTATTATAGGTTAGTCCAACTAAGATTTTAATTTTCATCTCGCATGTTCCACTACAGCACATTTACCATCATAGCAAGAATAAAATGCGTCTTATGATTACATAACACTAATTTCTCAATTATTCCAATTGTACAAATTGCAGTTGAAATTCTGCACGTGGACACACAAACTCAATCCACACAATTAGATTTTAATAGAGACTATTTGTCTTGATCCATTGACACTTATGGCATGAAGTCACTACGACACTTAATTTTATCATGAAATTCACTTAATTCATCATGTGACATTCACTTAATTCATCATGTGACACTCAGTGACATTTGCCTTTGCAAAAGGCTAATTATTCGGGATGAAAACACAGTCTCCAACACCAACATCTCAAAATCAAACAGGTAATCACGAAAATAAAAAAATCCTTAAAATGGAGAACTATATGCAAATTTATTACAATATATATTATATAGAAATTGCAACACTAACAGTTATCATAAATGATTTCAATTAGTAGTGGTGTTGATATACTAAGATACGTATGCAACCTTAGTTACTTTGCAATAAGCTGTTTGCTTACGACCTTATATCGTTTGACGATATCACGTCATGTCAGCTTTATGGCCTGTCTTCTTATATTCTGTTCTCTTCTGGAAATAGTAATTGGTAATTATGCGTTGAATCGTTTGGATTTAGGTAGATAAATCAAAATAAAGTCAGATTGTCAAAGCTGCACAGTATCTGGTGCAATGTTACATGCATCGCCAGTTTACTATTTTCAGATTTCCAGCTGTGCAAGACGGCGATGAGGACGCCATAGACTGCAAATCCTAGGATTTCTTTATTATGACTAAAGAGCCGACATACTCCAGAACCCCTGGATTTTCTCTAATTGCACCGTATTGATGTTAAAGAAGACACTTAAGAACAACATGCATCAGAATCATCCTTTCTTTGAAGCAGCAAAAATGGTTTGTTACCTCAGCAATTCAAATATTTCTAATATAATATAAATATCGCCTGGTATCATTTTCAGTGATATTGTTCTGTATGCAGCTGCACGCATCCATTCTATTCACCAAGTATATATGTTCACCTGTTTTCTCTCTGAGCAATTATGCAAACGCAAGCCCGTCCGTCTGTCCATCCGTCCGTCCGTGCGTCCATCCATCCATCCATCCATCTCATATGGATAGTTATTTTTCATATTTCAGGGATTGCGATGAAAATAAGGGAGATATCTACGACAACACGGAATGGTCAACATTTACGTAGAAACTACCAGGAGAATGGAACAGCAATCCTCAACAGTGTCAACTAATTGTTGGACATAAATCCGCTTACTGTAATGTATGCCAATGTTGTGTGTTCACCTGTCAATATGTGAGTTTGTATATCTCAGATAAATAACAATGTCGTAAGCAATATCTTTATCCAAGTTGTCTTAGCTCATTTTCTGTTTGTCCAACCTTATTTCAGTTTTGTTGGTTCTTGAAAATCTTTTACTACACAATTATCATAAACGCTATATGAACGCTACGTAAATATGGCACGTCAACATATCCGGCTCTTCCGTATTGAGAAAATAGGCAGTATAGAGTTTAAAGTGAGCATATATTCCTACCACATTTTAAAAAGTATATTATTGCGAAGAGTCCAATTTTCAATGCTGACAGATTACCAAACATGTATAGTGGGTCAGAAATAGAAAGATGTAACAATAATGAGCTGAATTTTAAACATTTCGCTTCGAGAATTGATATGGTGTTATTAACATGATTGTATTATGCATGTATTACTAATTATAGATAAGTGTGTTACACACCGAGTATGTCTTTGCTGTTAGAGCGTTGGATCCATGAATTTCACCGATCTGGTTTTCTTTCGTCCTACCACACTAACTCGTCTGCAACTATAACTATAAATGTCTTCTAACACGGCATCCATGTCAATGTGTCCCTACGAACTCCACTGCACGAATTACAAGCAGAGCGTATGACTAACTGGGATTTTGTCATCCTTTGTAATGACTCTCTAATGAATCTAATGAATCTTTAAGAGTACTACTTCATTATGTCAATAATATAAGGGAATGAATCTTGATGAGTATTTCTTCATTTCATTAGTATGACAGAATGATTATTATATGCTTATTTGTTTTCGCTGTTAACTTTACATTGTCAGAATCGCTCAATATTCGTGATATTGAACAACTTTATATTGCTTGGAGCACTTGAGCACGCGGAACGCTATGAAGTTAAATGGTCGATGGGAGGAGCTATATGCGCATTAATATTACTAGTGTGTATTGAAGGAATCTACGATGGTGAACTTTATTATTTTAATAATAAAATAATACATTTTATTATTACATATATTTGGCTGCTAATTTTATTATTAACCTTTGGCAATTAAACAAAAATGAGCATATAATAAAAAGGTTACTGCATTTGACTGGAAAACTATTAAATCGTTTTAATCGTTTTTCTTCGGATTTATATACTGCAACGTCGTGCAGTATAGCCATCCGAAAAAAACTTGTTCATATTTTCCCATACAAATGCAGTAACCTATAATGCTAGAGGAGTACTTATTCATTTAAATTGTCAGCTCAAGCAAAATTGTGAAACCGTTGAAGCCATATTCCAGGAATTCCTGTTGAAACCGACGAGACACAAACACCAGTTAAGTGTTCATTCGTCCTCTACTAAAATCATTCTGACTTTCATGAAGAAGCCCTTGATCAATTTAAGTGCAAGAAACTTCAGCAGAATTTATGGGAGGATTACGTCGGTTATAGGGTTATGTTGACAAAGGTGTAAGTAGATGCATCTCCCAAGTCTTGGAATTTAGTTCCTTGTGTCTATATTGAACGGAAGAGTTTGTTAAATTAAAGAGTCATATGTAGGCATCGTGCTTTGTAGACATGTACCGACAAAAGAATATGCACCATTTGCTTCTCTGTGAGAACAGTTTAATTCCTTCCTGAGTTTCAGTCAGCTAGGAAAGCTCGGCTAGATTTGTGTTGACTAACACTTGTGCATGCCAGGCATTGCTCCCTCAGAGCCTGATGATACTTAACTGAAGATGTAAGTAAAGTGTTTTGTCCATATTTAAGTTTCCTTTCTTAGTCACATGAATAAGCATCAGTCTATTGTAACGAAAAAAGGGTGAGATTATACGAAACATTTGAATCTCAACAAACACGTTCAAGTCATTGGACAAAATGTATCTTTGATGAAGTCTATAACCCTTCAGGTAAGAACATCTGCACATGTATTATTACCATTTGATATTTTTAGCCACAAAGCAATATCAACGTTACTGTCGTGAAAAAGTGAAATAAAGTTTGCTTAAGGGCCCTTAGGTCTCTGCAGAGGTGAATCCTCCATCGAAGTATACAGCCATTTATTACATATCACGTACTCGAGTTGAATCGTCCGTATAATGATGCAATCATACAAAATACATAGGCACTTTTGAATTCTCCATTGAAGGACAGAATCATACTTTCCATATCAGGTACTTGCGGTCGTTCCTTTATTGAGGGACACAATCATACATTACACATTAGGCACTCAAGGTAAATCCTCCACTGAGAGACAAAATCGTACATTACAAATCCGGTCAACATCCAAATAAGGCATGAACATTAGGCACTCGAGCTAACTCTCCAATATGGTTCACAATTTTTCATTATACCTGAGGCATTTTATCATACTTTACACACCAGGTCAACACATACATCGGTAGTGATAATTATATCGCAATCTTTTTTTACAGTCACTACGCTCTTCCAAATGTGGAGATGTGTGTGTGTGTGTTTGTGTGTGTGTGTGTGTGTGTGTGTGTGCGTGTGTGGATCTGAAGTGAAGAGACTACCTTCCGAAAAGACTTTGTACAGTATTAAATCTACTGGTATTATTATGGATTTGTTACGCTGAAAATGGCGGATCTGCAAACTTACCTGTAAAACACGGCAACATGCCTCATTTCGCTGAACAGCAGTGGACGTTTTGCAACATGATATACTAATGCAGATTTTTATGTTTCATAAATTTAAGTTGTTTTTTATATTATTCTGTCTTCAAAATCAAACGCATTTCTAAACCCTAATTTATACTTCACGTGTCTATTTATTTACTGTAATTCTCTTAGCAGTCAAATGTACGAACCAAAATCGTGGAACGGAGAGATAAATGGTAGCAAAGAAACATAAATTCCAACACAAAAACAACCCTTAATACATTAACTTTTGTTCGAGATGCATATATATTGTTTTTTTTATAAGTTACACATATATTTTCCTATAATATTATAAGATAACATATATTGCAGTTTTTGTTTCATTGATATTACAACTTGCACTGAGAACCAGCGAGAGGAAGAATAAATGTGTTTCCTATCAAAAGAAATAAATGACGTTTCATAACCTGCTAGTTCATACAAATGTCTGGTGCCTTTTCATAAAAGTTCATGTCAAAGGAAAATTGCTAAGTTACAAATCGGAGTATAGTCATTTCTGGACAAAGCATGGTTTAGCAATTACATGTGAGTTTGTATTTGCAACGAAAACCCACATGTATCATTTCAAGACCACGTAGATCTTGTGAAATAGCAAACATCTTATCATTATGAAATAGCCTAATTTTATTTCATAAGGTAAAGGATTAATTTTCAGTGGCGCTGATCGTGTAATACTCGTCTCATCATACATCGCCTCACTAATGATGCATCTGATCTGGAAGAACAGACCACTTTTTAGAGAATTCCGTTTTTGAAAATAACGCTTCCTACGAAAATCGACTTAGGCCTCTCTATCCGGGTTTGCTCATTTTTGTATTTTCAAATTGGTATGCATTCACGTTTACAGGTCAGTTGGTCGTAGGTACTCTCGCGTGAGGAAATTACATAATTTTTATATAGATAAGAACGCTTGCCATGGGATCTCACACATCTAAAGTAGCACGACAGTAACATAAGGAAAATAACAAATATCATCCCGTCCATGATTCTGTCAACCATCAACTACAACAGCGTCAGGAAATTCGAGTGGAATTTGCAGAGGGTACAGCATAATTACTTCAACCATTTACAAAGGCTAGTGAAGGTCTTGTTCCCATGTTAAATAAAACCGCTAAAGAAACTGGAAAATAGCAAGAATAAATTAAACCAGAAAAAAGATTATCCGATTACTTCCAGCTGAAATAGCTCCTGCTCAACCACAAGTATAAGTAATGGAAGGTATTAATAATACTGTTGAATCTCAACCAAGACCAAAACCAAACCCACCAGGGAGATTTACCGACGAAAGTCGTAAACTACTTCAAAAGAGAACTATAACGGTCGCCTCAACAGGAAATTCAAATAGTGATACATTATTAGATTCAAATACCTCAAGTGTTTCAGAAAAAAATTAGTTCCTTTTGCATTTTGAAAGTTCCTTGGCATATCTAGAATTTAATAAATATAGGAAATATTTAAAGATTTTTAAAAACAAGACGAAGAAGTTAAAATAGCGCATTAACAAAATATAGATTATAATTTAAAAAATCGACTGTGAGACCACCTCGCATTTAGGAAAAAGAAGCGACCGGTAAAGGTCTTGTCGATGCTGGTATACATACCAGCGGAAGTTGTCTAATTACTCTATGTAACAATAAAGTCCTTGCCGATGCTGATAGGTCAGACATTCTGACGGAAATAGAGCCTGTAATAAATCCCCTGAAATTGTTAATGAAGAAACTGATACTTGTAAGACGTTATTCAGAGGAGGTATTATGAATAGTAATATTAATTGGACCCTCATTAATGAAATTCTTGATGATTACGGCAATGATGAAATCGCTGATGAGTGATGCTATTAGATCAGTGACAAGAAACTAATACGATTTTTTGATCACATATAATGCTCAACGTGGAGGCAAAGGTCATAGTTATACATTTGTGGTTACAAAAAAGTAACGTTACCAACGATGAAGTTGCTAATTTTCTATTCAGTAGGATAGCCCCCCCAAAAAATAACAATATCGATTGCAAAACAATTATCAATGAAAGCTATAAACGTTGTTCGTTATAAAAGTATTAGTACTGTTAGTGATGTTGCTAGTATAGCATTTTCAGCAATCATGATAGACTAATAAGATAAATACTCAGATCGTCCGTGGTCCGACCACAGCCAGTACATTAAACAGACCAAATGTAATGGCGGACAATGTTAGTAAAATAAAATATCAAGCCGCAAAATAAAATCTAGCAGAGTTAACTGGTGTACCCAGTCAGAAAAATAAAAATATATTAATGCTATTGTAACAGGAGGAAGTGATCATTATGTTAAGTACAATAAAGATGTTTAAACGTGTATCTAATCCATCATTTGACATTGACACACCGATCCTCAAAGATGAATATGTGTGCTATTGTCAATAGAATTATTATGATGCCTAACGCACAAGGAAGAAACGAGTTGTACGTTTAGAATACAAGTATAAATTTCCTGCGCGCTGATTGATTCATTGATATCGAAGGTAGACTTCTGAAAGCAGATGAAACTGGTTACGGAAATGGTGATTGAGTTGGCTTTGTTAATAATGGCGATTTAGCGTTATGTATCAGTGCCACATATATCATCGACGGAATAAATATTGAATCATACATGGAATCATACATTGAATCATACATGGAAAACGTCGACGTTGCCACGAATATAATTGGCTTTGCAATATTCAACGATTACTCGAAATCAGCCTACCCATAATTGATGTTTGCAAAAGGATACAACTATTCATTCCGAAAGCATAAAAGTAACGCCAAATGTAGCTGGAATTGAAGTTGCATTAAAGACTCAACCTTACAAGTTAGGATTTGTATTACGTTGATCAATGTTGAACGGTAATGAAGACTTTTCATGTGTGATTTCACTATCACGTATATTTGGATATTGTAGAAAAGTTAGAAAGTTTATTTGTGGTGATAAAAACAATGTTACTTGTTCGAAACGCCACCGACAAAGATGCCATATGTCATGCTATAGCTGCATATGCAGGTAAACTAATAAAAACAAAACTTTCTTTGTGCCTGTCAGTAACAGCTTTACCATTGGTTGAAAAACAATGGCTACATTCTTTTATAGATCAGGTGGTAAATCACCATTGAGATGACCACAGACAGTAATAGAATTAATGTTGATGGGTTATTCACATAGTAGATAGCATTTATGTAGGGGTGTCATTACCGCGACATATATTCATTACGTTTCAGGAAAATGCCAGAGGAGTTTCACAGGAATGAAACACAATGGTGTTTGACACGGTTGGGCTTTCAAAATATATGGACATCAAATTCCTTCTAAAAAGTCTTGCTACAGTTTTGATAATAACCATGTTGCACGTTCTTATCATCGGCTGATGACATTCATAGAGAGTGATCAAAATGTAAATTCTGGTTTGCAGATATCACAGCGGAATTTCACAACATTATATCCGATTTATTATTTCTGACTGGATTTCGTGTGTTTGTTCAGACAGTTAGTCGTTGACATACACTTTATCTGATTGGTATATAGCAATCGCTGTTATACTCTAAGATGACAGAATGTTGATTTGCAGGTATTAGTGGAGAATGAGAGTCATTGATGCCACAATGGAAAACATGTGATTATAATGCTATGTCATCAAGTTAATATGTTAATCTTACTCACGGTGATATTGAAAAGCTACAATCATTATCAAAAAGAATTCTCGTAAAAATGATCCGCGACTGGTGTTAGACTTAATCTTACCACGGGTGTCATTAAATATATTGTTAAGACGGGTGGTCTATTTTTGATTCTTGCTGTTGCAAAAGTAGTTGCACTTGGTGATGTTTTAACTACACCTTTGATGGCATTAAAGAAAGCAACAGGTCACGGAATAAAGACGTCCAAAAATGGGACACGTCTAAGACTGCCTGGAACCCATCATTCTCGGTACGGTCAAATCGCGAGTGGATCGGTTCTGAGATTGCCAGGCACACATCGTTAGTATTTCCCATGACCAATTTTTATTTACTTTACTAGATTCTGTTAAAAATTATTATTCCAAATCTTTAGAGTTGTATTCATGCGTGATCAATTAAACACCGATCCGTGTTGAAACCAATATCATTAATTAGATGGTAATTCTGGTCATATACTCATTGGGTTGCATTTGCTATTGATCCATGTGGAGCTTTTTGTTCGTATTGACTGTCGCCACCAAAGGAATTTTTTAAAAAATGTTGACGGATATCAAAACACTCCAGTATAGTATTCAACATTAACAACACAGACAATAACTGATTCGCCGATATGTGGCCGTGAGCTACTCACTGTGCTCGACGCTGTGTCAAGGTCCCTAATATCATCGTATAAAGTCATTCACATGTATACAGCGTTATTCAACGTTTTAAACGAATCTTACAGAATCTACAGTGGTACATATTTACGTAAGATCTCACAGTCTGAAGACTCAAGGTGAGTTATACAAATATACAACCCCTGACTAGGCCAAGGATGAACTCGCTAAAGATGTGGGCCAAAATGTAGATGTTTTCTACAAGGACGATTAAAGACGAGTAATATCTCGATGACATATATTTTTCAGTTTGTTCTATATGCTGCAGAAGATAACTTAGAGGTGGTTACTAAAAACTGTAAAATTAAAAACGCGGATGAATCAGTCATAACACTCAAGGTAGAGAGTGCTGGATGCATATAATAATTGGAGACATTATGTATGAAATCTCAGTATGAGAAGAAATATGATTATCAAAGTAAGAGAACCAACATCAGGCGACGATGTGACAAAACCAAATATGTAGACAGCAGCAACTCTACGATCAGAACTGATATCAATTATCGTTTACTATCCACTAGTGATACAATATCTGGTTCTCTCAATATGGCTAAAAATAAAATTACTGGTCTTAGATAACCAGAATCAGGCGATGACATTGCAACGAAGAAATACGTCGCCAATAGCATGCTGATCATGACCTCCTTAATGGCAATCAGTGATGGATTTAACAGATTTAGATGTGAATCTGCTACCCATGTCGCCGCGTTTGTACATTTTCTTAGAAATACAAATAGATACATTAATGATTTTTTTTAAAAATTTCAGCAGTTATCGACATACATTACCGATGATGTAGTATATACAGTAGCGTCTGAATCAGCATTATGGACACCACTCAATAAATCCATTATGCATCCCGCTAATGTTACCGGCATATACACATTCTAAGTACTCGACACTACAACATTTACAATATCTACCGCAATTCTAGTTAACAGACTTTTTGAATTTATGCAAGTGATATTGGATCAAAATGATGAGGGAATATTTGTGGTGGAATCCAAAGAAAAGGACTTAGTTATGTTTTACTATTGGTGTATTCAATTCGTCGCGAAACTAAAACCTACTTTAATCATTAGTCATTTATATGATAAGCCAATCACTTGACTTTCAACGCGATGTTGCAGCCCAACATTACAGATGCTAGTCGAGCAAGTCTTTTTGTTGCAGACCTAACTGAAAACTATCATTAATGGGTATAAAATAAAATAATAAATACGGTATTCGTAATAACATCGCAAGAATGAGAGCAACTCGTGCGGATCATAAGATACACGATTATACAACAATGTTATAAACGACAATGCACGCGCGTATCACCAGCGCTCAATGATGAATAATATCTGATGAGAAATTGGCAGAAACAAACGGAAACCCAAACTCCGTTGTCTCAGACATCGACTCCGGGTAGGCGTGTAGGCAGTATCCACCTGATTCTATCAGGGACAAAGAGAGCGATGTAGAATCCTGATTAAAATCAGTGATATAAATAATAATGTCGTACAATCAATCCCTCATATTGTTAGAACATATTGTAGCTATTACAACACCACCAAAAACTATGATGATATTAGTGAGATTAATCAATCCTGCATTTAACATTTTCAACGGCACTTCCAGCCAAAGAAATGTCGTAAGCAATATTGCGAGTATGTTACATTATCGGAGAATTGATCAAACACACGCCGTTAGAATAATTCAAATGCTTTAAAAGGATATATGCACAGGACTTTTCGAAGGAAATATGTTTTATTCCTAGAACAAAGATTACAGCATTGGCTGGAAGATTATACTTTGCATTATATATCGTTTTTAACAAAAAGTACACAATTATAAAGCAAACTAAATAAAAGAGACCAATAATACACGCTGAAACGACATATATTGCAAGCCCACGTGGTCAGATAGGCGACTTACAGATCTTAATTAGACC